>CM052809.1:99657173-99725920 GCA_028533885.1 Nasua narica
TGATTTAGCAGCTCTGACAGCCCACAAGAAACTTGATCCAGACAGAAACAGGGTGTGAAGTAATAGGAGCTCTAATACTTATGTCTAAGGGGGAGATGCATCTGGGGTGCTCAGTCAGTCAGGCACCTGCCTTCTGCTCAGGTCATAATCCCAGGTGTCCTTCAGGAGGGGGACTTTAAGAAATATTCTGAAGCAGCTGCCGAAATTCTTTGCTTTGGGGAAACTCCCTGTCTTTGCCCCGACTTGGCCTGCCTATCCCCCCTTGTTGTTGGGAAAACATGGTGTCTGCTCCTCTGGAGCTGATGAGCTCCTGAACCTGGGACCCCTTCTATGCCCTCCGGCAGCACTTACTCTCTTCTGCCTCCCCATCCCCTAATCTTGTTTCTGGACTACCCTGGGTGTGACCTGCATTGCTAGCCTTTAGACTGTCCTCTGCCCCAGGCACCATGGCTTCTCCCTTCACTATCAAGGATTGAGAAGAGCACCCTTTAGACCTAACACCACCCCCTCCAGATTTCCCCACTGTCTCAGGTGAAAATTGACCATGGGGAGGATCCAGGAGGATCTAAATAAGGCTGTTTGTTGGTTTCATCAAGGTAGACATGTCTTTTAAATTATCAGCAGTAAACATGAAACTTTTATTCTATCAAGGTTTACTGAAGGTCAGACAACCTCGTGTCATCTCTGTTGCAGTTAGCAAAAGATGGTTATAATGATGGTTAATTGTCTCGAAGTTTTCTTGAGTAATTAAGATAGCTTTCAAAGTCTTTGAGAAACCAAAAAAATAAGTTTTGCTTGAATAATAATTGGAACTACAGTCATTGGATATCTAGGTCTTTTCCAAATAGGATAGAGTGCTACGTCATTAATGACTAAACATAGGTTTGTGCTTTTGACCTCTTAATGCAAAGAAACTAAGGATATTGAAATCTATTGGTAAATTCTGAGGTTTCTGTCATTTATAATTGTTTTAATTCTCCTGTAAAATGAGTTTCATCTTCAAGGAGGGTCAAGTAAATGACTTAGGACAATATAGGTATGCAACATCTTTAAGATCAGAACTCAGTAAAACTGCATTCAAACTGAAAAAATAAATCAGTAACGTGGGACTAAATGAACTAAAAAGATGATTACAGTTTTGTAATCCTTGTTTGAGAAATATTGTTAGTTCCTTAATGTTCACTCTTCCTGATTAAGAAAACTTAAAGAGTTCCATGACTTACAGAAACATGATAAAACAATCAGTTGTGAACAAATCGAACCATTCAACTTCTCTCTCTACCTGAACCCTAAAATTTAAAAGGTCTCAGTAAGTATTCTTCCTTCCATGGCAATCCTTGTCATTTGCATAAGTTCAGTAAAAAAAAAATCTGTTCTCCTTGTAACAGGACTCCATTGGAAACATTGGTTATTTTACCAAGGCTTTGACTGGAATGTCATATTTGAGAAAAACATGCATAGACTCGGATATGATCAGACAGCTTTAAGGAGCTAAGGTTGACTTTATGAAACCTGGAGCCATAAAGCCTTTGGAACTGTGGCCTCTTACCTTGCTTATAGAGTTCTGACAGCCTCATCAGGTGAGTAAAGAATGTCACTCCCTGGCAGGTGCAGGAAACTCAGGATACTCTGGGGACCTCAGGAAGAGGAATTCGCCCAAATCTACAGGTATTGCAGGCATGTCTGATGGCAAGTACTTGGCTTGGCTTCTGGCCTGGAAAGGCTACTGAAAGTTCAACCTAGAGATTCCTTATGAAGTTCCAGCAAAGCAGATTCTAAAAGATCTGTAGGATCACCTACTGTTCTTGCTGAGCTTATGTAAATCACTAGGTCAGGTTTGTTAAAACTGGACTTGTTTCTCATATAAATTAGTCCTGATTTGGCTATCTCCAGAAATGCGGGTTATTTTAGAGAGAAAAATTATGTTTCAATAACACCCCTTTGTGGATGTTAAATTCTAGATCTGATTGATTTTCTGTAAATGTTTGTCGTTTACCTAAGTTAGACAACTTGAAGGAAACTTCAGAGGAACTACTGCAGTGACTCATATAGATAATCTTCTTGCTTGTTACTTTGTGAGAGTAATAACAACCCCGTGGGCACAACTCTCCAGCCTGGCGGCAGTAGCCCTCCAGAGTCGCTGAGCCCTGGACCTCCTCACTGCTGAAAAGGGAGGAACGTGTTTCTTCCTACAGGAAGAATGCTGCTACTATATCGACCAGTCTGGGATTGTCGCTTCCGAGGTCCATGAACTCAAATGCACCCAACATAGTTGAGAAGAACTCACGTCTTGGGGTTTTAACCCACAGTCATGGACATCTGGGCTATTATCTCTGGCAGGCCCCCACCGGAACCTGGTTTGCTTGCAGTCTTCAAGGACTTTGTTCCGGAATGGAGGAGCCAGCCCGACAAGGACAATCCCCTAAAGCTAAGGTTGCATCACTCTCACTTACCCTGTTACCCACGTCCCATGATTGGGCCTTAAGTTACAAGACAAGGGGGGAATGAAGGAGCAGAGCAGGGCTGGCTCCTTTTGCTTACACCTGCCTTCTTCGTGTGGCCCCCCCGCAGGACCTGCCTCTGGGAGGGTCTGAGTGTGGCTCAGCCCTCCCTTGAGCTAATTAGCCCAGACGGCCTATGGGTTGGGTTTGGGTTAGCCAATAGGAACGCGGAACCCCTGCCTGGGAAAGAATATAAGCCCCACCTTTTGCCCGCCAAACTTGTGCGCCAATTCTGGCCAGGGTGATAGGCTAGTTCAAACAGTTACTAAGCAACTTTCTGTGTGTTACAAACTCATTGGCCACTGGCCCCTCTAAAACTGTTGCGCTTTTTGAAACTCGCTCTCTTTCTCTACACCACGCCGCTGTGTCGGTGAGTGTAAGAGACAGAGCTCAAGCTAGCTTGAATCAAGGGCTCTTTTGCTTTTGCATCGGACTCGGCTCCCTGGTGGTCTTTGGGGATCTCAAAATCTGGGCATAACAGTATGGGGCATTAGAGTGTTGAACTGACAGGTATCTAAACTTGGGAGCAAAATAGTCAGTCCGTTTGGACGTCACGTCCCCTTTGGACAGCCTTGTTGGCCTCAACAAGAAGTAGCTTAACCCCCGATCCAGCCCATCCTTCCTTTGGGGTTTGAGGCCAAAGCCCACCTAGTTACGTTCACATACACCTGTGTTAAGAAGGTCACGGGAAGAAGGATAGCTGGACCAAAGTAGGATTTGTGTGCTCCTGGGTCCCGGCCAAATGTAATCATAGCAACTTCCCTCAGTGACACCCCAGTACCCCTAACATCTCTACTCTTGCCAGGCAAGCCAGCCCTACAGGTAAATAGAGGAAGAACTACCAGACCTAAACTTCCAGACAATGGGAACGATGGATTAACGAAATGCATTCCTCTATTTCTTCTTGCCTCTCTTCTTGGGTCCTTCTCATCCCCCTTCCAGCAACACCCCCATCCTCCCCCTCCCCCGCACAACACTGAATGAATTAGACTGAGAACAAAAGAGAAGCAAGGGAAGAAGAAATCACTCCTGGCATCTGAGCTTACTTGAAATTCTCAGAGTTCCCAAAAACAAAGAAGGAAAGGCAAGTGGCTTTCCATCCTGAGCTATTCACTCTCCCACGGGCACTTCCTCCCCACCCCTCCTTCCTCCAGGCAGATATATTCACCTTGTTAATCATTCTACCTGCATCAGAAAACATTACCTCCTTGACCGCAAAGTAGAAGCCTCATTACAGGAACCACAGCCTGAAGTCAGATGGATTTCCCCAAAGGCCCCCAAACCTTTCCTATTTTATTACCGTGTCACTCCTCATTTTAACACATATTAATCACAAAGATACATTTTTCTTGGGCTACAGATTTAAGTGGCCCTTTCCAAGCACTTGGTAAAGATTGGTTCAGGGGAGGAGGAAAAAGGAACGATTAAATGTTCAAAGTCGTGTCTCTCTCCCAATTTGTATATGCAGAAAGAAGGAGTCAGTGCGGCTGTTGCAGACTTCAAACATGCATGAGGGACTCATTCCTTCTGGGTAGGAGTCTGTAAAGCATACTGAATAAGGGTGTGGGGTTCAAATTATCCTGGCTTAAACCGCGGCGTCCCTACTTACTACCCATGTGACACTGCATAAAGGCGCTCCCCTTTCTGAGCGTACTTCCTCGTCTTTAGATCAGGAATACTTCCTTCCAAGGAGCCTGTCAGGTTTAAATAGTGGAATCCAGTCCCTGCACCACAGGAAGTGCTCAGGGTACTTTACCCAGTGTTTTTCTTCTCTTCCGTGGGTTTCAGAAGCCACACTAAGAATCTCATCTCACTCCGGAAGAACAACCACCCAAGTTATTTTCCTTCCTCTATCCCGCTGTTCACAAAGGACCAGTGTTTGAGCCTGTACTTTGTGTTGTTTTGCTTTGTTTCAGGATTCTCTGAAATCCTTAGAGGGGAAAAGCAAACGGTTCTCTCTCTGTCCTTTAGTGTTCAATGGATTCCTCTCCTAGTCTTTGTTATTTCACAAGTGGAACACCTTCCACGTGTCTAAGGTAGGGAAGTTACTGATTCGGGTCAGAATCTCCATGGCAAAGAAGAAAAGCAAAGGGTGCAACCCCTCATGCAAAGCCAGTGCTTTGGTGGGGCTTGGAGTCTGTTGAGTAGTGGGTCTGGGCTACAGGGATCCACCCTCTCTCTCTCATGCCCAACCCAGCCCCTCTTCGCAACCAGAGACCTGATCAGGGGTGCAGGTGTGGACAGTGACACACGAGAAAGTCCATGAGCTTTTATGAGGATCAAAACTACTCTCAGGGCCTTGCAGAGGCTGAGCTCAAAGCATGGAGTCCACAGGCGCAAGTTAAGGATGGTGCAAGGGGAGAGGCAGAGTAACATTAGGTTCAGTGTCATGGGATCTGAATTTTGTACTGAGCCATCAAATGACTGCGGAATAATGATCAAGTCACACTTCATCTCTTGGCCTTAGGTTTCTGGGATATTAAATGAAGACAGGTTGGACTGCCCCTTTTGGCCCCCAAATTGTGTGTCTATATTAGTGGATCCAATGTTTGTAAGAAAGTCACTTGTGGGGTGCCTGGGTGGCTCAGTGGGTTAAGCATCTGCCTTTGGCACAGGTCTTAAATCCGGGGTCCTGGGATCGTGCCCCACGTTGTCAGGCTCTCTGCTCAGTGGGACCCTGCTTCTCCCTCTCCCTCTGCCCCTCCCCCTGTTTATGCTCACTCTGTCAAATAAATAAATAAATGAAATCTTTTGAAAAAATAATTTTTAAAAAAGTCGCTTGCTCTTCAAGTTGAGTTAATTAGTAAGCAGTTGTATTACATTAAAAGTGGAGAGCCCAATCCATGTAGAGACATTTCTGTCAGAGATCACTTGGATTCTTTGCCAGTGATAGACACTGCTCCAACTCTTGCACGGAAAAAAAGGAAGTTAAATAGATCAGCATTAGGTAGGGTTCAAAATGAAAGGAGGATAGTGAATATCATACACGCCACGGCTTCTTGAAGTCGAGGAAGTAGCGTCTAGAGTTTTCCACGGAAAGATTCTGTGTCCTGTCTTTCTCCCATGCAGCCTTAAGATGACTTGGCTCCCACTTCTTGCCTTTCTTCTTCATCAAGACTTGAGCTCTGAGAAAGGAAAATCTGACTGGTCTGTCTTAGGCAAGCTGGCCACTCTGGTAGGGAAGGAAAGGGTCCTGCGACTGGCAACCCTGCCCAAGCCACATAAAGGGGAGGAGGAGGCCGACAAAAGGGAGTCCCTCTGGGGCCTGATGTCCACTGGACAGATTCAACTTCCACCAAGAAGGCACAGCCACTGTGAGATTTTGTCTACCAGTTAATATGAAAGGAAAAAGATGAGAGTTTGTCCCCTCAAGCCTGAAATAGTTAGGTCATCATAACATGAGCAGATGTGCCTGTGCAGTTTTTCCCAGTAGAACATCTATCCTGAGCCAGGCCCTCTGTTTGACTCTTGACTATCCAACTGCTGAGAGAGCATTATTAACCCCTTCTAGACGGGTGAAAACCAAGGCTCAAAGAGGCTAAGTGAACTGTTCAAAGCCACAGAGTAAGAAACAAAGCTGGGATTTGAACGCACATCTATTTGGCTCCAAAGTGCGACCCTATTCATTGTACTCTGTACTAACTAAGTAAATGACCAGCGATGATTTCCAGGCTCGGATGTGGCAAGGCCCAGAATCCTGAGGGTTTGGATCAGAATGTTTGCCTTGGTCTTTCTAGGCACCACCATCCCCTCCAAAGAGGAGAGCCTGGAGACCAAGAAGGAACCTCAGGGATGCGTGGGGGCTGTTGAGACTTCACCCTTCACTAAACACAGTTCATACCTCTGATTATTTTACCAAGCTTTGGAAGTTTATAGCTTTTTGATAAAGAAAAAGGAAGAAAGCAATTATGATCTTTAAACTCCAAAACTGGGCAAGGAGAAAAAATGCAATCATATTTCAATCCTCTACGATGCTTCTAACCCTTAAGGCTTGTGTTCCATAAAGAAACCAGGTTGAATAAGGAGAAAAAAATCTGAAACCCACCTCCAAAAGCTGGAAGTTATAGCTCTCCTTTTGAAAGGTAGTTTTTATTTCTGCTTCATTCCTGTGAGGTGAGGATGAATGGCCTTGAGGTTCTCTTTTCTCAAATATTGGATTTTCTGTGTGCAGCTTTCGATTGAATCTGTGATTCGTCTCTCATTCATTTGAGCTGCAGAAAATTCCACTGCAGTGACAGGCCTCTTGTGCTTTCCCAACTAGTAGACTAAAGGATCCAAATATCCTATTTCAGATAAGAAAACTTAAAACCAGAGGGTAAAGATATTTTCTCAAAATTATCATCAGGAAGACAGCGCCTTCTAATATGAAAACAGACACACACACACACACACCAAAAGAAAATGAGCATGCATGCAGGCATGTGTATTCCTTAGTTTAGAGTCAAGGTAATAGGTATCTTCCTGCCAACCCTGACCCACTGGTGCAGTGACTATATGAATCACTGATTAGTGACAGCTTGGGAGGCCAGCAGGAATAGTTCCTGTGGGATTTCTACTGTTTGCTGTGGCCACAGCAGTGGTGGAATATATTTTGAGTATGTTTTGAGTAATACAGCCAGTTCTGATTCAAAATAGATCAAGATCAGAGTCTCAGATCCATTAAGAGTCAAGGGAGAGCAAATGACAGAAAAGTAGACTTGCATAGTTGATTGTCACCATTATGGGGGAGGTCATGGGGAGATCATAATAGCTGATTGACAGAGTGAGCTGGACCCCAGCAACAGAAGGCTTCTCACCCCTCCCCTAGCCTTGGAACATGCATCTCAAGTGCCTTTCCCGCTCCTACAGACTGCCGCAAGGACATAGCATCAAGACAGTGATGTGGTGTTGAGATCATCTGACAGGATATAGGACTAAACCCAGTTGTGGCCTTTAGATAACTTTTTAAGATTCTGGAGGGCAGTTATGGAGATGTGCTTTTCTTGTAGCCACCCAAGACAAGCCTTATAAGTAAATTCCCCTGCTTATAAAACCTGCCTACCAATTTGGGTGGCCTGCCTCTTTCCTCAGTCTTCCCCTGCCCCCTGCTTTAGGGGCCAGTTTCAGATTATACCTGGGAAGCTGCTGAGAAGGTTCCAACCTGACATGCCAAACAAGGCATCTGGCTAGCTCCCTTCCCTACAATAACGACTTCTTTGCCCTATCACCCTCCCTCCATTTCTGTTCTTTACTTGAACCACTTGGGCTTTGGGGAAGTTCTAAACTCCGGAGAGAAGAGGATTGATTGCTTTGGTTCTTTTCCTGTTAGCTTGCCATTTATTCATTCCTTAATTATCAGGTAATATCTTAAGTATCAGTAACACAGTCATCCTCAAATGTTGCTGCGCACTACAATCATCTGGGAAGCATTTAGAACTCTTGATGCCCAGGTCACATGGCAAATACATCAGAATGACTGTGGGTAGGAGGAAGACATCACTGGTTTTAAAAGACCCTCTGGTGATTCCAATGTGCAAAGTTTGGGAACTACTGAGCTAACAGCTATGCAAGCGAGAATGGAGGTGGAGCCAGAAACACAGAAGTAACAAAAAGGTGGGGTACCGTTCTGGCTTCAAACTCTATGCAGCACTCCCCCTGTCCTGCCAAAGTCGAATGAAGGGCCCCCATGTAAAGACCTCGAAAAAATTTTCAGGACAAATTAAAGGAAGTGGTACTTACAGCAGAAATTCACCACCCTATAAGAGGTAGAAGAGACTCCAAATATAAATATATTTATATGACTTTAGATAGACCCATGAATGACAAGTAAATGTGTTCTCAGAATCGTGGAATGCCAAAAGTAGGACAGGCAAAAGACATCAGCATATCACCTAATCCAACTTATGGATGGAGAACCTGGGACCCAGAGAGAGAAAAGAATTTACAGCTACCCAGTGAATTGATGGTGGCTCCAGATCCTTAAACGAGGTCCTCAAACCCATGTCCCTTTATTGGTTTCACTGTCCCTCATTGTCCCTCTGCTCTTTCTTTGGGACCCAACATGCCCAGAGTAGAACTAGTTCTTCCTCTATTCCCACCCATCTCCTCCAACTCCCTGTGGTCTTATCCAAAATTACAGTGGTCATCCTTGATTTCTCTGTGCCCTTTCCTCTCTTCAGCCAACCCAGCAGCAAGTCCTTTATTCTATCTCCAAATTGTTTCCTCAGCCTGCCCACATCCTGCCATCTTCCTTAGTGTCGCTCCTATTCAGAGCCACTTGACTCGTCCTTGAGTCATTGTTGCAGTCTCTGAGGCTCCTGGCTTTCCTCTCTGGTCCATTCTCCACATGGCAGCTGGACTGACATTCTTAAAATGCAAATCAGACCATGTAGCTCCCTTGATTTGAAAAGATTTCAAAGGGTTCCTATTGTACTTAAAATTCAAACTCCTTACTGAGAACTAGAGGCTCTGAATGGTCTAGGCTCTATTGCTCCTCCAACCTCAGCTCAGGCCACCCCTACTAATTCACTAAGCTTGGCCATGCTGGTTTCTTTAGGTTCCTAGAATGCTCTCAATCCTCTCCAGCCCCAGCACTTCTGCCCCTGATGTTTTCTACCTGAAATGCCTGCCCCTCTTTCACTTGGCTAGTTCCTTGTGGGTCTTGAGCTCTCAGCTTAAAGGGCTCTTATCTCTTTCCTCTGATCACCCTACATACAGATCTCTCCCTCTCATGTCCAATATTGGCCCCTTTCACCTCCTAACATTTAATACCACATGTAATCATTTCATTTATGTATAAGTTTATTTTCTTTTCTCTTTTTCTCCTTCACTAGAATTTGAGCTCCACAAGAGAAGAAAAAAAAAAGGCATCTGGCTTGGTCATTGTTGTATTTATTCCTGGCTCCTAGCTGAATAACTGCTTATTAAAAGAATTGTTGACTGACTGAATGAATGAATGAATGAATGAAAGCAGATGACATTGCCATGACTTGGAGCTGTCTTCTTGGAAGCTTCAGGATAAGGCCGGGTTAGTGGCCAAGGCAGGACCAGAACTCAGGACTCCTGATGACAACACTAATCATCTCTACTCAGATTATGCCACTTGGTGAAGGGACTCAGAGCCATGTGTGACACTCCCACAAAATCTCTTGGCGCCCATGAAGACAGACTCCTAGTAAGACTGATAGGGAGAAAATTGTACCCTAAGGTGGCCGACCAAACCAGCAAGGAAATTCCAGTGCCTGTCTCAAGGCCCTTCCGGTTTCTTCTTTCCTACCTCGTTTCCCACGCATGCCAAAATACCAAGTGTGCAGATGTAGGAGGGTATAAATTACCCTTCCTGCTTGTGCTCAGGGCTCAGACCTTTGGAGAAGGGTCTCTGAGCCGACCGGTGTTAAATAAACCTCCAATCCTCCAAAGTCTCTGAGTGCTGCTTGGTTCTTCCGCCAGGATCCAGTCCAGGTTCCACAACAAGACAAAACTCAACAACTGTGTTTTATGAAAGACGCTATGAACACTCTCAACAGCTCTGATGGCCGCTTTGGCTACAGAAAGCAGAAAGCCAGAAGCCAATAACTACTCGCTCTTGTTTTGATTCTGGCTCTACCATTTCTGGTGAAATTCAGAGCCACTGATCAGAGCTGCCTGTGTCTCAGTGTCCTCCCCTGCCAAATGGGGATAAGAAGTCTATGCTCAGTATTATTCGAATAATAGTGAGGAGTAAAGGAGACGGTAGTGGAAAGAGGATTTCAGGACCTCACAATGCTATGTCCATCGGAAGAATTAATACTGTTGTTTCCATCAGCTTTAGGATTTACAGCACATCCTGTTTTACCAAGCCCTTCCTTTTCTCCTAGCCCTAGATTTTTGTTTAATAATAATGAGGAGGATGGGAGGAGAAAAGAGGAACAGAAAGAGGAGGGGGATAAGAAGGAAAAGAAGAGGAGAAGCAGCTACCAGGAAGTGATCATTGTCTATCAGCCAGACTTTATAGACAGTAATTTACCAGCTTCCTGGGAGGACACCACTTCTATCATTCCCGTTTTATAGATGAGAAAACCGAGGCTCAGAGAGAAATAAAGGAATGCTCTCATACAGCACGGTCAGTAAACAGCACACCGGAAGTCAGACATGGGCCCACTTGACTCCAAAGCCCATGCTTTCTCTCCCATGCCACGCTACCTCCCTCGATGAATGGAAAAAAGTTTCTGAGCAGGAGTGGAGAACGGAAGCCAGCCACACCAACACTCAGGCAGCAGGCACGCTTACACCAGGATGTCACTGTCAGGTTTTACTACCGTAAAGAATTCTACTACTGTAAGAAATCATCTCAGACACAGCGATGGGTGGGAGAATTGCACCTGTTTGCGAATGGTCCGCAAATCCGGCCTGGATGTTTATGCACATGTTTCTTTACTATGATAAAAATACACGCGACACAGAATTCACCATTTTAACTATTTTAAAACGTACAATTCCGTGGCACTTGGTACACTCACAATGTTGTACAACCATTGCCCCTATGTAGATCTAGCATGTTTCCATCACTCCAAAAGAAGATCTCACACCTCCCATTAAGCAGTCACTCCCCAGGACCCTCCCCCTTCATTAATCTACTGCTAACCTTCAGTCTGTACCCCTTCAGGCTTATGCAAATTCTCGTAGTTCCCTCTTGCATAATGTACTAGAGAAGACCCTTGAAAGATCGCTGTTTCTGAAAACAGCAGCTCCCAGGGCACCTGGGTGGCTCAGTCAGTTCAGCATCTGACTCTTGAACTTGGCTTAGGTCATGATCTCACAGTCAGTGGGTCAGTCAGTTGTGGGATCCAGCCTTGTGTAGGGCTCCCTGCGCTCCCTACAGAGTTTGCTTCACATTCCTTCTCCCTCTCCCTCCCCCTTTGCTCCTCCCGGCTCACAAGTTCTCCCTCTCTAAAATAAATAAATTATTTTTTAAAAAGAAGTGAAAAGAAACAGCAGCTACCTTTCCAGTCACGGTTCCGACACAGCACTTTCGCCTGGGTCCCCAGGGCGTTACCTGCTAATTACCTAATTGAAAAGCACAGAAGTTGGTGAACAAGTGGCAGCTCCTTCCCCCAGGGGAGCCACTGTACCAGCAATTGAAGATGCCTGAGAACATTAGTGGCCACTAGAAGCTATCCGGATCTGGGGACAAGTCTGGCTTTTCAGGAACCAAGGTGGGCAGGACTACAGGGTGACGCCTGGGACAAGCAAAGAGCTGGGAATTGGACAAATCCGAATTTGAATCCTGACTCCTCCACATATTTACTACGTGACCTTGATCCAGTCACTCTACCTTCCTGAGCCTCTGTTTTCAAAAATGTAAAATCAAGACGATAAAACCCGTATAACCTTGCTGAGGTCGCGGGAGGTAAAAGGAGATTATGGGAGACACTCGACATATGTTTGCTATTTCTTTAATTTTGGGATCCCTGCCAACTTGAAAAGATGCCGGATCTACTCGTGACCTGAAAATTAAGACAAATGATAAGGATCTATTTCGATTATGTGAAAAAACACATGGGCATCGTGTCACTTCTGCTGTGATGAAAAACAAATGTGGTAAATTCAGGATCAAATCTTAGTGTCCTTCCTCTCTGTGGTCTCCGGCCCAGGCTTTTTCTTTTAAACAAATTAAAAGCCTCCATTTGCTTTCCTTTATACTGATTTAAATTATATCAAACACTAGTTACTGCTATCATAATAACCTTCAATCTATTTCAATGTACTTTATATGGTGGAAAAAATCAATTATTGGGACAAACCATGATCTAGTCACTCTGCCAGGTTTAGCTTAAAAGGTATTTTCTATACACTAGACACCATTCTGAGTACTGAGGTTAAAAGAATATTAAGAAGGGACGCCTGCATGGCTCAGTTGGTTAAGTGTCTATCTTTGCTCAGGTCATGATCCCAGAGGCCTGGGATCAAGCTCCATATCTAGCCCCACTTTGGGCTGTCTGCTCTATGGGAAGCCTGCTTCTTCCTCTCCCACTCCCCCTGCTTGTGTTCCCTCTCTCGCTGTCTCTCTGTGTCAAATAAATAAATAAAATCTTAAAAACATAATAAAATAAAATAAATCTTAAAAAAAGATAAGAATATTGTAATCAGGTAGCTTTGATTTCAAATTCCAACTACACTAACTGCATGACTTCAAACAAGTCACTCCATCAAGGCTCAACCTGCCCATCTATATTATAGGGATGACAATACTAACGTCATAAGGTAATTTTGAGAGTTAAGTGAGATCATCTATATCAGATATTCAGCACAGTGTACCAAGTCGGCTGTCAAAAAAAGTTAGGTTGAATTACAATATGATTTTTAACAATGAAAAGCAAGTACATGAACACACAGAGATGAGTTCTGTGGGACACTCAGGAAGTCCAAGAGCGCAATACCATTTCCTGGAGGGAGCCATGTCTTCAAGGATAGATATGAGTTAGGTGGATGGAGAGGCACAGTCATTCCAAGAGCAGTGAACAGCATAAGCAAAGGCAAGAAGCAGAGAGCAACGCACTGTATGTTGGAAGCTGTAAGCAGCGTGGTGTGAGGGAGTGAGAGGTGAGAACAGCAGAACCAGATGAAGGCAGACCCTGTGGGCCATACCACCAACCCGCTTATATCTTGAGCGCAGTGAGGGGACCCCTGAAAGGTTCTGAGAAGGCCAGTGACATACTCTGCTCTGCATTCCAGAAAGATCCCTCTGGCAGTTGTGTGCAGGATAAATTTAGGGAGAATTCAGGAATCGGGGAGACCAGTTAGGAAGCTGTCGGCATAATTCAGATGGCATACATGATAACAAACTGAACTAAGGCAATGGTAGCAAAGACAAAGACAAACAACAGTTTTTTAAAAGTATAACAAAAATATTTATTTTTGTAAAGACTTATTTATTTGAGAGAGAGGACTCGTGCTTGAGTAGGGGGTGGGGCAGAAGGAGAGAATCTCAAGCAGACACCGCACTGAGCACAAAGCCTGATGTGGGGCTCCATTGCGTGACCCTGAGATCATGACCTGAGCCAAAACCAAGAGGTAGGCACTTAACCAACTGAGCCATCCAGGTGCCCCTAACAACAACATTTAAAAGTAAATCTAAGAGATGTGAAGAATGATTGAGGTCGAGGGAGAGATTGACTGGAGGTTTCCAGCCAGCCGGGTGTCTAGATATCCCCGGGTGTCTAGATATCCCACTAGCAGGAAACACTAGGGGTGGACAAGGTTTCTAGGGAAGGATGAGCAGTTCCCTTTCTCAAATAAAGGGAATTTCATGATGGGCTTGGCTAACACTGGAAGGCTGCTTAGCTCTCCCTCCCTCCTGGTGAGGGCCAGGACTATGGTCCTTTTAGACAGCTGCCTGAAGAGACGTGCCTTGCCTACACCCACTGGCTGATGGGAATAAAGTCTGCCTCAGTTAGGCCAATGCGGGCTTCTGTCTTCCCTTGCCCGACCTGCTTCCCTCCCTTCCGTCCTTCCCTTCACAGGGGTGGATCAGAGAGCACTCCCTCACGAATCCCCTGCCTGCTGACCTCCACCTCAGTGCTTCCTGAGGAGCACCTTCTGTATGATTCTTGTACCGGGGTCCCTATAATTTATTAGAATCCCTTCAGTGGCAAGTGACAGAACCAACTCAACCTCGCCTCGGCAACAATAAACTAAGTCAGGGGACAACATTTAAGACTATTGGGGTGTCTCCTTAGGGTAAGCACAACACACAATTGAGCCTCAGAAATAAAGGAGCAGAAGTCTCATGTGCCATCAGGGGTCATATTCTCTTCCTTTTCTCTTTTTCTCATGTGCCATCAGGGAGGACGCCTGGGTGGCTCAGTCGGTTAAGCATCTGCCTTCAGCTTAGGTCATGATCTCAGAGTCCTGGGATCGAGTACCGCATCGGGCTCCCTGCTCAGTGGGGAGCCTGCTTCTTCCACTGCCTGCTGCTCCCCCTACCTGTGCTCACTCTCTCTCTCTCTGAAAAATAACTAAAACATTTTTTTTAAAGATTTTATTTATTTATTTATGAGGAAAGAGAGAGAGTGAGAGAGAGAAGGTCAGAGTGAGAAGCGGACTCCCCATGGAGCTGGGAGCCCGATGTGGAACTCGATCCCGGGACTCCGGGATCATGACCTGAGCCGAAGGCAGTCGCTCAACCAACTGCGCCACCCAGGGGCCCTAACTAAAACATTTTTAAAATAAATAAGAAAGAGGGGCACTTGGATGGTGCAAGCCGTTAAGCGTCTGACTCTTGGTTTCAGCTCAGGTGGTGATCTCAGGGTCCTGGGATGGAGCCCCATGCTCAGCAGGGAGTCTGCTTGAGATTCCCTCTCTCCATCTCCCTCTGCCCCTCTCCTCACTCGTGCTTTCCCTCTCTCTCTCTCTCTCAAATAAATAAATAAATCTTAAGAAAGGAAGGGAGGGAGGGAGGGAGGAGGGAAGGACAGAAGGAAGAAAAGAGAGAGAGAAAGTCTTAGAGCAATTACAAACTGAAAAGAGTTCCAAAACTAAGACAAAACACCTCTGAGATAAAGTAAATCAATAGAAAAATGGAATTTGATTTGTACAAATTTGATTTATATGCCATTTTTCTCAACATTTACTCATTCTATAAATCAAGAACAACGCACAGCAATCACACCATGTCTAATAGCTGTATAGATCTAAGGTAGCTACCGTGACAAGGAATCATGAGGCAAATACATTATTTTCATTCTCGAAAGGAAGCAGTAGGAGGCTTAGAATTCGTCAAGCAGACCCCTAATTAACAGATCAATTTCTGGGGACTTTAAGAAGGATTATCAGAGGAGGATTATGGAAGCCGTACGGGCAGGTAGAAAGCATAGTGACTAAGAAGGAGGGGCCCTGGATTTCTAGTCCAATTCTGCCCCTGATTCTGAGTCAGCCATTTCTCTTCCCCGGACTCCATTCACCTACCTGTAAATGAGGAATATGAACCAAAAATACCCTTCCCCAACGTTAGTGATGCCCATCTTGTCTCAGACTTCCAGGCAAATGCTCTCTGGAGCTCCACTGCCAACACATTACAGCTGTTAGGAATGGGCAGAAGTCAGGGGGCCTCACACATACAAGAATCTAAGTTCCCACCTCCTGGTTGCAGGGCCTAGTTCTCTGCTGGGCTCACCTTTCCCACCACTGCCCTTGCCGAGCAGAGTCAGCCGAGGCTGCTTACTTCTCTACCCTGGGCACCTCCAACCTTGCTCTCAGCTGGGTTCTGAGAAGGACTGATGGAGAGCAGCTTCCTGCTTTGTCCCAGCTCCATAAATTCTGGATTTTAATTCCGGTGCTCACACACACACACACACACTCTTTCTAATTCCAATGTTGGAACGTCAAGCAGCTTTAGCAAAAGATCTGGAAGAAACCACAGCCAGGATACTTCCCAGAGTTTGTCTATGTCTTTCATTCTATTGCCTACCAAACCCATCTTTATTCTTCCTTCCCTCCCTCCCTCCCTCCCGTCTCTCCGCCTCCTCTCCTACTAATATCATTCTCTTTGTCTTTTCTTTCTATTTCTTTCCCTCCAATCTCTTTTTCTCCTCTGGCCCAACTCTTTTCTCTTTATATTCTTCCATCTTCTTTTTTCTCTTCTGACTTCCTGCAACACTGACTTGGCACATATTTATTCATTGCCTTGCAGTTAGAGGCACTGGTGCTGGTCCCATTGTCTTTCCCTTACCTCTCTCCACCCCATCACTCATCCATCCGGCACTTACTCAGCCCCTACTTCTTTTCCATCCCCCTCTTTGGGCCCCTACCCTGACCCATCTTCTGCCCCTGCCAAATGCTTGCTGATCAGGCATAAAATCCCTCTAAGGAGCCAAAGTAGGAACAAGAGTGTTGAGTCCAGCAAAACTTATGGCATATGTCCCAGATTGGTCTGGAGCTCAAGAGAAGTATCTGGGACTGCAAAAAAGGACCACAGAGTCAGGTCCCCAGCGCCAGCCTCCAGGGACAGCACAGGGATTGCCAGCTTGGGGACAAAGGGCTGGCATCTGATGGACAGGCAATGGACCCATCAGCTCCTTTCCAGGGGCAATGGCAGGTGAATACTGCAGATCCCAGACATCTCAGCCCTGAATGTCTCCAGACCTTGCAGAAGGCAAAAGTAGACTTAGTGTCGACTCCAGTAGCAGAGTCACTGACCAGGAGAGCAGGGGGGCTCAGCTAGTACTACTCCCATCCATTTACAGGAGAAAGAAATGAGGTGGGGAGGAAGAGCTTTGTGCAGCACAGCTCACATAGAAGTCAGTGGCTGAGGTGGATAAGAGCCCAGCTTTTCTGCCAACTGACGCTCACACCCCTCTTCCTGAAGCTGTCCCGCCTTCCCTTCTACTGACCTAATGGCCTCTTTGGATGAATTAAATGGCATTTGAGCTTCCTGCAATAAGAGAGACTGATTACTGCTCCATCTTCCTTACTGCCTGAGCCAGATACCCTATAAAGTCAGTACAATAATAATGACAAAAAAGAAACCCACAAAGATTTATTGAATATTTATTGTGTTAAGTACTCTGTGAGCACTTCACATGCATTATCTCATTTAAACCTCACAGCAATCATCTGATGTAGGTATTAATAATATTCCAATTTACAGATGAGGAAATGAGGCTTGTAGAGGTTTCATAAGGCTGCGCGGTTAGGGATCGTTAAGACCCAAGAGCAGCGCACATTCTTCACGACGGCAGAGACGGCACTTCCCAAGTGCAGGGGTTTTTAGAGGAGCTGAATTTGTGCACAAACCAGAAAGTCAGGGAAGGGAGAATGTGCAAAAAGGACAGAGTCCAGACAGGTGAGATGCAAGCCTCCTTGCTCCAGACCTTGCACCCCTGGGGCTAAAGGAAAAGGGAGGCGTCAAAGCGGAGCCTCGCCAGGGCAGGGCGGCTGCCTTGCAGGGGGTGGAGAGCGGGCACTCAGAGCCGGTCGCATGAGAAGGACTGGATCCGTAGGAGGGCTCTACTAAGGGCTGAGCTTCGGCTCCCGAGAAGACAATGGTTTGACACGTAGAACCAAGGCATAAGCTCAGAGGGAGGACAACGTGGTCTTAGAGACTTTGTCATCTGCCTGGGCCCACCCTGGGTTCTCTGACTAGAGGCGGGTGGGTTCCAGGGGCCCGACGAAGGCTTAGCCTAGTGCTGAGGACGGAGCAAGTGGCCTTAGTTGTAAAGAGATGGAGTTGGAGCACCGGAGTGTTGTACCAGAAACTAAAGATCGTGCTTCTAGCCCAAGTGGCCCTGGGGCTGTTATCCCCTTACCTAAACACCTTCACCTTCAGTGTCCCTCCCCCACTCTCTGCCCCGTTGACCACGGGATAACATCAAGGTCTTTAGCAAAGCATATAAGGTACTTTCAAATCCAAATTGTGTGATCTTCTTGACTTCCCATTCCTGGGTTTCTAGTCTCAAGCCATTTCTCCAGGCCTTTTTTGGCCCGTGCCAGCTCCCCAACCCCTTCACCCGAATTATATACCTCCACAGCCTTCAAATCTCAGGCATCACCTCCTCCAGGAAGCCTTCCCTGATACCAACATCCCCCCCACCTCAGGTTACCCTGGGTATTCCTCTTCCCCATTTAGTTTCCTGGTATGTTTTTATCACTGTGCTCACCATACTCTATTTTAATTTCCTATTTATGTGCTGATGCTGGTCTTCTCCACTAATGTGTGTTTCCTGAAGCCAGGAGTTAGTATCTGGTATCTTTCTCCATGCCTAAGGTAGGCTCAGCATACAGTAGCGACCCAAGAAATGTCCACTGAATGAATGCATGCACAAATAGTTTTGTTGTGATATGACCTAAATGATTCCCCAGTGACTCAGTTTACCTAGCTAAAAAAAAAACTCCCTATCTTGCCTGCCTCGCAGGATTGCTGAAAGGATCAAATTAGGTGATATAAATGAAAAGCAGTGAGAGCTTGATAGCTGGCAGGAATGTAAGGGATTCTTATTATCTCCAGCCTCCCTTGGGCTGCCTGAGCAGCTGACTATCTTCTTCCTTGTTGGTCTTCAGAGGAACTTTTCCCTCAAAGAAACCAATTCAAGTTTGCTCCAGATAAATGATGATAAAGATCATACTGATCCTTCTCCTCCTCCTCCCCGTCCTCTTTTCATGAAAACGGGCTACCCCAGAGGAGAAGAAGAAGAGTGCGAACGTGAGGAGCATGTTCTCCCTGGTAATGTCGCGGTGCGCGGCAGCAGGCCACAGCAGCGGCAGCAGAGAGGGGCTGGGCTGGGGGGCGGGGAGAAGGACCTGAGATCCCAGGAATTCAGGTCGCAGGCAGGCAATGGGACGAATGCAGTGACACTTGAGATTTGTGTTTTGACTGAAGAGTACGTGGCTGAGTGGAGATACAGAGTACAGGGCGCCTGGGACGTGGGCCTTGCCCCAAACTCAAGATCTAACCAGCTGTGCAACCCCAGGCATGTCCCCTTTGCATTCTGGGCCCCACATGGCTTCCTTGTGACAATGATGATATCAGAACCAAAGTTTAGTGAGAACAAACCGCGTCCCAGGCCAGCCTCAGCTCAGGGCTTTGCAGAAGTTTCTTTCCTTGATGCCACCCCATCTCCCCGCCATCGGTTCAGGGGCACAGAGGACAGGTCTGGAGCTCCGCCTGGCTTGGTGACAGGCCTGTGGGCACAGAGCAGGCCAGTGGAGTGCCTGACCACAAAGCCCTCACTCCTGCTCCCTTTCCAGTCCGAACAGGTGTCCTCAGGGAAACCCATATAATGAACCGGGTGGGCAGGGGTGGAGACTAAACTTCCACAGGATCAGCAGCTATAATTGTGAAAATGTAGTTTTCCCTCGATGACACATTAGCCTTTAGGAGATGATGCTTTTAGAAAACTGGAAGGAAGAGTACGAAAGAGAAAGAACTGAATAAGATACTTTTGTTTAATCTGAGCTCCCTCTAGCCCAAGAAACTCATGCCAACGTTACAGAAAGAGAGCCGGGGAAACTAAGTAGGCCTTGATTTTTCTGCCCAAATATTTGCTAGGTCCAAGAACAGGTGAAAGAAGTGTCCTTTTAAGGACCCTAAACTCTCGACTGTGTCACTGTCTATTTGACCGTGGACATGACACTTAATAGAGTTATCAGATATGGAGACTTAAAAACCAAACAGGCAGGGCTAGACACCCAGACTTCTAAGCTCTAGGGCTTAGAAGCCTACTACTGTTTCTCTTTCTTCATTTGGAGAAAAGGTAATGGAGCCTGAAGGTGACACTTCTAACCATGATTTAGGATGTGCTCCATATGCCTGAAGCCTGCACAGTGATGATGAACCAGGCAGACATCAGGGAACTTTATAGCCAGATGACTATGGCCCAGGAGGGGGTGGAAAGAGAGACTCGGAGTCTGCACCCCGGGACCCAAGTCCCAATTTTGTTCTGCCTCCAGGAGACTGAGTAACTTACTAACCTTTCTCAATCCACAGTTCTTTCTCATCTATACACATATATTCCTACAATAGAGTCATCCCTGCCCACTTCACCGGGTTGACATGAAGGTCGCTGATCTCCCCACCCTGATTTCATGGCCTGCCTACAAGCGATGGCAGTGCTCCCCATCCTCCCCTGATATGCCCAATCCCCTCTTTAGACCTCAGTCAATGTTACCTCCTTGGGGAGGCCATTCTGGAACTCCTACCCGGGATCAAGTCTCCATGTTAAGACACTCATTGAACCATGGAACCCTCCCTCCTAGGAAATATCACTGTCCATAATAGGACATTTGGGGATTATTTGGCTTATGTGCTTCTCCCTAGAAGACTGTAAGCTTCTGAGAGATGGGAAAGGTGTCAGTTTGGCTCACTGGTATATCCCTAGTACCAGCGCAGTGCATTGAAAACTGTAGGTACCGAGTAGATACTGGTTGATTGAATGAGTAAACAAATGAATACAAGGAATGAAAAGTGGAAGGGGGGTAGGGAGGGAAGAGGGCAACAAACCAGGTCACCAATCAGGGAGGTTCGTTCAAAATCCTAACAACCTTGCAGGTGTACCTTCTCTGTTCCCGGTGCTACGGACAGGATAGGAGAATGAGAAGGTGGTACAGGATATGAATCTCAGGTAAGTGAAATTTCAGAGAACCAAAGAGACCTTGTTTGACCCCATCTGAGTCTAAATTACAACCATTCCCATTTTCTCTCGGGGCTGCTCTTGCCCCTCCAAGCCCCGGTCACAGTCTGTTTGGTAGGTTACTCTATATGCATCTGTTGTCTACGCTGGTTCCCCCAGAGCCCCAGCACCTGGGTTCTCGGGGAATGTCAGTCACCAATCCAGGGCTGGGAGAGTGCCAGCGCTACAGAGAGGGAATGGACAAGACACCTGATCTTAAAAAACCATTGATCCAGTGAGAAGCACAAGAAGGATAATGAACGTGAGACACCTGGGTAAATGCCATGTGGATATAAATGATTATTGAGTTCCTTCTTCTCCATATAATAATATGCTGAAACTTCCGATACCTAGGAGTTTCAGGGTTAATAAGCCAGGAAGTAGGGTGCTTTGGGGGACTAATTCTCTTCTAAGAGATCATGTGTTCATCCAACAAATTCTTACTGAGCACCTACTATGCGCCATGTAACATGTTAGTGAGGAGAGAGCAGTAAGCCTGATGGGTTGGATTCCAGGTGTCATGGAGCTGGAACCTCCCAGAAATAGCAATTCTCTTCCTTCTTTCTCATCCTCAGTACCTTACTTGCCTGCAAACAAAGGGCCTGCTGTCATATACTGCAGGATCGCTATTCCAGACTCATAAAAAAAAAAAAAAAAAGGCATTTACACTGAAGAAACTAGTCTGCCAGGCATCTAGAAGCTGCTCATGGATTTACAATGGTCATACATCAGCCTAACTGTCTTGCATTTAAATTTAACTCTCTGTCAGCTGCCCGCCACTATCCTCCCTATGGTCCTAGCCACATGCCCTTACCCACACCCCTTTCATTTCTCCCACGCAGGCCCCCACCCTCAGCTTCCCTGTAGTCTGACAGCATCTTAGTTTTCCATTTCCAAGACAAGGAATTACCCCAGCCCCAAGAGGAGAAGGTTCCGAGAGAGACCCACGGAGAGAATAGGAGTCAAAGCCAACACTCTGCCCTCAGACCATTTGGGAAGCAATTCAGACAGCAGCTTGGAGGGGGGAGAAAGGATGTTCAGGCTTCTGGGGAGGCATAAAATAAACCCATCAAGTTCCAAGGATAGCTACTGTCCCTTCCAGTCAAACTGGGTGTGAAGAAGAATGGCCCAGAGATGGAGACTTTAAAGACAGCTCAACAATGGCCACAGCTGAAGAGCCCCCATTCCCTGGACTGACGATCTTCATTATTGTAAAACGTCATGATTCCTCACAGAGGGAAAACAATTAAGCTTCTCTCCAGCATTCATCCTGCCTCCTCCTGAGAGCAAGGCAAGAGGAGGGCGTTCTGGGGAGGAGGGCCCCAAAGCAGCTGACGATAGGCATTCCCTTGCAACCAGAGACCAGCCAAGTTGAGGCGGCAAAATGTCCCAACCTCAAAGAAAGGGAGCAAGTGGGAAGCAGAGTGGAAAATTCATTCAAGGTCATGAATCAGAGGAACCATGTTTTGGTGCTCGCACCGCCGCTAACTTGTTACGTCAGCTAGGTGGGAGATGGTTCCCTTAGAGCCTCAGTTCCCCTGTGTGGTGAGTGAGGGCATGGGCCCCGCTGGGTGCCCGTCTGGCTCTGGCTTTCTCTGAGGACCTGCCCTGCACTTCCTGAATCTGTCGTCCTTGTTCCCCCGGAGAGAACGCGCCAAGCCAGCCCGTAATGTGCTGTGAGGCCTGGTGCAGGGTGATTTACTGCCAGGCAGCCTGGATACCCAATGGTACCTTTGGAACAAGCTTCCCATCTACAATCTTGAGTGTCACCATTATTGGCCTTCTGGGAGAAGTTTGTTTCTTCCCTGCCCTTCGATTTTCAGCACAAGGTGAAAGGCTCCTGCTACTTTCCCTGGGCTATGCAAGATCTACATCTCAGAACACAGGAACAAATCCATTTCAAGGGCTGACTTCAGGCAGCAGAGAAATGGCCAGCCCGAGACCCGGCATCAGTGGGATGCTGGGCGTTCATTCCATAAACCTGTTTTGAGATCTACAATGGGATCCTTCTCTGGGCCCCTTTCCCTACCTACCCCTCCCCACACACACACAATCCATTCTCCACCGGTATCCCTTTGCAGGTAATGTGCTATTACCCTTTTTTTTAAAACCTCTAAAATGTCTTTTATCTTTCAGTTTCCCTACAAATTGCATATTCCCTGTGGAGTCTTTCCTGATATGCCCATGAAACCAAGCGCTCCTCCCTGTCCTCTGGCCCAATGCTTGCTGGTCCCTGCCCTTCACACCCGTTCCAACCTGCTCTATTTTGTAATTAGCAACTTGTGCATCTCTCTTTCATCTGATGATTTCAAGTTCACTGAGCTGAAAGGAGATAGCATCTCTGTAATTGATCCCAGCCAACATCTTGTACCCTCATGGCCCTCTGGATATCTTTTCTCAATTGAAGGAAGACAAAGTAAGAAAATTTGAATGGCGCACTTGCTAATCCAATGACTACTATCAGCTAACATTTGTGAGTGGATTTTTGCTGCAGCACATTGGGAAGGCTCTCCCCCGTCCTATGGCCTTCAGCATCATCCTAGGCTGATAACTCTAAGTTTATATTTTTACCCCTGGCTTGTATGCTGAGCTATAGCATCCTCTAGTCTCTTAGAGGCCCAAGACCTGTCTCAAAGGGAATATGTCCATAAGAGAACTCTTCATTGTCATCTCCCAATGTGTTTATCCCCAAACTTCCCCAGCTTGGTAAATGGTACCACCAGGCATCCAGCTGCTGAAGCCCACCACCTGGGTGCCTCCCTGATTCTTGCTTTGCCTCATCCCCTGCAATTGCTGTCAGCTCTACCTCCAAAGTATTCCCTGAGTCTGTCCTCTTCTTTCCATCACCACTGTTAAGACCCTGGGTCCAGCCACCATTGCTCTAACCTAAGTGATTCCAACAACCTAACTGACCTCCTGGATTTCACTCTTGACCCTTTCTTATCCATCTAAAATAATCTTTGAGAAGCATCGATCATATAGTATCACTCTGCTTCTTAAAACCTTCTGATATACCTCAGCGCCATGAGAAGAGAACTTAACCTCCTCTCCATGACCTTCAGGTCTGCTTACCTGTCCAACCTCATGCCCAGAAAACTCCCTCCAACCGCTCTGCTCATTAACTCCCCAAGTTCATTCCTTCCTGATGTTCCCTCCACATGGAACGCTGTGCTCCTAGGTCCTCACATGACTGCCTCCTCTTTATTATGAAGACTTCCACTTCGGTGTCTCCCCTTCGCTGATTGCTCAATCCAAACGTCTCCCTGATCCCCGCATGGCATCTGTCCTATCACTCAGTTAGAATTTTGCGTAGCACATACCACTCACTGAAATTATCATCTTCCTGTATTTATTCCTTTGCCAGGTCTTCCATATAACATCACCCATTTTATGAGACCACATAGCATGTCTATATCTCTTGTTCACCTTTGTATCCTTAGGATCAAAAGCGGTATTGGGCACATATTGGATATTCACAAGCTCCCACCATCAGCCAGCCAGATGAAGTGAGAAGAGTGACAGACTCAGAGAAGGGCAACCTGGGAGAATGGTAAGGGCTCCTCAGCCCAGATGACAACTGGTAACAAAGGTCAGGTTGAAAATGAAGACCGCTGGGGCATTCTGCATCCTTCTGTGGTCAGCCAATTTCCAAGTTTGGGCCTGGGACCTTCCCACTTTTACAAGGGAACAAGGCCCTAATTGATCCATCATCTTTATGAGAAACAGTAGAAACAAATCCCTTACATAACTGGTATATAAATCATTTCAGATATGAGTAATGATACCAGGACAGGCAATTTATTTTCAATACGAGACACTTTAAAGGCCCAGTGCAGTTGTGTTTAAAATCCTTTCTGGAACTAGAACCTCCTACTTAAGGAAGAAAGTAGTTCCCTGTCACTGGAGGTATTCAAGTTAAGATTGGCTGGTCCCCCCGCAGGGATGCCAGAAAGATTAAGTCATCAGACCAAGGCTGGGCTGGATCTGCTCAAAGGACAATTCACTGGTTTGATTTTAACTTGCCAGCAACAATCGCAAAACTAATGATGAAAGTGCTGCTGCCCCCAGAGCTCACGATGATGACCACAAGGATGGCTCGCATTTCTTGAACTGTGTCCTACCTGATTCTTAAAACGCTTGGAATCAGGTACTGATTCAAGTACTTATATCAACGACCCCAGTTAACTGTCAAAACAAGACTGTGAAGGCAGTTTTCTTACTTTTATATAGCAAATGAGGAAATCCAGGTAGAGAGGATTTTAAAGACTCAAAGTCACACAGCAACTCAGATCTTTCAGTACTGCTTTATATGACATACTCCAAACTATAACCCCATGTGACCAGTCTTCTGGGTACAAGTGTAGAACATGGTGTGTCCTTCTTAGGGAACTGGGGCTAACGGAGAAGACATCTTAAATACAGATTTGTTGACTATTCGTGCATAAATGCATATAGGAATGACATTCATGGTGGGGTGAACTAGAGCACCCAACCATAATTCAGAACATGTTTTTTTCTGGTGTGAGATCTGTCACTGCCTTGCTGTGTGACCCAGGTATGTTTCTTTCCCTTTGTGTACAACCTCAGTGTATAATGAAAAAAGGAAATGAGATGATCCCTAATGTCAGTTCCATAGGTATTTTACGTGTTTGTGGGAATTCAATCCCATCCATCTATAAATCTATATTTAGAAGTGAATAGCAATTAAAGTATCTCCTCATGGATTTAAGCAACATGCAAATTCGAAAATCCTCCAGCACTCCTCAAAACACCAGGGATCTCAAGCTTTGGGGTCAAATGAGGAAATGCAGGGTATTTCCAGAGTAAAGAGGCTGGAAACTCAAGAAAGTATCTATTTCTTCTCTAAGAGCCCCCAAGGGTAAAAGGAAAAATATGACTCCTAAAATTGCTTGTCCATTTAGTGCAGTATGTACTCTGTTTCCTACTCAAAATTGGAGGTCTTATACTACCTAAACACTAAGGGAAGAAGGCATCACTATAACATTCTGCAGATGTTCATTTCGTCCTCCTCCTCAGGCCTTATAAGCCACAGTTCCTTCTTCAACACTGCCATAAGCTATGAGCAATGTCTTCTAAATCAGAATAATGTCCACACTTACTTTCTTCTAGGTGCCAATAAATTTGTATTGAAAGGGAAAAAAAAAATCTTAAAAAAAAAAAAAGTCACTATGCTGGTTTTCCAAAGAATTATCGAGAAGCCCTAATTTCGCATATGGGTTCAAAACCATAAATCAGCTAGAGGATTACTTGAATGTGACTTTGATCTCCTTTGCGAAGCACAGAAAAAAAGCATTGCCTAGTCTCTGCCACCTTCTAGCCATGTGACCTTGAGTGAGTTCCTTCATCCTTCCAAACTTAACTTGCCTTGTCAGGGGGATTTTACTGGTGATGATGGAAATCAGCCAGTTTAAAGTGAATCCACTTAAAACAAATCCTCAAATGTCATGCCAACTGGTAGAAGAGTTACTATTGGGACTTCCACTGAAAAATAAAACCAAAATATTTAATATAAGTTATTTCTAGCTCATATTTAGGATATTGTTGTAACTCCATGATAATTCTAAAAGCAACAAAGAATAATAAATCAAATATGGTGGGGTTGGTGCGCACTTTTTCAAAAACATCACAAAGCAAAATGAAACTTCCTTTTCTTTGATGTTCACAGGTGTTCATTAATGGGCTCAGGTTTTCAAAAATGCTTAAGAATAATAAGCATTGTCCCAAAGTCCTTTCATAGCCCTTCAATTAAACATGTTCTTTGAAAAAGCTAATCACATTTAATCCTCAGTGATTCTCTCTTCTTCAGTTGTAAACTGTAAAAACTCAGATCTTATTTGCTTATAATCAAGCACTTTTCCAACACAACTTTCAACAGCTTCATAAAATCATCATCTTTACTATAATTGGTAATTTTACTTTACAACTACTTTGAATTACTCTTGCTTATATTATTTATGTTTATATCTATTAATTATCAGCAACTTGCCAACAAAAATATTGACATGATGGATCAGAAAACAATTGCTAAGCAGAGGGGAATGCTTGAGTAGGGCTAATTTTACACATAGTCATACATCAGTGAATATTTCCACATTAAGACAATTTTTGCTTCTCTGTGCAACCTCAACATTACATGGCCTTGGATAACCTCTCATGCTCACCAACCTCTCTGTTGGAAGCCCCTTTAGGGCTTCCCTCAAATATCCCCTCCACGAAGACTTTGATGACAATATTATTTCAAACTGTAGTCCAGGGGCACCTGGGTGACTCAGTTAAACTTCTGCCTCCAGCTCAGGTCATGACCTTAGGGTCCTGGGATTGAGCCCGGCCTCTGTCCCTCTGCCTCTGTCTTTGCCCCTCCCCTTCCCCTGCTCATGCTTGCTCTCTCTCTTAAGTCAATAAATAAAATCTTGAAAAAAACCCAGAAAAACTGTAGTCCAATTCCAACCCATACACATTTACTCCATTTACCCTTTTTCTGCTTGGTTTCTTCCTTTTTTTTTTTTTTTTTAATATTATGAGTCCTTTGTGTTTTTTTTAAGATTTTATTTATTTATCTGACAGAGAGAAGGGGTGGGGGGCGTGCTTACAAGCAGGGTGAAGGGCAGAGCGAGAGAAAGAAGCAGGCCCTCTACTGAGCAGGGAGATCCACGGGGGGTTCGATCCCAGGACACTGGGATCATGACCTGAACCAACGGAAGACACTCAACCAACTGCGCCACCCAGGTGTGCCCCCACCCCTTTTTAAAATATTTAATTTATTGATTTGAGAGAGAGAGAGAGCATGAGAGGGGAATAGCAGGCAGAGGGAGAGGGAAAAACAGACTCCACACTGAGCAGGGAGCCCAATGAAGGGCTCAATCCCAGGACCCTGAGATCATGACCTAAGCCAAAGGCAGCCACTTACCTGACCAAGCCACCCCAGAGCCCCCTGCTCTGGTTTCTTTATAGCACTGACCAACACCTACCACACTGTATAATGTATTTATTTACTTGTTTATTGTCTACCTCTCCTCCCCTGCTCCCACTAGAATGACAGGCCCACGAGGATAGGGACTTCCTGTCTGCTTTTTTCACTGCTTAAAACCTTTACCAAGAACTGTGCTTGGCACATAGTAGGAGCTTTAAAAATATGTGCCAAATGAATCAATGAAAGAATATTCAAATAAAAAGAACCTTCAGTATCTCAAAGGATAGAGAATGTTCCTGATAGGGCCAGTGTTACGGGTTTTCTGCCTTCTGCTGGGAGAGACAAATAGATGGAATGACAGCTTTGTGAATGGCTCCCTGAAGCACGGAAATGGGTGATGCGGTTGATTAGCAATGTCTGCCCTTGGGCAGGAGAAGTGCCCACAGGAATAATGGCATCACGCCAGGCAGTCTTCCTTCCTGCCCTATAATACTGCATAACCATCCCTAACTCCATGCAGACCTTTCACTAGTGTCTCCCATTGCGCCTGCGTGTGCGCACACACCCCCACACCCACACCCCCTAGATAAAAGAGCAACGTGGCTCACGCTGTTTTAAAAAAGTCACAGGTATTCTTAAGATCTCGGCTACCATATCTTCTACTTTATGCTCTGCCTTAGCTACCAGCTAATTGTTAATGGCCAACTTGTTGCAAGTCATCATCAAATAAGGTAGTATCTTTGGCAATCAGACTTTTGGGTTGGAAGAAGCTTTAGACATAATCTGATTGAAACAAATCATTTTACAGATGGAGAAACCAAGGCTTAAAAGATTCAGCATTTGTTCTCAAATCTCACGGCTAAAATTACACAAGGAAGAACTTCATCTCGTTAGCATGAATAAACAAAAGACAAACCAGAGATTTAAGAAAATTAAGAAAAACATTAAAAGGGAAGAAAAGTACAGAAACACATTTGGGCAGACACTGTGCGGGACACTCGCATACCTTGTGTTTTCCAGCTCAGTAAAGTGAACAATCATCGACTCCCCATTTCCAGGAGGTCACCGTGTCTCCGATCATCTCCAAATCCTATCCTCGCTGCTCTTTTGTTTTATGAGAGCAAGAACATGTAGCTAGTGTTAACTGATCACAAATCTTCCACAGGATTTCCTCAGATGATAATTTGAAAGATGGCTTCACTTAAAACAGAATTCCATTTCTCTGGCCTGAGAGTGGCCCTTCTCGCAGACGAATGGTTCTCAGAGAGCTGTTTCTCACCACCGCCAGAGTCAGAAGGCACCCGAGCACCATTTTCATCTGACAGGTAAAGCCCCTACTCTCCTGAAACTATTTGCTGGAAAATTCCAACAAAGTTTTCCTATACAAATACTACCGCGTAAAGTTCGTCACAATTATAGAAATGAACCAGCAGGTTCTCTGAAGCCTTCCCACACCAGTATTTTGAATTATCGTATTGAAGTCGCATTCGGAGCACTCACAGAACTTTCTCAAAGATGCGGGTTATGTGGAGGGCGGCAGCTGGGGGTCGGGGGGACACCTGACAATTACCTCATCCCTACATTTACCTCACTCTCCAATTCTAGTCAAGCCTCGAGCCTTACCAAGGAGGGCCTCCAGCTCTGCCAGGCTAGGAGAGAAAGATGTTTTTATTAGAAAAATCATCCCAGAGGCTGCCGAGCCCTGTGTAAACAGGAGAGATTGCTCGGCAAATGAAGGGGTCACGCAAGAGTCTGAGATAAAGAGACACGTGCTGAGGTTTCAGTGACCCAGAAAGCCCTGAAAAAATATGGTCTTATACGGGAAAAAGAAAAAGATATTTTCCATTGAAAACAGCTGATGGGTGTTTTTTTTTTCCCTTCCTAAATAGACAAAATAATACCTTGAGGAATAGGGGAAAATGAGACTTTTTGAATTCTCCAGGGAGAAGGAACAGCTGGGACCAGGGCTCTCCTGCAGCAAGCCTGGGGCCAAATAAGGACAGAAAATGGCCAGGTCTATTTTCAGTGGCACTTAGGTTCCCTGCTGACGATGCCACTGACACCTTGGGCTGTGGTAAGCCCAGCAACTTCCCGGGCGAGCCCACCATGCAGGCTCCCTAACTCCCTAGACAGAATCATGATTCCAACCCGTGTTTCCTATCCTCGTCTCACCCCTACTAGGTTCTTACCCCTAGACCATGATGCTGCAGGCTGGAGGATGTTTATGAGTAACAGGAGTTTCCCGGTATATTAGTCCAGCTTGTATTAAGGTTTGTATGCCTACGCACTGATAAAGACTGTCTCTAATGTTGTATCACTTCATCTTCGCAATAAATTAGCGAGTTAGGTACTAGTATTTTTATCTCCCATTTTACAGATGAGGAAACGGAGGCTCAGAGGTGCCACAGAAATGGCCCAAGGGCACAACACAGTCTGGACTCAAAACCAGGCCTGAAATTCAAGCCCGTGCCTTTATCCTGACTCTTGAGGCCTCGTTGTGGTTTGTACAGGGACTTGGATTATCTTTAAGACTGTGCCTCTCGGGGCGCCAGGGTGGTTCAGTGGGTTAAAGCCTCTGCCTTCAGCTCAGGTCATGATCTCAGGGTCCTGGGATCGAGCCCCGCATCGGGCTCTCCAATCGGCTCTCTCATAGGGCTTTCAGCGGGGAGTCTGCTTCCCCGCTCTCTCTGCCTGCCTCTCTGCCTGCTTGTGATCTATCTCTCTTTCTGTCGTATAAAAAAAAAAAAAAAAGACAGTGCCTCTCAAGCTGTACTGTTTGCACAAATCATCTTGTTAAAATGCAATCTGTGATTCAGAAGGTCTGGGCGAGGGCCTGAGTCCTGCATGTCTAAGGAGCTGCCATGGGCTCTATGGACTGCACGTTCGCCATCCAGCCTACGAAAACTTTTCTTTCTGATACCCTCCATTTCTTTTAAACAATAAGTATCATTTCCAACCAAAAAAATGGTTGATTTCACTGTGTATTTGGTGGCTAGTGAGATATTTAGCAAAGGCTTTCTGGTCTAATGCATTCTTAAGGACTTTCTGCCTTGGAGCTCGGATGGAAACACCGGAGGTTTGGGGCCAGAGATGTGCCGTGATCTTTGCATTTTAGAAGGTGTCTCTGCAGCAGTGGCGGGAGTGCTTTAGGGAGGACAAGATTGGAAGTGGCAGACCAGGGTGGAGACTAGTGCAGTGACCCAGGCAAGAGATAACTGAGGGAAGCTCACCCTGCCTCCTGGCTGCTTGTTTTAATCACACCAATAATGTGCAATAATTAGAATCAAAGGAGCTCAGAGGGAACAAGAGAACACATTTAACCTAATCATGTAATTTCACAGGGAAAGGCTGAGGCTAACAAATTCCCAAAGTCATACAATCTATCTGTCATAGCATTTTTCAAAGTACTTTCTATGGGATGTTACCAGGTATTGTGCAATAAAAATAAAAAGCAAAAGGAGAGTCAAATGTGTTTTAATAAACACTTGATTAAATAGTTAATTTAATTGTTAGCTTTGTTTGCAGGACTTCTCAGAGCCTCTAATAAACTCATGTTCCCTGTAAATCTTCCAGAGTGAGATGAGCATATTTTGCCAAAAGAGAATTTTTTTAGGATTTGTTGTTTCATGAAAAATAGTTTGGGAAACTGGTGTCCAGTGTTCTTTCCCTGGATCACACGGCCTCTCATTACTTGAGTGAATTAGCCACATCTTCCGAGCCAGACATGCCCCACCTTGTGCCTCTCTCAGAAAATCTTCTTAGCCCACATATTTTTCTAGCTAACTCTTTTCCCTTTAATTTTTCTTCTATCACTTCCTGTAGTTCAGGAAGTATGAATTAACTTGGCTGGTCTTTACTGATCCCCTAGTAGGGAAAATGATTTTCAAATCAAGGAAAGCAGAATTATAAGATTATGTGCAAAACCCTAACTTTGTTAATATCTTTTACTGTAATCAGAAAAAAATATAACCCTGAGGCTTAATTTTTTCCTTATTTTTCAAATGATGTGGTATAACCAGATCATCTCTCTTGTCCCAGCTCTGTGTGTAGTCAATGTCATGGTGAAAGTTTCCTCGATCTCTTAAGAAGGTCAGAACAAGCCAGTGACTTACCTGAACTGAAACTTCCCCACTGAATGCCCCTGCTCTCCCTTTGGGTACCCTGTGCACTGCCCCTGAGAGGTAGGACACACAAATACTTATCCAAACACACTGTCTATGACTCCTCATATCCAGACGCAGAGTCAGGGGTCGACCTTCTGAGGCTGCCCTGCTGCCTTCTCACAAAGGAGGGTCTTCAAGATGACTGGCCCACAAAGTCACAAGACGTGAGTCGGCCAGCACGGGTAGCCCCATTTTGTGCCCAGTACTCTCTCCTAGGCACCACGGCCTTTAGACTATGCCAACCGATTCTTCACTCCCAGCTGCCGTGGTAATCACCAAAGCTACCACCCTTCAGAGAGTGACACAAATTCCTATCAGGTCCGCACTCTGTCATCATGGGCCTCAGAGCTGACTGCCCGGGCTGCCACAGGCAGCCCAAGCCCCTTTGGTCCTGACACAACAGCCTCGGGGAAAATCATTGGCTCATTCAGCCTTGTTCCAGCTGCAAGCAAAACCTGCCAGACCTCATTCTCCTTCTTTCTTCCTGCCTTCTTCCCCCTCCTGGCCCACTGGTTTTCAGACAGGTTTCCCAGGGGAGCTCAGTGTCTCTTGTGGTTGGGCTCTGTGTGCCTCTAGAAAAATTATCTGTGTAACCCATCACTGCCAATGTACACTTTCTCTGACTGAAGGGGTACAGGTCTCGATCCGAGTTAAAGGAGACAAATATTTTTACATATTGAATGTCTCTGTGTGTAAATATATGCCACCTGGCAGTCACTGAACTAGCCAGATACTTTACCACTTCCATGTCATTGTTCTAGTCCCTTGGCTTAGAAGGACCTTTTTTTCCTCTACTTCCTATTGACATCACCTGTGGAAGACTTCTATTTGTCAGCCCTTGGTAACAAAACTCCAAGTTTCCCTTGAGACCTCACTCTTTCACAGGATCGAGTTCATGTGGTTTGTGTGGGAGTGAGAACACCTCCAGCTCTGGGACAGGTCTTGTCTGGTCAGAGCCTATAGTCTCCCAGCCGCCATGACTGGTTAACAGATGTGCAGGTGATTCAAGGAGGTCAGTGGCCTGAAATTCCTCACTGGGATCTCTGGAGGTGTTGAGAGTTACATCAGTTATCTATTGCTGTGTAACAAAATAGCCCCCAAATTCAGCAGCTTGAAACAACACACAAGTATTATCTCACCAGGGTCTGAGGGCTGGGAATCTGGAAGCAGCTGAGCTGGGCAGCTATGGTGCAGGGTCTCTAGGACTGTAGTCAAGCTAGCAGGCAGAGCTGCAAACACAAGAAGGCCTCACAGAGGCTGAGGGATGTGGTTCCAAGGTGGCTCACTCACATGACTATTAGCGGGAAGCCCCAACCCCTCAGCACAAGAACTTCTCTGCATGCACAGCTGCTCAAGTGTCCTCACGACGTGGCACCTGGTTCCCCCTAGAGTGAGCATCCCAGAGACAGAGAGATCAAGAAGACCAGGAGGCCTTCTGTGTCCTGATGTCAGAAGTCTCACACTTAAGAGTAGGAGAATGAGCGCCCCCCCTCTGGAAGAATGGAGTCTCAAAAAATTTGTGAGCATATTTTAAAACCACCACAAGGATATTGTCCACTACACTGCAGGGCCACCAATTGAGCCATAAGAGCATCTTCTCCAACGCCGCTAGGAAAAATCCTAACACTTTTCATAAGCAGCTTGACTGTTTTTCCCTCCTGTGCCCTGTAAATTGGATAACTGATTTTGTTTTACTCTTTGCTCCTCAGAAACTTAAACCAGATTTGCAGCCCACTTCTATCAGGGGTAAAACACTTCACAGCATGTATTTTATATGCGAGCCTCATTTCTAAGTTTGGATTTTCTCTTTCCTGGTTTTCCTTGAGCATCATTTTTCTTACTTTAAAATTTACTTTACCTTGCTATATGCTCTACATCTTAACAAGCTGCCTTAAATCCTTTTTAGGACAAGGCTAGGTATAAATAAATAAGTACAAGCATATAAATGTATACAGACATACCTAAAATAGGGCTCTTGATTTACTAGTATATATCCCTAGAGTCAGAGCACCAAATCATTTAAACAAATTCAGGTCATTTTATCTGACAGATCCTGTGGTAAGAAGAATAACAACAGTGTTTACAATAAATGCTAACATCCATTGTGCATTAACGATGTGCCAGGCACTGCGCTTAAGAATTTCCCTCATCCCTTGATTTAACCTTCACAACGTTCCCTGAAGGTACACACTACCACAACCCCCACTTCATAGATTTCCCATTTCTAGAAAGGGACAGAGCCAAGATTCTAATTCAAGGTCATTGGGTCCTCGAGATAAAGGTATATGCTACTTCTGCTTTTTTAGGGCAAATGGAAAATATGTTTTAGCATTTTATCAATGAGAAGACTGAGGCCCACAGAGGTGATTTCAAAGTCCTCAGGTAGTTATTTAACATTCCTAGGTACTCACCGTTGTGGTAAGAGATTCAGGGTATGCAAAGCAAGAGGAAAACAGACAACTGAGGATTTCATAGTTCAAGCAGGAGCATAGCCCAAGCAGTAACTTACAAATGTAAAGCAATTTTAAAATAGAATTTACAGGAATTGAAATGAACAGAATACATAATAAATGCTATGTGTGGGCAAATAATGCAAAAAAATTCTCCATGATCTGAGAAGGCTACAGAAAATTTCTAGAAAAAGATAAGATTTAGGCCAGACCAATTGCACTATTGGGTATTTACCCCAAAGATACAGATGTAGTGAAAAGAAGGGCCACATGCACCCCAATGTTCATAGCAGCAATGGCCACAACAGCCAACTGTGGAAAGAACTGAGATGCCCTTTAACAGACGAATGGATGAAGAAGATGTGGTCCATATATTCAATGGAATATTACTCAGCCATCAGAAAGGCTTAATATCCAATTTTTGCATCAACATGGATGGGACTGGAGAAGATTATGCTGAGTGAAATAAGTCAAGCAGAAAAAGTCAATTATCATATGGTTTCACTTACTTGTGGAACATAAGGAATAACATAGAGGACGTTATGAGAAGGAAAAGAAAAGTGAATTGGGGTAAATCAGAGGGGAAGACAAACCATGAGAGACTGTGGATTCTGAGAAACAGAGTGAGGGTTTTAGAGGGTAGGGGTGGAGGGATGAGTGAGCCTGGTGGTGGGTATTAAGGAGGGCGCGTGTTGCATGGAGCACTGGGTGTGGTATGTAAACAATGAATCTTGGAACACTGCATCAAAAACTAATGATGTACTGTATGGTGACTAACATAACATAATAAAAAAAAAAAAGATTTAGGCCAGATCTTGAAGGATGGGCTAAAACTGGATAAATAAGATACTGGAGTAACAACAGGGAAAGAAACACAAAGATGAAATTCTCCAGGCAATATGTAAATAATTCCATAACCTTTGGCCCCTTAGTAACTACCTCTTCATCAAGCCGTTAAAGTGCCTGGTAACTTGGAGAGAGGAAATAGGTATACTCATACACATACATATGTATATACATATACTTTTCAAATGTGGAAAGGAAAAGTCAAAAGCAGCAGGAAACATATGGGCATTAGGGATGCCTGGATGGCTCAATCAGTTTCGTATCCGCCTTCAGCTCAGGTCATGATCCCAGGGTCTTGGGATCGAGTCCCACATTGGGCTCCTTGCTCAGCTGGGAGCCTGCTCTTCCCTCTGCCTGTGCTCCCCTGCTTGTGCTCTCTCTCTCTAATAAATAAATAAAATCTTAAAAAAAAAACCTGAATGGTTAAAAAGAAATATATGGGCATTAGAACAGAAAATTAAAAATAATACAACAGTAGCTGTCAAAAAAAAAAACAGTGCTCTGTCAACCATGATCCTATCATTTCTGACTGATAAGATCAAGCAACAAGGATATTTAAATCTTCTAGGAAGAGTACTGTTTGTGGGTCACAAGACATACATCATAGTTTCAGCTTGTCCAATACTGGTTACCCATCTATAAAATGGGGATAGTACAAATCTTTTCTTTATGAAGATCAAATCAGAAAATTTATATAAGGGGCACCTGGGTGGCTCAGTTGGTTGAGCAACTGCCTTCGGCTCGGGTCATGATCCCGGAGTCCCGGGATCGAGTCCCATATCGGACTCCTGGCTCTGCGGGAAGTCTGCTTCTCCCTCTTTCTCCCCTCTCATTCTCAGTCTCTTGCTCTCTAATAAAGAAAAAAAAAATTAAAAAAAAAAAGAAAATTTATATAAAATGCTTTCTAGCCCATAAAACAGAATAATGTTCCCTAAAATAAATCATTATTAGATAAAAAGTTAAGACAACTATTGGAGATAGCCTGGTACGAACATTTTCTTAATATTTGAATGCCCACCACAAACTCTGTGACTTCTGCTTGAACTTCTCTAGTGTCAAGGAGCTTCCCTCCACAAAAGACTGGACAGCATGTTTGGGGACAATTGAAATTGAACTAAGAGCTGTCTCTTGGCATTTTCACAGGTCCCAATTTTCTCTTCTGGGATGTACAGAAAAAAATATATTCATTTTTACAGATATTAGCTTTTCAAGTGTTTACATCATGTTTACATTATTATCATTGCCTACCTTTCAACAAAAGTCCTAGACTGTTCTCCAAAATAGTTCCAGTTCCTTCAAAGCTTTTTCAGATAACATGATGCCAAGACCTCATACATAATCAGTCACCCTCCATCAGACCCTCTCTAGATTCCAATGTGGTGTCCATCATGGGGCACAGTACTCTAAATACAGCTGCATTTAGAAGTATGGTACTTACTCTAAGGCTACATAATCCCACAGTCCATATTTTTGGACCATTGGGTTGACTGTAGGCACGGATCTAATTAAAGAGATTCTTGCTGGATATTCCAACATTCAGGAAATGTACTTGAATAAATGAGTACACACATCCACCAAGTTTACCAGGTAGGCACCGATCTAAATAGATATCAAATAAGTCAAGCTAACCAATGTTTGCTGTGTACACATTGTGTTCCCTTAGAATACGCTAGATAAGAAAAGCATTATTTATTTGTTACTTGTGTCTTGTTTGTCTCCCCTATCTGAATACCAGCTCCACGAGAGAAGGGAATTTGTCTTATTTTTGTATTCCCAACTCCAAACAGTACCAGACAAATAGTAGATGTTTAATAAATATTTAATTAACTAATTCATTAATGAGATACTGCCTTACAGATAGACTGAAAAAAAAAAAGGACATAAAGGGAAAAGAAGAGACAATGTGTACAAATGAAGGCCTCCAGAGAATAAAGGACTTTTCCAAGCCCCTTGCACACCTACTGACCCCTTCTCAATCGACCTCAAACCAATGGAACTTTAATCAGATTGGCCTCATGCTGGGACCCCAGCTAGGTTGTTTGAATATTAAAAAGGGTCTCTGTACATGAAAAGGTCAGCCCTTTTCATGTACAGAGGTCAGCCCTTTTCATGTACTAGAAAAGCTCTGTACATGAAAAGGTCAGCCCTTTTCATGTACTAGAAAAGCTTTCTCTTTTCTAGTCTAGGGTCAGAGGAAATGAGATCTAGAGCATTACTGACCAGATGCCCTTTTTCCACCATTAAAATCTCTGAAACTCCAATAAGTGATTTGGCTTAAACCATAACTCTAAAAGTTGTTCAGGGAAGAAGATCAATAGGATTGAAATTGGCAGGTTTCAGAGAGGTCAAAAGGCTTGACCTAAGCTTTGAAGGATAAATGTAGACAAATGGAATGGAGAAGGTATGACAATAGCATTGGAATCCATTTTGACTGAAGTTGGGCTCAGAAGATGGAAAACTTAGAATGAGTCACTGAGTTGTTTAGATCTTAAAAAAAAAAAACAAACAATGGTAACTACTGTAGGACACCAAGTTGGGGGGAGAGGTAGATGATAACAGCATAGTTTTGGAAAGAAGGCTTTTCAACTGGGCTTCATAATGCCTTTAGGGAGAGCAAAACCTTTCAGGGGTCAAGGTCAGGAGCACAGGACTCTAAGCTAGGCTCTGCCATTAATTTGCAGATTTACCTTGGATAAAATGCTTCACTTTGATGGTTTTACTTTCCCTGCATTTCAAAAGAGAGCCAATGAGAGCAGTTAGTGTGTTCCCCCACATACTCAGCAGTGGATCCCTAAAGCACTACCTTTAGAAAAATTCAGAGGCCCTATGTGGGCTCCAAAGAAACATGTGGCCATCAGCTAGTAATGCCTGCCGTGGATGCAGAAATGAGGGATGGAGCCAGGCGTGCCACCTGTTTGCCACTGATGGCAGATCAGAGAGGCCAATTTCACAGTCTTGTACCTACTCTCCCAGTGTCAAAGCCACCATCACTCTGTTCTTACCAGCCCCACTCATTTCCTATACCCTGTCATTCCAGGGGTCAAGGATAGGAATGTTCACAGTTTTCTATGTCACAGTAAAGTAGAAATGCTTCATAAAGTGTCCCCCAGTCTGACATTCCTACCAGGGACCAGTTGGAAGCACACCTTAGTGACCTCTTGCTCACTCCCCCAGCTTGCCCTCCGCAGGACAGAATCTGCCTGGGGAACAAAGTGAAGAAACTATTTATTTCCATGCAAATGTCCCCTTAATGGGTAATGAGGCACACGGTGGCAGCTGGATCTGCTGTGTAAGGCTGAAATGTCTCTAAATAGAATATGGCTCCAAGTTTTCCATGGGGTACCTGCATCAGCAAAATTCTGTAAGTAAGTCACTGAGGGGAAGCGACTTTCTCTCGGGCATCCTTTGCCCCTAGCAAATCACAGCTGTGCAAAGAGGAAAAGTAAGGTAAAGAGATGAGGCCATAACTTGGAAAGGGACAGGAGGAAGCGAGTCGAGAAAAAGGAAGTAAGCAGGACGCTGACTCATCACTCACCACTCTTTCTCAAAATTTTTCTCTAGCCATACTAAGCGACTGGTTGGTTGTATCCAGATCTTTGCACATGCTGTTCCTCCCCCCATGGAATGTTCCATATTTGCTTAACATGACTAACTCATATTCAGCCATAAGGTGTGATCTGGGTGTCACTTCCTCCAGAAAGGCGTCTCAAACCCACCTAAGGGCCTCCTCTACTTTCCCAATCCCAGCACCGATCACACTATATTCAAATTGTTTTTACTTACCTGTCCTTCCCTAATAAGAACAGCAGCCAATGTCAACTGAATGTTGAATATGTGTGAGGCACGCACGAAGCAGCTAATACATACGATTCCACTTAATGGCACAGTAATTCTGTAAGGTAATATCCCGTTTTACAGATGGAGAAACAGGCTCAAGCATCTTGACCAATGTAATACAGGTTATGCATCTAGCAAGCGGCAGAGCTGTGTTTAGAAGCTGGAGCCACCCACGTGCCTTTAACCGCCATGCTATTTCACAGCCCCTGCTCCGTGCTGGGCTCCAGGGGCGCAGACCCGGTGCTGCTCACACATTCTAGCAGTGGTGGGCCAGGCAGGCGGGTCATCCTCAAGGTGGATGGTTGATTTGGTTGGTTGAATGATTGATATTGGTTGATTGAATGAAGGTGCCACAGACTGAATGTTTGTGTCCCGCCCCCCTCCCCAAATGTAGATGTTGAAATCCTAACCCCCGGGATGAGGGCATTAGGAGGACGGAGCCCTTGGCATGGGATTCACGCCCTTATAAAAGAGGCCTGAGGTCGCTCCCTTGCCCCTTCCCTCACGTGAGGTTAGAGAGAGAAGGCAGTTGTCTGCAACCCAGAAGAGGGTCCTCAGCAGAATGCGCTGGCACTCTAAGCTTGGAGCTCCAGGCTCCAGGACTGTGAGAAACCCGTGTCTGTTGTCAGTCTATGGTACCTTCTTATAGCAGCCCAAATGAACCAAGATGGAATGAAGAAGTATGGGAATGAATAAACAGATTCTATGGGGTCAATTCCTACTTGAAATAATGGGGCCAACTGAAGGGATTATCCCCCCACGAGAGTGTGTGTGGCTCAGGGCAGCCAGGAAAAACAAAGCAAAACAAAACAGAACTCATCCTAGTCAATGAGAGAAGCCAAAAGTCAGAACCAGAGAAATCGTGCGAAGGGCCAGGCCCAGGGAAGAGTGGGAGATGAGGCCAGGGGTCAGGAGCTGTGGAGATTAGGAAATGATAAGGAAGCAAAGTGCCAGAAAGATCAAGAAGAAAAAATAAAATAACCGAGATAATAAACTAAGGGTGTGCTAGGCCCACAGTGTGGGGTTGGGCTGACTGCCTTCAAGGCATGGATAGATGATGCGTGAAAATATATAACCCATAAAGAGCTGTATGTCTCGGGTCAGAACTGGGCCCCAAACCCAGTTTCTGTGACTACATGTTAACCCTCTAAGCAGTGCTTGATCCTCACAGCATTTTCTTCCTTTATTTATAAAAACACAGATTCTCTGAACTAGACAAGTTTTCCCCTAATTGTTGTCATAGTAGATGTTTCAAAATGCTCCAGTCTAAGACACAAATAAGTTAATAAGTGTAAGCAGAATTAACCTTTACAAAGTTTGGGGTGGGTGGAGAGGGTCTCATTTATAAGTTGTCTTATTTAGTACCTTGGGCTCCATCAAGCTCCATTCCTGCAAAATCATTTACTATCTGCAACTGCTTAAAACTTCTTAAACTCAATAAATGTCTGTTTGGTGCCCTTTGTATGCCAGGCACTAAACCAGAAGATACAGAGAAGAGTAACACAAGGTTAATTTCTCTAAGCCCAGCAAAGGACTCTATGTTCAGTGAAGGAAATCCAGAACAGTTTAAAATCAGAAAACTTGGTTTGTATTCCCCTGATGATGGGATTCCATCTCTCACCTGTTGGGATGGCTAAAATTCAGAACACAAGAACCAACAGGTGTTGGTGAGGATGCGGAGAAAGGGAACCCTCCTACATGGTGGGTGGGAATGCGAACTGGTGCACAACCACTAGAGAACAGTATAGAAGTTCTTCAAAATGTTAAGAATAGAATTACCCTATGATCCAGTGATTGCACTACTAGGTATTTACCCAAAGGATATAAAAATACAGATTCAAAGGGGTACATGCACCCCGATGTTTATAGCAGCATTATCAACGATAGCCAAACGATGGAAAAAGCCCACACATCCATTGACAGATGAATGGATAAAGAAGATATGGTGTGTGCGTGTGTGTGTGTGTGAAAGAGAGAGAGAGAGAGAGAAAATATATGATGGAATATTACTCAGCCATCAAAAAGAATGAAATCTTACCATTTACAATGACACGGATGGAGCTAGAGCGTATACGCTAAGTGAAATAAGTCAGTCAAAGATAAGTACCATATGCTTTCACTTGTATATGGAATTTAAGAAATAAAACAGATGAACATATGGGAAGGGGCAAAGAAAAAAGGAGAGAGGAAAATAAGTCATAAGACACTCTTTGAACAAACTGAGGACTGTTGGTGGGAGGTGGGTGGGGGGTGGGCTAGATGGGTGATGGGTATTAAGGAGGGTGCGTGTTATGATGAGCACTGGGTGTTGTATGTAAGTGATGAATCACTGAGTTCTACTCCAGAAACCAATATTGCACAGTGTATTAACCACCTAATAATTTTAAATTAAAAAAAAATCAGAAGACCTGAGTTCAAGGCAAGGTCCTGATCCAGGTCTTCTGGGCTAACAATAGTGACCAATCAATCACTGACCATGATCTTGGGCAAGTTAAATAACCTCTCTGTAGTCTAGTTTCTTCATCGGCAAGACGTAGAATTATTATCCTCACCTCATAGGGCTGCCACAGGAATTAAATGAAATAGCACACAGGGAAGCATTTTACAAAACTATAAAGCACTCAGCATATTCAATTCCTGTTACTAGAAATTCTGCTTACTGCTCTATAGTGCCAACCTGTTTAATACGCAGATTGAGCCAGATGCCTGGGATGGAGATTTAAATCTCATGAACACAGACTTTTGACAAATAAAAGAAAACTCGGTTGAGTCCAACTGATCTGAACTAATGTACATTGGGGACCTACAGCATATAAAGCACAAAAGTGTAATTAAGCTTCTAAGAGCTGTGTCAGCTAGTTATTGTTTCCCTATTTTAAGGAGACTCGGGTAAAGTAACTTGCCTGAGTCACACAACAATAAATAGAGCTGGTGTTTATACTTAGGTCAGCCCGTCTCGCCTATACCGTGTTACTGCTTTGTTTTGTCTTGTTTTGGTTTTTTGGTAAATGTTTTATTCTGCCTATAAATGCAGCCCACCTCCATCCCCTGAATCGGGAACCCTGGAAAGCCCATCACAATGGATCTCCATACTCCCAACCCAGTGATAACTTTTCTCCTCATTTCACAATTCCATTATTTGGCAAGAAATCCACAAGGGACAAGCGTATCAGCAATGAAAGGAAAGGCGTATATAAGCCAGTTTCTTTATCTGCCTCTCCCATGCTTGTGATTTCAGGCCTTAAAGGAGGAATGGGAGCTGTAAGTAATGCTAATAGCATCATCCAAGGAACGGCAGATAACAGCTCCCACGGTCCCAGAGAGGAATTGCCTTTGTGCCAGATGGGGTTTTTTTGTTACCATCCCGGCTGTAAGATGAGATTCAGAGAAATCAGATGTGATGGGTTTAGAAACCCCGCTAACACACAGCTGACCCAGAAGAGGCCCAGGAGCAAAGAACGGTTTCAGCCATAGATTGTCTGGACAGAAGCTTTGCACTCACTTGCAAGGAAAGGAAGAGAAACCCATGGAGAACCTGGCACCATCCACCTGGGAGGAGGGAAGGGTCAGGAAGAAGACCTCATCACTGCTGATGGGCTACACTCGGGCACAGGGGCACAGTGAACATTTGGGAAGATTCTCTAGGAAGGCAGATAGTATCTCAGTATGAAGGGGGAAATTAACATTCCATAACAGAGTGGGTTCGCTCGAGAGGAAGTGGGCACGGTGCCCCAGAATGCTCAAGAAAAGTTAGGGAACCTCCGATGAAAGGTCACAGAGCATATCTCTGCATCTGATGACAGTGAGATCATCAGAAGACAGCGAATTCTATTCCAAAGCTGGACTTCTGATTGGCTTTAAAGTCACTGAATCAGAATTCCAGCTTTCCAACTTATTAGCAGTGTCATCCTATACAAGTTACTTAACCTCTCTGGGCTTCAATTTCTTTCATGAAATGGAGACTATAATAATAGTAGCGACCATATGGAGTATTGTGAGAATAAAATGCATTGATGCCTAGGCGGTATATAAAGGAATGTTTGCCACATGGGAAGCAGTCTGCAGACGTGGAGTAAGCACCTGTTAGGTGCCAGACACACTTTTAAGCTACAGGAATGGGCAACCACATTCTACACTGATAGATCCATTACTTTCATTAATAAACACATACACTATAATTTCAGATTCTGAAAGAGCTATGAAGAAAATAATAGAATGTCATAAAATAGAATGTCTTTGAGGCAGGAGTAAAAGGGACATTAACTGGGGCAGATGGGGAGGGTCTCTCTGGGCCGAGTTCTCGCCATCAAGGAAGGAAACAGCCATGCTGAGTGAGGGCATCCAGGCAGAGGAGAAACACAAACACAAAGGCCTTGGGGCAGATCAAAGCTTAGTATGTTAAGAAACAGGGGGAAAAGAGGTCCTGTGCGTCTCAGAGCAGAGTAAGTGAGGAGAGAGAAAGGACAGATGATGAGGTCAAAGACTAGGCAGGGTCTAGTCATGTAGGGTCTTATAGGCCACACTGAGGACTCTGGAATTTATTCTAAGGCAAGTGGAAAGCCACTGAAGGTTTTAGGCAGGGTGAGACACTTTATAATTTACATTTTAAATAGATCATGGACTTGACTTAGTAAGACTTCCCATGCACAATCTTTTCTGTCCTCTCCCTATTTGTCGAAGTCTCCAGAGCCCTAGAAGGGCTCAGAATTACAAGATAGAGGGTATCTTGGTCCCTTAATAATCTCACAGGTGTCCAGGACCAGGAACACTAACGATGGATTGTTAGGGAGTAAAAATAAGCATTATGTATTAAGCCAATGAGGGAGTGAGGGAAGGAGAAGGAGAGGAAAAGAGGAGAAGGGGGTTGAGAAGGAGGGAGGGAGAGTATTCCTGTAAATACATGAGAGTCTGAGAATGAGCAGCAGAAGCAGGAGACCCTCCATGTACGTCCCTCACAAGGTTTTGAATAGAGTTGGGTAATTTCTTTTAAGTAAACAAGAGGACACAGTCAAGGACTAGCTAAACCATGGTCCGAACCCATAACCAACCATCTTCCTTGCCGATGTCGGCTCCAATGAAAAGTAGAAGAAGTAAAAGTAGCAGACCAGGTTATACGCCTGAGACGATATCCTCCAAACAATAGCCAACCTCCCTTTTCAGAAGCCAGGTTGAAAAGAAATAATTTTTTCTCCATCAGACCAGATTGTCTTTTTAAGTCCTTGTCAGATAGGCCACATTTGCTTTCATAATTATAAACTACAAAAATTATAAGGCACAGGTAGCTGATTTTAGGCAATAACCAGACCCTTGCTTACCCTATGCATCCTCTGCTAAAAACAGCCACTATCCAAGAACTACAGGGATGGGAGACGCATACATGTGCATGTACTCACTTATTCAATGAGCATTGACTAAACATGCACTTTGTACTAGGCCCTGGTCTAAGCACTGGCGATACGGTAGAGAGCCACACAGATAAAAACTCTTTCCTTGCTAAAATAGTCAGCAACTACAAACAAGACAGACAAGTTTCCTATTCTGATAAGTAAACAAATACAATTTCTGAAGTGGATAAGGGCTATGATGAAAATACTAGCATATGATGCAACGGAGTGTATTTCAAGAGGGGCAACGGGACATAAACTAGGGCAGACATGGAAGCTGGTAGGAAGGAAAGAGACAGTATGCAAACAAGCAGAATATGCCTGAGAAGCACTATAGTGAAAAATAAAGCATGAAGGGGGTGGAGCAGTGGCGAGAAGGGTGTTAAGAGGTGGATTAATATACAGAATCTCTAGTCAAGCCTTGTGATGCTTTAGTTATGGGGATGAGAAAAAGAAAGCAGTCGGGGAGAGCTCTTCTCTTTCCGGTTTGTGCAATAGATAGAAGTGTCATTTACTAAGAGAGGGGGCAGCGTAGGAAAACCAAGCTTGTGGGGAGAAGATCCTAAGTTTAGTTCTGAACATTCATTTCTCCGTGATGCTCAAATAGTCGTATCAAGTAGATGATGGGCATGAACAACATAAAGATGGTAACTGAAGTTTGGGGCATTGTTACAGACTATGTTTATATGCCGCCAACATTTGGATGTTGAAATCCCAGCCCCCAGTGGGATGGTATTAGGAGCTAGAGTCTTTGGGATGTAATTAGGTCATGAGGGTAGAGCCCTCATGAATGGGATTAGTGTCCTTATAAAAGAGATCCCAGAACTCCCTTGCCCCTCCCACCATGCCAGGATACATTGAGAAGACAACCATCTGCAAATCAGGGGGTAGGCCTTCATCGGGGCACCTTAATCTTGGACTTCCCAGCCTTAAGAACCGTGAGAAATAAATGTTTAACCCACTCAGTCTCTGGTGTTTTTGTTACAGCAGCCCAAATGAACTAAGGCAGGAACGAATGAGAATTCACAAAAATCTGAAGCTCTGTAGTCCAGGGTGGGCATAGCAGCTCTGTGAACTTGTCTATGACCCAGATTCCCGCCACCTTTCTACTCTACCATCCACAGAATGTAGCCTATCACATGGTCCAGAAGGGCTGCAGGAGCTCCAGCCATTAAGTCTCGCCAGACAGCTCTGCTATTAGTTTGCTCTGAAACCTTGGGAAACTTGTCTCTCTTCCCTGGATCTGTTTGCTCATCTGATCTGTCAAGTTCCTTGTTGCTCTAACATGTCTTGACCCTGTCAAAATAGGGGCTGAGTAACTTCCATCCAAAGCAGGGAATCTGGGGCACAGCCATACAAATACAGTATTGATTTGACTAAGAAACTGACCTTTAAATATTCCATGTTCTTATTGGTGCTTTGGCTAAGAACTCTCCAGGGAACTGTGAGGGTAATTGCTTTTGCGTCTGCTTTGGAAGGGGCTGACTTTGATGCAATGCTGTTCTCATCTGCAGGTTTAATTTAGCTCTTTTGTCTGCACGAAACTCACTGGGAACTATCCTTTGTGTGGTGCCAAGCACATCATACGGTCCGCCGTTTCTAGCTGAATTTAGACTTGCCCTTTCAGCTAAGGATCCTGGGATGCCCGGCTGGGCAAGCTGACTTCCCCCTCCCTCCCTCGGGATCCTCTCTGGGAGCTGTGGGTAATCTGAACCAGCCACTGGGTGTCAGCATTGCTTTGTCCAATTAGAAGGGAAACTAGCTATTTGTGGGGCTTGGGAGTTGTTTATGCAGTAAGTTTGGGTGCTAAAGTGAGCACAACCACAGTTGACGTTTTTACAGCACGTAGCATTAACCAAAGACATTCCCGACTCTCCCTACTCATTCAGCCCCTTTGTGTCCCCCGTCTATATTACTGCACAAGTCCCATTTCCAGTTATGCGTCCCTCAATTCTATTTGCATCTGGTTACAATCAGGTCTGTGACAGCCACAACTGTGGAATAATGAGCCCTCTGTCCCTGAAGGTTGGCAAACAGAAACTACAAAGGCACCTGGCAGGAATTACTGTAAAGAAGAAGGGAAAATGTGTATATATTGTGCGTATGTTGTATAAATAGAAATACATGTATATATGTATACATACATATGTCTTTTCCGTGCTTGCGAACCTTCACTGATGCCCCCCCCCCAACACACACACACCTTTGTCCGCAGCAGGGTAAACTCTAAACCGTCTAGCTTGGCGGAGCTGTCTACGACCGAGCTGTCCCCAATTCCTCCGACTCCTCTCCTGTCTCAAACATCAGGCTTCAATAAGAATGAGCTTCAGGCTTGAATCTGGCTTCAATAAGAATTTCATACTCTCCATGCCTCTGTTCACCCTTCTGACTGGGGAAACCTCTACTCATTCTTCCAGAGGCTCCTGCAGGGGGATTCTTGGGAGCTCTTCTCCAATGCCCGCTCCCTGCCTCAGCGGAGTGCCTTTTCTGTGCGTACCCAGAGCACACCGACTATATAATTTACTCAAGGTTGTCCAAGTTATCTGTCATGCATCTCTCACCCACTAAGTTACGGACCGCTTTAGAACAAAGCCTTGGAGTTTTTCATCTCTGTATCTCTGGTTCCTGCCATCGTGTCAAGGCGCTTACTGACATGTATAACATTTGCTTATTTAACTGAACTCGACTGAACACATGTGATTATTAAATTTATTTTGCTGAGTCTGCAGCACCTTTTGCATGCATCTTCTGTTTGGTATCCCAACTGCAATCATCCTGGCTCCGAGTTTTCCAAGCTTGCCACTTCCTTTGATGATTTTTGCCACACCTATATACCATATGGGCTACTTTTTAGAAAATACTTTTTCTTTACATCCACTTCTATTTGTCTCAAATACACTGGTTTTAGAAGAAAACTTTATATTACCGCCATCACTGAAAACTTGCATCACTTACCACGAAAAGATCATTTTTAAAAATAATAAAGAAAAACATGCTGCTAAATTCTAGCTGGATAATCTTGCCTGCTATACTAGATACACTGAAACCATTCATGATTCTTTCATCCCTTCCTGTCTCCATGCCTCTTTGCCACAGGACTGAGTTCCTCTAAGTAGGCAGAGTCCATTTCTCCATTCCTGGACTCTGCATCCCGCCATAGGACTTGCCCTGGCCAATGGTGCATTGTGTACTTGAGACATACGGAGGCATGAAAAGCTCTTATATGACTGGGATCACTGCTCTGCAGTGAAGGTGTGCCAGGCTACTCTGCTGGAAGAATGTAAAAAAAACACACAAAGCAGAGTCCAGTTAGCCCAGCTAAGGGCGAGCTGAGAATCTAATCCTAAACTTGACAGCAAATCCAGAAGAATCACTGACCTTAATGGCTGACTTGCAGGCTTCTGAGCTAAATAAAGGTTTATTGCTGAAAGGCACAGAGGTTTTCTGAACGTTTGTTACATGCGTTAATAGGGCAGTAGATAACTGATCCACCTGCCCAGACTCTGAGCCTGAGGTGTGTTTTCTCTTTATTAAAAAGGCAGATTAAAAAGTATTAGAGAGATTTTTAAGTGCTAGCAACTAATTGAGAATGTCTTAGTGAAGTAATCAGGTGGATTGCAATGGAACTGGAAAGGAAATAATTGTTTCACTTCCTAATTTGATGTAACCCATCATGGTTTATACCTTAAATTATCTCTGTACTTTCCCCCACTTTGAGATACAGTTCTTGCCCTTTTCACCCTTTTTTTTTTTTTTGTAGACAATGGATATGGCTTTCTAAATGGTCTTGGGCTCATTGCCTAAAAACTAAAGCCCAAAATTGCTTCAAATTCCACGTGCTCCCTGATCTGGTCCCAGCACTGATGCTCCAGGCTCACTTCCACTGTTTCCTCTCTCTACATAACCAGTATGACCACCCAACTTCTTCGAAGTTTACTGCGCACTCACTGCAGATGCTCAGTCATAGCCGGGCCCCCAGCTAGGAGGTGGAGAGCAGGAGGAGGTGATGATTAAGATTCAGCCATCACTCCCATCAAGTTCTCAGCTCCTAAGAAAGCATATAAGCAACCACATACCTAATCTAAGATGCGAAGAGCAAGTCCAAAAGCTGTAGAAACCCATAGGATTGGCAGCTCATGCAGTCAGGAGCAAAAGAAGCTTGAATCAGAGAGGCATCTCGAGGGGAGGTGATGCCCTTGGATACAATGGAACCTCTCCTGATTCTCCCATCACACCCTGCAAGGGCTGTTTCATTTTCGCCATCTCACTCTGCAGCTCATCATAACTTATTTAGACTCATTTTATCCATTCTCTCAGACTATCAACTCTTTAAGAACATTGATCATTCATTACTGCACCGATCACAGCAGCAGGTCATAAGACGAACACTGAGCACTAGCACGTGTTTCGTTGGGGGGTGGGGGGACAGAAGGTTGAACAGATTTATGAATGGAAGGTCATGAGAGGCATGAATCCTACAAAAGAAAATCTTCGGGCCTCTTTAAGTCACTCCATTTAGGTGGCTGCCTAAACCCGTGGGTTTAGGGGAAACAAGCCCCCAAAATGATTGTATTAGTAGGTGGGACCTTGGCGGGTCATTAGGGCATAAAGACAGAGCCCTCTTGAATGGGGATGGCAGTCTCAGGAATCAGATGCCTCGGAGATCCCTAGTCCTTCCTGCCACATGCGGATACAAAAAGTCATGACCCAGAAAAGGACCCTAAACTGACCGTGTTGGCACCCTGATCTCAGAATTTTAGCCTCCAGAATCATGACCAGTAAACTGCTGCTGCTTATAAGCTACCCAGTCCGTGGTGCTTTGTTAAAACAGCATGAAGGGATTAAGGCAGGGACTATGCTATACGGCAGATCTCTAGGATTTCGTCACGTTCTGTAACTGAAACTTATCGCTGCCCTCAGCTCATGGCAACCACTATTCCTCCTCTGCTTCTGTGAGTATGACTTCTTTAGATTCATCATAGAACTGGTAACATGCAGTATTTGTCCTTCTGTGACCGGCTTACTTCACTTAGCATGATGTCCTCAAGATTCATCCATATTGTTACAAATGACAAGATTCCTGTCCTTTTTTAAGGCTGAATAATATTCCACGGTCTGCATCACATTTTTAAAAATCCACTTATCTGTTGATAGACGTTTAGGTTACTTCCATATCTTGGCTGTTGTGAATAATGCTGTGATGAATATGCGAGGACAGATACCATTTTAAAGTCTTAATTTCATTTCCTTTGGGAATACGCCCAGTAGAAGGATTGCTGGATCATAGAGTACTTCTATTTTTAAATTTTTGAGGAGCCTCCAGGCTGTTTTCTAAATTTATTGTAAATTGTGTCTGTACCAGTCTACATTCCCATCAACACTGTGCAAGGGTTTCCTTTTCTCCACCACACATATTATATTAACATATATAATTCCATGTAATTGTATATACATGTTTATATATAATATTGCCATCCTAACAGGTATGAGGTAATATCTCATTATGGTTTTGATTTGCATTTCTCTGATGACTAGTAATTTTGATTATTCATTTTCATGTACCTATTGGCCATTTGTATATCTTCTTTGGAGAAATATCTATTCAGTTCCTTTGCTCATTTTTTTTTTCCTTTGCTCATTTTTAAATTGGATTATTTGGCTTTTTTCCTATTGAGTTGTAGGAGTTCCTTATATATTGTGGATAATAACCCCTTATCCAATATATGGTTTGCAAATGTTTTCTCCCATTCTGCAGGTTGCCTTTTTATTTTGTTGATTATTCCCTTTGCTGTGCAGAAGTTTGGGTACATATGGCTTTCTAAACCTAGTCTATAAACAAAAAAAAAACCAGAGGTATAAGCAGGCTAACTAACTATATGTGGTAAACTTGGAATTCAATCCCGGTCTACATGATCTCAGAGTCCCATGATCATAACATATTCAGACTGAAAATAGTACAAGTGGGCCTGGGTCAAACTAAAGCCAGATGAACCTCGGATAGACAGAATAAAGATCTTAATAGGAAAAAAAAAATTAGGGAAATAAAAAGAGGACTAGTCAGGGAGTTAAGGCATCTGGACTCAATCCCCAGTGTTATCAACTTAATCCTTACCACAGCCCCAAGAGTAAAAACCATTATTACCACCACTTTACAGATGAGGTAACAGAGGCATAAGGAGGTCACAAAGCTATAAGTAATAGACCTGGAATTCAAACCCAAGCCATTTGCCTCCAGAATCTATACTCCTAGCCACCATGACAATAATCAGTCAAGTAAACATTGGCAATTCTCGTCCTTTCCCTTGGTTTCTACCTCAAATACAAAATGGAGGAGTTAGTTTAAATGATCTTCACAGTTTCTTCCAACTCTGATCTTTTTTTTAGCCTAATTTTATTTAAAGTATAGCTTTTCCCTTTTCTGTAAGAATACTATTTAAATGTGTTTTGTTATTTTACTTCTTATTCATTAAGTTTGTTTTTTTTTTTGAGAGAGAGAGAGAGAAAGACAGAGAGTAATTGGGGTGAGAGGAGTTCTCAGCAGGCTCCATGCTCAGTGTGGAGCCCAATATGAGGCTCAATCCCATGACCCTGAGATCACCACCAGAGCTGAAATCAGTAGTCGGACATCTAACCAAATGAGACACTGAGGCACCCCCCTGTGGGAATATTTGTAAATTATATGCTTTCTTGAGGAACTATTAGACATAGTCCTGCTTGAAACTGAAAGTGAAGTGGATACCTTCTCAAGGTCAAGAAATAATGAGTGTTAGGGAATTCTTAGGGACCAGACTATGTGCCTCAGTCAGTTCAGGCTGCTCTAACAAAATATCACAGACTGGGGCTTATAAGTGATAAATGTTTATTTTTTCATAGTTCGGGAAGCTGGAAAGTCCAAGATAAAGGCACTGGAAGATTCGAGGTCTTGTGAGAATCCATCTCCTAGTTCATAGGTAAGAGTCTCTTCGCTGTAAGCTTGTGAAGCTAAAGGAGTAAGGGAGTGTTCAGGGTCTCCCTTTTAAGGGCACTAAGTCCATTCATGAGGGCTCCACCTTTGTCACTCAATCAGCCCACAGTGGCCCTATCCCTCCAAGTACCATCATATCAAGGGTTAAGAGCACAACAAATGAATTTGGAGTGGGAGGGGGACACAAACCTTCAGTCCATTGCAATGTGTCCTGGCTAAGGACCTTCAGAAGTTCACTGCCCATGTCTACACATCTGAGAGGTCCAATCTGCCCTTAAGAAAAGAAAATGATCTCGAGTGTACAAGTCAAAAGAAACCAACCAACTGACCGGCAGACTTTTCATTTTCTGCAACTTTGAGAGACACAAGCTATGATGAATCAAGTCAAGCAAATAAGACTTAGAGCCTATGTAATTGGTTCAAACTGTGCTTCTGCCACACATAAGCTATGTGGCACTGAAGAAGTTATCTACCCTCTGTCAGCCTTAATTTCCTCATCAGTAATACGGGATAATCATAATACCCTTCTCAAAAAGTCATCATGAGATTTAAGCAAGATAATACATGTTAGTACAGATGGAAATCATAGTAATAATAACAATATAAATTACACTATTACACACTTATTATGTGGTGTCAGGTATTATTTTAAGCAATTTAGAACCTCCCAACCAATAAAAACAAATCTATAACATTCTTGAAAAACAATTTCCCACCCTCTTCTTGGACCTTCAGTCATAGGTAACTCATTAACTTCCAGGCTCTCTCTCTGGAATGTAATATTGGCAGAGATAGAAATCATCCCTTTTCATTTATCATTGTAGTCCCAGCGCCTCGATATCTTCTCTCAAATAGATTTTTAAGAGTTGTTAGCAACAAGAAATGTGAGGGATTAACGGATCCATAGATTTATTATTGTTATTTGTTATTGATAAAAATAATTAACATTGGCTAAGTGCAGGTAATATTAATAGTTAACTAATAATGATGAGAGCTAATATTGATTGAGCATATCTAACATATTATTGTACATAAATGGTGTCATCTAAGCCTCAGGCAACCCAGTGAGATAGGTACTATTTTATTATCACTTCTGTTTTATAGGAATATATGCTGTGGCATGAAAAAGCTAAGTAACCTGCTCAGATCTCCAAACTTCATACCCAGTGGAGCAGGAATTTCAACCAGACAGTCTGACTCTGGCATTCATGCTCTCACAATACCTTGTTGTCTCTATAGAGTGTGAGTGACACTAGAGGGACCCCCACAGTCAGCATCCCTCACTTGCAATAAACTGCTTTTCATCAAAATCTTTTCACTTTATCCAGAGTGAAGTAGGCACAGCCAGAACGTTAAGGACCTTGAGGTTCTGCTGCTCCACCATATATTTCCACTGAGCTTTCCGGATTCCAACTTAGACAATGGATGATGCCCCTGCGATTTAGTTTCCGCAGAAAGTTGCAGATGATGGGTTGCTGGTTAGCATGTCAGCTGAAGGACAATATATTTTAATGCAAATGCAATGAGCCGGAACGACAGTATTTTCTCCAAGAGCCTTAACTAGGTTAGCATGACCTCCGAGAGGGGCCAGAATTCTAACGGCAAAAATTAGAATAGAAAGGCTTATGGAGATTTCTATGCTAATCAGCCATGTTTTACTGGAACAATTATGTTCAGTACAATGGCCATTTGCCAGCCTCAGCCAGGCCATCGTTTGGTCAGGTGACTAACAGAAAAGGCTGACTCAGAAAGTGCTGGGGAGGCCCCATGCAGGCGACAGCACCCTAAAAGTGGGATCAAAGTGCTGCGACCCCAAAGAAAGAAGATTTTTTATGGGAATGCTCGCACATACCTTGCCTGCTTTGCGGTTTATGCTGCAGTAAGAATGCTCTGTTTGAGAGTTGATAGGAACAATATACCTCCAGGACCTGAAAACAGGAATAAGAAGGAGAGAAAAATGAGGAAATGGCTCTGCTGAGATTAGGGATTTTCACTCTCACTTGATCTTTGCTCTTGGCAGAGGGACTTAGTGTCTCGCTCACGTAAAGAGGAGATGCTGTTTTCTTTGAGCCGACCCCCTCCCCTGTCAAAACAAACACAAACACAAACACAAAAACCCTCATCATCTCTCATATCTGTTTGGTTTTGAAATTTGGGGAATTTACAGAGCTGGGCAGACACAGAACTTTATTGTAGACAGAAACTAAAAAAAGAACACAAAAACAAAAAACAATCAAACCTGACGTTCTCTAGTCTACCCGTGCATGTGTAAGAGCCAACAATGAAGAAAGAAGAAATAACCAAAGATGTACCAGAGCACCTCTCGGCACTGACAATGCCATCTGAACAGACTTTTAATGGTTTTCAAAAGATGCTTTGGCACCTCCCCAGAAACACTGAATCATAATCACAAGGAGAAACAGAGGAGAAATAATCTATATTTTTAAATAAGCTGTCCAGATGATTCTGATGCAGGACCATGTTTGGGAACCTCTGCTCTGGACCACACTTCCTTACATCATCACACAGAGGAAAAGCACTGATGCTCTGCTGGCCCCCTCCTGCCCTGCATCCAGGCTGTAAACGCAGAACCAACAACCAAAAGAACAGGGTTGTTACGTTTCCTGACATTGACCCCAAGCAACACTAAAATAATTAATATTCACCTAGCACCTAATATGTGCCAGGCACTTTTACATATATTATCTTGTTCCAGGCAAAGGTTAAGGCCACTTAAATATTTAAAAACACAATATGTAGACATGCTACTCTCGTCAGAAGTGTTTAACAACAATAACATTGTACGTAATTGGATCACACAACTTTGTTCACACTCCAGCCTAGATGAAGACAGAAAATGAATTTATTCTGTCTGTAACTGAGCTTTCAATGGTCTATAACTCCCATCTGACAGTTGGTAGAAAGATGAACTAAACGATCAATCTAGTTTAAATTCTGTCTTTTCTTATTATCTAAACAGTCATTTCAGGTAGAGTCAGTCTCCCTAGAATAAAAATTTTTTCATCTCTCAAATGACATCTCCCTGCTTCTCCATCAAGATAAACTCTGGGTGTAAGGCAAGCGTGTACGATTTAGAAGTATTCCTGGTGATTTGCCAGTAGGGGAATGGCCTCCTGCTCCTTCTTGTCCAGGGATCCCATCCTGTGTCCACGTGGTTGCCGCCTGCCCCTCTGGCTTGTGCAGCAGAAATGGAAGCCACCATGACACTTACTCTCCTTTGCTCCTTTGCCTCAACCAGGACTCAGACCGGGGGACCCTGCCTACCCGGGCCTCCCCTTGCCTACAGCTAGCCTCAGGTTTTCCTAAGGTTTGGCTGGAACTCCACTCTCCCCGCCTGGTAGGACTGACCTGAGGTCTTCCTTGCTGGGCCAGCTGGCCCCAACGACCGTAACCCACTGGAGCGAGACCCCAACACCGTCAGGTACTTTGAGGAACAGACTGCACCGTGCAGGGTGAGCAGGTCCATCTTGCATCCCAGACTGGTGACAAAGCAAACCTATACTCAGTGTCGCCCCAATTTATGTACTGAGCCTCCTGCCTCCTGTGCCCAAACCAGCACAGAGATGAGATGCTTAGGACCCTGTCTCTGCACTCTCCTGTGTCCCCCCACCTTTGAAGCCAGAAAGGGACAGGCTCCTCCGCAGTGGCCTTCCTGAGATAGAGCTTGCCCCTGATGTGCCAAACAGGAGCTAAAGGAATTTAGGCAATCGGCTTCAAAAACTGACAACCGGATTTGGTGTGGATGCTCCTTTTGGTCAGTATCCCTCCTCCGACAGCCCTCCCCCCACTTCCCTTCTCTGGGCAACTAGGGCAAAGCTCATATCATTGGGAAGGCAAAAGATAAAAGATGAATAATTCCCTTAAAATATCCCATTGGATATGTAGGTATACATGCTGATTTCCAAAATGTGTTTACTTTGTAAGGAAGGCCAACAGGAACTACTGTATCTCACAAAGGAAGACACTGAGGCACAAATTGCCATATGATTAAGTGGTCTGGAATAGTGTCCTTTGTTTATTCCTAGAGCTGTCTTCTTTGATACATATCTCTTTTCTTTTTTAGTGATGTTTTCTAACCAACGCTTTCTTGAGTAACAAGTCCCATTAGACAGAGCCGAGTACCATGTGGATGGTCCCTATCATTTCACCTTCCTATTCAGATCTGACTGCCCTGAAAAGACCCACGTCACACATCCCCTCTCCCGTATCACTTCCACTACCTTGCTCTATTTTGAATCTTTTTTATTAACCTGTAGTCCAGACAGCATCCTTTGACACATAATTTAATATGGCAACGTCTTAGTATTTGCTTTCTAATTTCTCTGTGCAACTCATGCCTCCCAGCTAGTCCAGGAGCCATTCTGCAAGCTGTGTGAAGGCAGGGACTGTGTTTCCAAAGTTCTGTTCTAGTGGTAAAGACCACAGATTGTGAACTAGACTGCTTAGGGTCAAATTTTGTGGTTCTTCTGCTTAGGACAGCAGAAGAATGGGAATGGGAATGTCACTTAACCTCCCTGAGCCTCTGTTCCCCCTCCCTCTGCCTCTAAAATGCAGATGGAAACACGCCTACTCACAGTTTGTTGTGAACATTAAATATATTAACATATTAATATATTCAAAGCATTTAAAACAGTACTAGACACATGGTAAGCACTGCATGCGTTTGGGATTTTTACTTTATGCCGCTTAGCACATAAGACTGAGTACAAAGCTGGTATTTGTTATTGCTTCCAAAAGGAATTATTTGAATTAGCTGAAGATTTTGTTTGAGTATTTTATTTTCAATGATAAATTTCTAAGCTGCAAAGCTAAACGTATCAAGATTTAAATTCTTTAGACAAATGAGTCTATGAGAATCTAAGAAGCAACTTTTTGTAAGATTTTATTTATTTGACAGAGAGAGAGAGATCACAAGTAGGCAGAGAGGCAGGCAGAGAGGGAGGGGGAAGCAGGCTCCCTGCTGAGCAGAGAGCCCGACTCGGGGCTCGATCCCAGGACCCTGAGATCATGACCTGAGCCAAAGGTAGAGGCTTTAACCCACTGAGCCACCCAGGCGCCCCTAAGAAACAATTTTATCACAAAAATAAAACTGCCCACAACACCACATCTCAGGCAAAATAACAGCCGTCAGCATTTTTCTGCATTTCTACATCATACAAAGAAAGCATTTTCTTGACTTTACTACCCTCTAAGCAGCACAACACATGAGGTCAGTAAGTCAAGGACTAGTGCTCTCATTTTATAGATGACAAAACCAAGGCACCAGAAATCAAGCGGTTGGACCACATCCCTGAGAAAGTTGTTATGGGAGGCAGGAAAGGAACTCAGCTATCCTGCTCCCTGATGCACATCTGTGCTCTGGGCTGACCAGTCACAAGGCTTTAAATGATCTCACCTGACCCTCACAGGGACTTCTCCCCAGAAGAGGCCCCACAATCCCTATTTTGCAGGTGAGAACAACACAGGTGTAGAGGCTACAAAGTGGCAGAGCCTGGGCCAGAACCCAGATCTCCTGATCAAGAACCCTATGTTCTTCTGTCTCCTCCCAGCGGTAATGGGGAGGAGAGGCTGCAGCATGGTGCTAGTGAGGTAGGCTCTAGCCTCATCCCAACCTCCATCTGGATCCCATCTCACCACATACTGGCCGCATCACCTAAGGAAAGCCCCTGATCTTTTTTTCATGTGTAAGATGAAGACAGTCCTAGGTACTTTCCCTGTAAGGTTGAAAGATAGTTAAACTCTATAGGCTCTGCAGATACTTGGCACAGTACCTAGCAAATATTAAGGACTCAGCCAATACGGATGGGAGAAACACTTCCCACGCATCATGATTCCATGGGCAAGCACTTCAGCTAGACCAGTGCTCTCGGCCTCTCTTCCCACTCTCACACTTCCCAAGGGAGGGGAGAGATTTATCAGACTGCACTTGGAGCAGTCCTTTGGGGTCTACTCTCAGCCATGCATGAGGCTCTACAAAGAAGATTCTTGCTCTATTTGGAGGAAGCCTATGATCATATGACCACACCGGTCTGAGAATATTTTCTTCTTGGGTGCACTGTTAAGATATCTATTGTTTTCTCGTTCCTAAGCCAAATCTCCCAAACTAGCTTTCATCAGTAATAGATACGACATTTTAAGATCCATTTTTCTGATTCTTACGCCTATCTCTTAGTTGGTTCAGCCTTAGGGAAGAAGGTGGGTACTACCTACTGACCCACTGAAATCCCAACAAGTACTAGCTGCCGCATTGATCATCAGTATCATGTAAAAACTATTTCTAAGCAGAAGCGCCAGAGGTCTACAGCTCCTTTGCATTCCATCAAACGGCTGGCCTGATTCTACAGGGTTTGGTTGCTCCATTCAGCAGTGACAACCAACAGCCCACGGCACCAAGAAGCCAGAGATGAAACTGACCACAGTCTCCGACTTTCCAACTTCGGATCTCAGGAATGCACGGAGGGCAAAGCTGACTCAAGACATTTTCTCAGGGTTTTCATATGGGAGTGGGCCACTATGACTAGGAATCAAAGCCCAGTTAAATGTCTGCCACATTCTTGACATTCCGCTGGACGAGTTTCACCTTGGGTGTCTCCGGAACTTGGTCAGAGCAGATGGGGAATTCTAGGAGGGTGACTGGACATCCAGTCTATTTTGGTTCTCCCATTCTCCGGCAGCCTGGTGTCTGAGCTAAGAGAAATGTGACTGTGTCAGAGTACAAGAGAGCGCCAGTGGCAAGGGCTTCTACATGTCTATTTCTGGCTGTCCCCTGATGCTGTGTCATTGGAGGAGCTCTGACATCACAGCCCCTGCCTTTTTACAAGGGCCTGGTACTCCAAGTGACTCACAGAGAATGTCAAGCGTGGCTGCCAGCCCAGCTCAATACATACAGACTTGGGGCGTCACAGAGAGTGACTTGTGCCGGGGTTGAGTAGGGCCATAAAGACAATCACAGGCTATTAGGCCTGGAAATGACCTTAATTGTCCTCTAGTAAAAACCTCACCTAAGGCCTGAGGCCCTGCTACAATATCCGTGATAAGTGGGCCTCCAGATTCTGCTTGCATATCTCCAAGGACATGGAGCTCATTATCTTCCAAGGCAGCTATATCAAGATGATTTGAGCCCCAAGTAACAGCATATTTAAGCACCATAAATTCTAACATCTCACTTAATGAGAAACCTGAGCGAGATGGCACCAGGGTTGGTTAGTGGCTCAGTAGAGTCATCAAGGGCCAAGACCTTTTCCATCTTACAGGAAATCGGTGATGGTTTTTCTCATGGCTCAATTTTTTTCATCTATCAAAGCAAACAGAAAAGTGGTACACACCAAAGGCTTTCTCCTCATGTGTCTCTCCCTTTTAATCAAGGTGGAAAACCTTTCCCAGGCCCCAAAGACTTCTCTAAGCATCTCGTACGTCCAAAAAGGACTGTATGCCATCCTTAAACCAATCACTGGCAGAGGGGTATAGGACTCTCACATTGGCCTTGACCAATTGCCTTAGAGTTGGACCCACTGCCTCTAAACAAAGAATACTTTTATAAGCAAAAGAAAAAGGGAACATGGCAAGAAAAAGGTATAGGCAATCAACTATAGCTGCTACAGTAGCCTGATCTTTGTTGAATCATTTCAAAACATCACATAATATTGAGTTTATAACTGTCTAACACCCCATCTCCTCAGCCATTGTGTCTAGATCTACTTGGATGCCTCAGGCAGAATGAGCATGTTTCCAATTGGTACCTTAAGGCATATCTGAAAATGGATGGTTCTAGAAAAGTCTCCAATTTCCTCAACTCTTCACTGGGAGACAGCACAGTGCAGAGCTGTAAGGTCAGACTGCCTGGGGTCAACTCCCAGCTGTACTACTGAATTAGCTGGATGATCTCGGCAAAGTAACTTTAACCTCTTTGTACCAACTTCCTCAATGGACTATGGATATAATAACAGTGTGCCTCACAGGTTGCTGTATCACATAAAGCACTTAGAATAGTGCCTGGCACATAGTTGGTACATTTAAGTGTCTATTACTGTATTATCAGTTTTAATTTTTTGGTCACTCTCCTCTGTCGGCATTCTGCATATCCATATCATAGTAAAGAAGTAGAAGCAAGGACTTCAGTCTAGATTTCTCTGTATACACCCCTGTGTTCTATTCATAGCTGCCTCATAGAAAGTTAAATAACAATAATGATCTTTCATTCACTATTGCTAAATCATGTCTTCAATATGCATCTGTTCAGTTGATTTTTTTGACCTTGGATGAAAGGCTTACATTTAATTCTATCTCATTTCATGGAAACACGGAAGGACTCAAAGTGTGCCCATCATTCCAGGAAGGGGAAATGAAGAGAACAAAATCCTTAAATTCAGCAGGTGAGATTGCTTTCCCATCCCTAGGACCACCTTCCTCATCCTCTCTACTTCTACCACTCATATTTACCCATTACTGAGCCTGATCTCTCACCCCCTTCTCAGCCCCATGGGCCTAGAGCAGTGCTATGGGGTGAATCATGTCCCCTCAAAATTCACAAGTTCTAACCCCTACTACTTCAGAATGTAACTCTTTGGAGATAAGATCTTTGAGAAGGTGATTAAGGCAAAATGAGGCCTTTAGGGTGAACACTCACCCAACACGATTGGTGCCTTTTCAACAAGAGGAAATTAGGACACACAAAGAGACATCACGGACATGCACACACCACTGATTCTGTGGTACTTAGCTAAGGAAGCTCTGGCAAATGATTACAGGAGGACTGATCTCGTTTCTGCTGCTTGTTATTAAGAACCCTGTTCAAGATGTACCACTAACACATCCTCCTCCACCTCCACGATGACTACTGCAGCCTTCTTCATCCTCTCGTCCATCTCTTCTTTAATCATCTCGAGCGAACTCGATACCCACTTCTCTGCCTGGCTGTTCCTGCTTCACTAATCAGGGCGCCCTCACGTGCTGAGTGATCGATCATGGGAAAGTTACTCTCACCTGCTGGTATCAACAAAGAGATCCACACCAGTCCAGATGGGGTCCTCAAATAATCCACTACAGAATCCTTAGGGCCAGGGTGTATATATTCCCGGGCCCTACCACAGATCAACCAAAGCAGAATCCATTAGCAAGCTTCCTAGGTGATTCTTATCCACCTTCCCAAATGCCTGCCTGTTGCCGACAATTTGTTACTTTCACCACTGGCTTTGAAAATCACAAATTGGAATAATGAGAGAAACTCGCTGTGGGGACTTTAAAGTCACATTCCTCTTCTGGACCTCAATTTGCTCCTCCTATAGCAAGCGAAGGGAAACCCAAGTTCCTTTCTTGGTTTGTTACTTCTCTAAGTAGAGGCAGGTTTAGGTCAGAAGTAGGATATTAGGTCGGCCTGACATGAACCAGTTTTCAAATCCCAGTGGTTAAATGAAGACAGTGCCCTTTAATGTAAGGGCTAGTGCTGCCGCATAGTTCAGAAGGGCAAGAATCTAAACCAGAGGAATTTATCAGCCCATGATCCAAGCAAGAAGATGAAAAGACAAAATTTTGCCAGAGGTCAGACAGTCCCGCACAAACTATCTAAGCATGTCTAAGGCCTACTACTCCAGGATGCCCACTGCACTGTCATGTAGCAGAAGGACCTTCTGGTTCCTAACCTAGTGACCTAAGAGTGATCAAAACAGCAGAAACATGTCACCAGGCTATGTGGCTGCCTTTGATCACAAACACCTTAGGATGGGGAAGTGGAGAGGCTTGACGGTACGTCCTAAAAACGATTCTTCTCAGTTGGCTGGACAAACATTAGCTCTCCCACTGAGTGTTCGATATCCAGGAAATCCTCAGTGGTGGAGAGTGTGGCCAAGCTCTGAGAATCCATCTTCTTGCCCTTGCTGTGGAAAATTGGCCAAGGGTCTATCTAATTGGGTAGGAGAGGAGTGGGATAAGGAGCGCAAGAAGGGATGAGAGACAGAAGATAGAACAGGGGTGGGGATGGAGAATTTTCTTAAGTATAGAAAAAAACTTTGGGAACAGCCAGCTTTCCTGAGCCAGTCAGCTGTGCTGTCAGATCCTGTCACCAGCTTTGGACCAACCCTTGGTCTTGTTCCAGTCCTGAATATGCTATGTAATTTTAAATCACTTTATATTTGTCATCCTAAAAGCAAGGGGACCTTTTGCCTTTGCACACAAAATGAATGAAAAATGCATTTATGCCATCATTAAATATAAAATATCTTACAAGATATAAAATATGGAAGGACAGCTTGCTCTAAGGGGAGGCTACTACTCTGGAATCTCCAAACTCGGGCTCTATTCCTAGCTTGTTTATTAATTTATCATTAATATATTCATCTATTTGTTCATCCAGCCAACGAATATTTATCAAGAGCTCTCTGTATGCTAGGCATCATGCTAAACACTAAGTATTGTACAGTAAACAAGACCAACAGAGTTCATCCCTTCAAGGAGCTCCTCATCCAGTCGAAGAGAAAAACGACAAACAAAATGGGAATGATTATGCAGTTTCAGTTTTTATAATAGGAGCAAGCTGCTGCTTGCTGCTGGGAAATTATCTGGTAGGTGTACATTTTCTATGCGGACTCAAGCAAGGTTTCCCTGAGGTCTGAGCTGGCTCTGTCTTTCTTTGAGGTCTGAGCCAGCCAAAGGTGTGACTACTCTATTGGGCAAGTCCCTTCAGACTTATGAGCCCTCGGTTTGCCTATCTGTGAAATGGGAAGGCTGTACTTATGCACATCACCATCTCTTTGTTACATTACGATGCTTGTATGTTTACTACACTGACTTTTGTACCTGTGAGTATATATAAATACTGTATGTGTGTGTATAAAATCCAATATCAAACGGATTTAAGGAAACCGTCATAGAAAAGATGGTGACCTTTCTTGGTACAGAGAAACTATTGCTGAGGCAATAGTTCTCCCCAGAGAACAATTTCTTCCCCCTGGAATCTGGTCCAATGCCTGACTCCAGTCCCCAACAGGACCATCTCTGGGATGGCAGCTTGCAAATTTTCTTCCCCCGGCCAAGAGCATATTTCACCAGCATGCAGCGGAGTGACAGAATGGGGTTAGGACGTGGAGAAGAGTGACATGGTTTTTTTCATCTGAGGCACTGCAGGGGAAGAGGTGGCAAGGAGCCAGTGTTGGAGCTCTCTGGCATGAGATAAACAAGGCTGCCTTGTGACGGGACATGCTGGGGTTCATCAGGAGTAGAGGGGTTCAGAGTCTGGAGAGGGACTGCATCAGGAGACTCAGACATGAGATCCAGCCTTGCAATGAAATTTCTATGTAATTTTAGTCAAGTCATGGACTTTCTCTGGGTCTCGGGTCCCTCCTAAGTAATTAACCACTTCCTCTAACTACCTAGATGATATTAACATGAGGATACAAGTTAGATGATAAACACATTAGAGAGAGATAAACAATTACTTAAGACAGCCATCTCTGCTGCTCATTAGCAAAGATACAGCTAAAGCTTTGGCTAGGTGGGCCACCTTCAGTAGTAAACAGCTATATCATAGGGGAAAAACCACCGTCTCTCAAGACTGCTATGACAATGCATATTAAAGTGCTTTGTAAACTGTAAAGCACCATGTCCATGTAAATCATGATTACAATTATAATAATTATTTAAAATTCCATTATGACTATTATGATAGTAATAATTATGGTAAGTTAAATATCTTTAACTGGGTGGTTGGATGCATAGATGAATAATTGGAGAGATGAATGATAGGACATTGCAAAGTAACACACAAGCACATCCCCTACTATCTAACGGGAAATATGAAAAGATCTCTGTAACTCTTGTTATGGGGAAATCTAAGATAAACTAGCTCTCTATCAACTCTACTACACGAGTGGAAATGTGATAAGGATAAATAAAATGTCAATAATTTAAGCGAATGGTGCAGAGTATTTTAGTAAATATTAAGTCATGTGGTACTCACAAGATAACAAATCAGCTCAGAATGGTGTTATTATTCCTTTTGGCAGCCAAAAGGAAGACTGGGTCAACAAAGGTTAAGGGTTTGACTACTAACCATAACGTTTTAGAGAAAGAAGGAAGAAAAGATTAAGTGTTCTTGTTTCAAAACCAGGACTCCCTCAAAGGCAACCTATGGGATGGGAGAAAATATTTGCAAATCACATCTCTAGTAAGGGGTTAATATTCAAAATGTATAAGGAACCCCTATAACTCAATAGTGAAAAAACAAATAACCCAATTTAAAAACAGGCTAAGGACTTAAACAAACATTTCTCCAATGGCCAATAGGTCAATGAAAAATGTCAATACTAATCATCAAGGAAATGCAAGGCAAAACCACAATAATGTATCACTTCCTATGTGGTATAATGGCCATTATCAGAAAAAAAAAAGAAAAACAAAAATAATCAGCATTGACGGGGATGTGGAGAAAAGGAAGTCCTTGTGCATGGTTGGTAGGAATGTAAAATGGTGCAGTTACTATGGAAAACAGTACAGAGATTCCTCAGAAAATTAAAAATACATGTACTGTAAGATCCAGCAATCCCACCTCTGGGTATTTATCCAAAAGGATGGAACACAGGTTCTTGACAAGATCTCATGTTCAAAACAGCATGATTCACAATTGCCAAGAGCTAGAAATAACCCAAATGTCCATCAACAGACGAATGGATAAAGAAAATGTGGCAAACGCATACGATGAAATACTATTCAGCCATAACAGGAAAGAAATCTCGTCACGCCCTCCAACATGGATGAACCTTGAGGACATTATGCTAAGTGAGACAAGCCGGTCTCCAGAAGGCCAAATACCACATGATTCCACTTATATGAGGTGTGTGAAGTAGTCAAACTCATTGAGGCAGAAAGGAGAATGCTGGTTGTCAGGGGCTGGGAGGGAGGAGAAAAGGGGAGATGATGTTCAGTAGATATAAAGCTTCAGTCATAGAAGACGGAGAGTTACAGAGGTCTGTACAACATTGTATTTGTAGTTAACACTACCGTTCCCTCTAAAACTCAAGAGAGTAGGCATCGTGTGCTTTTTACCACAATTAAAAAGGAACAGCAACAAAAACCAACAAAACAAAACAAGGCCCTCTCCACTGCTCTTCTCATTGTTGAGATCAATGATCCACAGTTTATTATGTCTCGTGTTAAAGTACAATGCCTATCTTGGCAAACAATAACAACAAAAGCAATCTTTCTAAGAAGTCTAGAGTCATACATTACAATGGCTATGCTTTCAGGAATAAAATCATAAACCACCAACACTAGAAAAAAACATAAGAGACAGGCTAACTAATCTCCCATTTGACAAATGAGAAACCTAAGAACCAAAGCTGGCAAGACTTGAATAAGAACCAATAACAAATTAATAAGTGAAATACTAACTCAGGTTGTCCCTGCTAATACCAGGAGAGTATGAGAGAAGGGAATCCCAAAGCCGGTCAGGTTCACTCAATCATCAAAAATTCATTAAGAAGAATTCTGTCCACATTTTAAATCATCATTCCCTCAGCCCCTACAGTGTTGTCTTCTCTGTATTTTATGGTCGGGGATCCGGCCCCAGACTCAAAGTGGAGAGTAAGTGGTGAAGCCACCACCCAACCACGGGTCCCTGTGACCACAAAGCTTGGGTCCCCCTAACCACTGTGTCGTGGTGGATCCCAGGAGGGAATGTCTGTGTCTCCATTATGGCCTCGGTCTCCCAAGAGTGAAGAATTCACATGGGAGACAAGATGAACACAGAAAAAGTATCCCCTTGGAAAGGCTGCCGAAATATGAAAAACATATTTTTATCACCCGTATTTTAGTCAATTCACTGTTCTTCCTTGACTTTCGGTTTTCTTATATTTCGCAGGGAAGTGTTAAAAAGTTAATGTCCTCGTTATGAATCCAGGCTCTAGTATCTAGTAGTCTGATTTGAAAGGTGCCTCTTTTACCACTAACTACAGATCTAAATTCTTTCTGCAAAAGCCTTTAGGGGCAAAAAGCAACATAAAAGCTGAACAATAGCCAGACCTCCAGGATCCTCTAAGTCTTTTTTAACATAGGAAAATCCGTTTGGAAATATCCTTTATCTCTACCCACCCACCCCCCAACTTAAAACTATATAATCAATTGTTCCTCATAATCCCTACACAGCTCTTTCTGCCCACAGGTCCTATTCCCATGCTTTAATAAAAACACCTTTGTGCACGGGGTGGGGAGGGGTAGGCTTTTGGGGCAGATATGTTTCCAAATATCAGATATGCACGGCTGTGGGGGAAGGGCTAGGAAAGTAATATACAAATACCACACACACATCCCTCAACCCTAGCAAGGTCTGGAGCAGTATTCAAGAATGAAACACAAATATTTCTGTAGCAAAATATATGAATATTAACCTTAAGTAAAATAAATAATTATAGCCTGATCTCACGTCAGATCAAGCTTTGCCACAAAATCAGTACATATTAGACGAGGTTTTGTTGACATATTTAAGAAAAAAAATAACTTTTCATTTCAAGTCTGTTTCAACTTAACTGAATCTGTAGAAGTTAACTATAAGAAATTTAACTAATATCTTTGTATTTCTGTTTCCATTTGTAAAATGAAAATAATATATGTGCATACTTTATAAGGCTTTGTTTGGATTAAATGAATTAATGCAAGTAAGTCACTTAGAGTAATCTTTCATAGTAATTATTCATGAATACCAACTACTGTCATTTTTATTATCCCTTATGTCTCTTCTGCTTCTGGTATTCCATGAGTCTAAATAATCAAACAATATTTAAATAAAGTTTAAGTTCACTGTAGAAGAGATTTCATGATGCAGGATCTTATGGATAATCGCCAAAAGAATTTTATAGAACTAAATAGCTAAGGTGTCTCATAATAGGAAGTTGGCCACCACAAGATAGGGTAGTCAAAAGGTTTCACAGAAAAATCAAGAATTAAGGTAAACTTAAAAGTAAGTGGGGTTTTGATAGCTAAAAAGGAAGGGAATGTCATCAGTTAAAGAGTGGCAAGAGATGTACTGTTGGTAGGGATGCAAACTGGTACAGCCACTCTGGAAAACAGTATGGAGGTTCCTCAAAATGTTAAAAATAGAACTACCTACAATCCAGCAAGTGCACTACTAGGTATTTACCCAAAGGATACAAAAATACAGATTCGAAGGGCTACATGCACCCAAATGTTTATAGCAGCATTATCTACAATAGCCAAACTATGGAGAGAGCCCAAATATCCACTGACTGCTGAAAACACAGAAAAAGTATCCCCTTGGAAAGGGGAAAGATAAGAAGATGTGATACATACAATGGAATATTACTCAGCCATCAAAAAGACTAAAATCTTGCCATTTGTGACACTGGGGATGGAGCTAAAGTGGACTATGCTAAGTGAAACAAGTCAGAGTAAGACAAATATCATACGATTTCACTCATATGTAGGATTTAAAAAACAAAACAGGTTAAGAAAAAGGAAGCAAAACAGATGAATACATGGGGGGGAAGAAAGAGGGGGAAACAAAGCAGAAGAGACTCAAAGATAGAGAACAAACTGAGGCTTGATGGAGGGAAGTAGGTGGGGGATGGGTGAGACAAGTGATAGACATTAAGGAGGGCAATTGCTATGATGAGCACTTGGTGTTTATGTAAGTGACAAATCACTAAATTCTACTCCTGAAACCATTATTGCACTGTATGTTAACTAACTAGAATTTAAATAAAAATTTGAAGAGGAAAAAAGTGGCAAGAGAATACTTACAGAATTACAGACTTGGCTTTGACTATGACTCTAGCATTTATAAACTGTGAGATTAGACAAACCATTTATCCTCCCTGAACCTTCTTTTCTTCTATGTAAAGAGAGAGGAGGGTGAAGAGATCTGTATTTCAAAATTATTCGGAGGCTTGGAAATTAGGTATGTAAAACACAAAGAAGAGGGTCGGTAAGTGTTCCATAACACTAGCCGTTACAGAAAAACTAACAGATTTCAAGTACAAATGAAGGAAGATCTTTCTTACAGCCGGAACCTCTTAACAGGTATCAAGATTTCCATAGCCACAGGTGTTTGAGAACCAACTCGCTCACTTATTTGAGAAGCCTTTTCTGTTTGGGGTGGTGACCAGACTGTTGCCACCCACTCTCATCCTTTCTAGGGCTGATACTTTATCATTAGAGATTATGATGAGTGATTCTGGAGTTCATTTTAATTCAAGTTTTCCTTGCAAGACGGGGAATTCTAGGCCCTGGAGTTGGCAGTCTAATTCAAGCAAGATTGAAGAAAAAGAAAGTTATATAGGTTGGATGAAACTTGAATGCCAGGATGAGGATTTGGATCCCAGAGGAAATAAGGGTGACATATTTTTGAGGTAACTCTTACTTTGCAGGTTCCCTGTAACATCAGTGAAAGATACATTTTGCCTCCCTGCAGCAGTGAAAATAGAATTCTTTCACTGTCTGTCTCTTCCCTGCTCCTCTTCTCTGTTCTCTCCTTTCTTTCTCTTCCTCTGTTCTTCATCTGCATTCCCACTGTCCTTTTCTCCAAAGTACATCCCCACATTTTCGGCACCCCAAAGTGCTTTGTAGGAGGCCAAGTACCGTAAGTTAGGAGGAGCAATATGGCAGTTTATCTGTGCATCTGAATGTCCTCTCAACTCCTTGGAGGAAAGCTACCAAATAAACCCAAGCTATTGTTATCACCAAGTGCTGTAGAGTACAGAGCATATAATTGGTGCCAAATAAATAATTCCCCTTGGCAAGTCAATAGGGCGAGAGTGTAAGTAGCCAGCAGGCTGGCTGGGACACAGGTTACACTGAGACAGAGCTTCGGAAAGAGCTCTATATCAAAGTAATGGCCTAAGATGTCAATGAGGGACTCATGTCCTTGCAGGCGGTTGGTTTTAAATAATTCAAAATTCACAGAAGCTTTGCTGGAAATGAAAATCCAGTCTCTCATTTAAAGAGTCAGATTTGTATGTCTTCTTTGGAGAAGTGTCTGTTCATGTCTTCTGCCCATTTTTTGATGTGATTATCTGTTTCGTGAGTGTTGAGTTTGAGGAGTTCTTTATAGATCTTAGATATCAGACCTTTGCCTGTAGTGTCATTTGCGAATATCTTCTCCCATTCTGTGGGTTGCCTGTTTGTTTTGTGGACTGTTTCCTTTGCTGTGCAGAAGCTTTTTATCTTGATGAAGTCCAAAAAGTTCATTTTCGCTTTTGTTTCCTTTGCCTTTGGAGACATGTCCTGAAAGAAGTTGCTGTGGCTGATGTCGAAGAGGTTACTACTGCCTATGTTCTTCTCTAGGGTTTTGATAGATTCCTGCCTCACGTTGAGGCCTTGGGAATGCAAGTTGGTGCAGCCACTTTGGAAAACAGTATGGAGATTCCTCAGGAAATTAAATATACAGCTACCCTATGACCCTGCAATTGCACTACTCGGTGTTTACCCCAAAGTAGCAGATGCAGTACAAAGAAGGGCCACACATACCCCAATGTTCATAGCCGCAATGGCCACAATAGCCAAACTGCGGAAAGAACCAAAATGCC
>CM052809.1:99726020-99761722 GCA_028533885.1 Nasua narica
CGAGCCTGGTGGTGGGTATTGAGAAGGGCACGTATTGCATGGAGCACTGAGTGTGGTGCATGAACAATCAATCTTGTAACACTGAAAAATTAAAATAAACACATTTGGGGAAAAAAAGTAGTCAGATTTGTATCTGCTAAGATATATTTGTGTTTAATTAAAGAGTGCTGCTCCAGACCTTGCTAGGGATAGGGGGTGCTATATAACAGATGTATGTTACTTCCCTAACAAGGCTCATCATCATCAGTATCCACCGTGATGGCATCCTTTGCTTACTTAGCTTTTGTCATCTTCTGCTAAAAGGAAATCAGTGAGAGTGTGAAAGTGGGAAGTCAATATCTGAAATGTCTGATATTAGTGTTAATGAGTATAATAATAATACTGTTTTTCATTGAGCACTGTTTCACGCCTACGTGAGAGGCAGTGCACTGAATGCTTACCATGCATCACCTAATTAAAATCTTACAAAAATCCTACAAAGTTGGTAAAATATCTAAAATCCCAAAGTTGGTATTATTATGCCATTTTTACTATTGAAAAAACTGAGACTCCACAATATTGATAAAATTTCCTAGGGCTAAATAGCTGGTAAGTGTTGGAACAGGATCATTCTGATTTCAATTTAACTTAAGTCATAAGCTAAAACGCCTCCTGTATAAAAGCCAAGTTTATTAAACAAAATAGCATTTTAATGTTTTCAGAGGAATTGTTTAAGAAACCTTAAAGAAAAATTTTTTTACACGTTCTCATACAAATTAGGTGCAATGCACTTATATTTTTAATTATATGTTCATTCCATAACATTCTCATCTGTTACTTCAATGAAATTAACCAAGGATATCCCCTCATTTAGACTGGTTTTAGTAGGTAATAGAAAACTGCAAGTCTCTGTGTTTCTTAATTTGAGCTAGTCTTCTCGTTTAGTGTGAAATTGCTCTAAAAATTTTTAGAGGAGGGAGAGTCCTGGAATTAAATATACGTTGCCTGCCTTAGCAAACTCTTTTCTTTTGTTTCAGGACCATGACCATGGAGGAACTGTGGCTGGTGTTGGAACACCTTGCAATGGATTTATCCACCTTTGCCTGACTTTAACTTGGAGAAGGATCGACAAGTCCAAGGACTTCTATTCAGAGATTAAGAATTGTAATATCCCGAAATATCAGCATTGACACACATTTCACATTCACAGGTTCATTTAATCGAACCTGATCATAACATTAGCATCTCCGAGGGAATCTTTGATGCTTTAAATCAAGGAAGAAATGGGCATTTCAAGGTTCCTGGCAGGGCCACAGGCAGTCAGTAGGATCTTTGTACTCTTGATGAGATGATACAACCTGCAAGCCACTTTATTTCTATGTGGAAGGCCAGACTCTCATTTCTCTTCTAGGCCAAATGCCTGAGAAAGTTGCTTCAGCTTTGCTTTTGATCTGGCCCAGTTTAGAAGATGAATCAGCAGCTTTCCAAAGGCTATGGAAAAGCAGCTCCAATTTAAATCTTCCACACCAGTCCCTGTTGGGTGAGTCGCGCTCCCTAGGCTGAAGAGTCTTTGCATAAAGTCTGACTTGATGGAACCTGCAGCTCGAATTTCCAGTCTTGATTACTTAGCTCTCATTTCTCAATGAGCAATCAATTTTAGCCAATTACAACCAGCCTGTGCCCAGAAGCCAGGCTTCTGGGAGGAACAGGCCTCAGTAGGATAAAAGACAAATGGAAAATAAAGTTCACGGTATCTACCTTGGTGAAGTCAAGTTGCTGCTGGTTGAGGCTTTTAAATCCCTACTGAACAGTCATGGGTTAGTTGATTTTAAAATAAATATCATCCTGCTGCTCTGGTATTATTAAAATTCGGTTACAAAAAGGAAAAACAAAACAAAAGACATTGCAAATACAAACACAGGACTTTTAAAATTTAAGTAGAAAACAGATAACTTTTAAGATAGTTCCTACTTACAGTCTTGTATCCATGCATGCGTACTTTTACTCATTTGTTCAACATATACTCATTATACCCACATTGTGCTAAGAGCAAAGGATATTGAAAGAACCAGTTTCTGGCTTCAAGAAGCTTACAGTCAAAGAGATGGATGAGCAAACATATTGAAATACAATGACAGTAATTCCTCTTCTTCCCTTTAACTCCAACATCTAATTTTCCACTAAATGTGACATATACTGTTACTTCTTCCTCTTCTATCTCCACTACTCATTCCCCAAAGCAAACCTCCATCACCTTTTGTCTGGGTTACTGAAACACCTGCTACCATTTCTCCCTGAGTTTGCTGTCACTTCTCTCCTATAATCTATTGTGCACAAAGAGCCAGAATAAACAATTGTTCTTTTTAAAACATCTATGAAAGCATATGACTTTAACAGCTTAAAATGAGTAGATTCCTGCCTGATGCACTTAGAATCAAGAGCCTCCACCATTCAGGACAATCTTAACCTTATGAATTTCTTCCCTCCTACCCTTTCACTTGCCCATTGGGCACCAGCTATGCTGACCTTGTTCTGTTTTTTCATTGTACTAAATCTTTGCATGACTTGCTTCTTCTTATCATTCAAGCTTGGACTTAAATGGCACATGCTCAGAGGTGGCCTTTCTTGACCAAACCATCTACAGTTGCCCTCTAGGTACCCTATGCTTCATCACCAGATTTGAGTCTCTTTATGAAACTCATCTAATATATTTTTATTTGTGGATTTATCTATCTCCATGATAACAGGAACCTTGTCTATCTGGTTTACCACTCCATTCACAGTGATTAGAACCACGCCTAGCAAGTAGTCAGAATGACAAAGTTAAGCATCATGAGGGCAGAGGTGGGTCTGTCTTCCTCTAGCTGATCCCCAATGGCAATATTGTAGGTGCTCCAAGAGTATCAGCTGAATGAGGTTTCTGAAAAAGATTCCTCATCCAAGATGATGAGTCACAAGCATGAAAGACTTTCCATGTGGTGTGAGCCTCTCATCCAAGATGGTTGATCAATAAGCATGGGCAAAACATCTTGCTCATAATAGATTCAAAGAGAATAATGACAGAGTAGAATCAAATAGGTCTGTATTTCCTTCTATTAATTTCTAGCAAAAAAAAATTGTCTCATTAAGAATCATGGTACTCTCAAGGAAAGATCAAAGATTCTATCCTCGAATTTCTCCCTCTAACATGTACAAGTCTGCATTGTGTTTGTGTATATACATTGACATATATGAATAAATGTGTTTGTGTTCAACCAAAAGAGAGCGAATATCTACACATGTAGGCAAAAATCAGTTTCTGATAAAAATAACTGCAAAGTGCCCCATTATCCCAGCCAAATATATGTATCTCCCGAACCCTTCTTGGTGCCTCTAATATCCCATATTTCTTCATGACTCCAAGTTAACATCTTTTCCAAGATGAAAAAAAATCAAACAGGAAAATCTATAAGACTGATTCTTACCTTTGCACAGAAGTTTTAAATTTCTGAAGCACTGACAAATGTAGCTCTCCTTTTTATCCTTACACAGACTATCATTTCCATTTCACAAATAAGGAAACTGAGGTCTAGAGAGATGAAATGGTTTTTGTAAAGTATAACAGCTGATTTATGGAAAATCCAAGATCAAAACCTGGGTATTTTGGCTCAAAGGAGAGATCAAAGCATAGGACCCTAAACTGGTTAAGTTTTGATCATCAAATAGTGATAGGACCTGGAAGCCTAGGTGCTATAGGAAGAGATAGGAGTGAGAGAGAAGTTTCTGTATATCCAAGCCATGGCCTCCGTTAGGGAGACTATCTGCCCAGATATGGGTAAAAAGCTTCCAGTGGTCCTTTCCTTTCCAGGGTATCTGGCCTCCCAGCTATTCCTTCTCCACTGGGATTAATCCATCACCAGACTCAGAGCCGTTTTCCAAGTTATTAATCATTTGGGAGCAGTGCTGCCTCAGCAAGAACCCAGCAAGGTGACTGCTAAAACCAAGACAGGACAAAAGAAAACTGGAGATGGGCAGTAAAACAGCCAGCCAGAGGAACTCAAGACAGACATAGCAGCAGAGTCAGAGAGACACCTCAATAGAGGTGCCAGGGACTGACATTTAAATAGAACAGTGAGCAAATGAACACACAGGACCACTGAACAATTTAAAATCATAATTCATCAACTCCTTCCCTACCCAACCATCCTTGTAGGATAATCCCTATTCTAGGTCTTGAAATCAGGCCATTCATTTCCAAACTGTGAAGAAAAGCCTTCAGTAGATGATGAAGTCAGAAATCTCCTCAAGTAAAAGTGAGTTGAAAAGTCTTTGAAGTCCATGCAGAAGGTGGTATAAATATTGTAGAGTCCATCTACTGCCCTAGGTTGCGATTATAGTGTGTTCTGGGAGATTTGCCCAGTGTTATACTTCCCATTCTCAATGGATAGCTAATGCTGGAGTTCAGCTCTCAGTGATGATGAGCCTGAGATCAAGAATTTGATCCCATTTGAGCCAGTACGCCTACTACGTCCCTTGATGGGGTACTACCTCTTAACAATAGCCTCCCCCTCAGCCTCTGAGTGTGATCACAAGCTGTGTCCTACTCCCACTAACAGAATGAAACCTGATATCAGCTACAAATGACCCAGACTTACTCCTGAAAGTAGGCACAGATTGCCATCTAAACCCTGGGCACAGAATCAGCCTTAACCCCAACCAATACTGGGTCTGCATTGGCTACAGAGTGAGGCTATTCATTAATTCTTAGTCGACAATTATTAAAGTGCCCACAATGTGCCAGGCTCTCTGCTGATCCATAGGGATATGTCAAGTAATAAAATATTCATGCAAGACAGACAAAAAGTTGATTAATTACAATTTTTTTATGTATTTACTGTGATGATTAAACTCCAACATAAACAGATTCAAGACCTAGTCACAGATTGACTCATAACCCCCAGGCACAAACTGAGTCTTAATTCCAGCCACAAACTGGGCCAGAGCCAAGACTGAGTATCTATGCCAACTAAAAATTTGGAGGAATTATAGAAAGAGCTTCTTAGAACCACTTCAGGCAATACTCGGATTAGGTGCCCAATAAAGACCTGACAAGCTACAAAAGCAATCGTTCAGTGTGTGGTGATGTGCAGAAAAGCCAATAAAATTTCCCAATGATATTGAAACAGCCAGAGACAGACACACGTGGAAACATGCTCTAGTTTAGTAGCATTGGCCAGGACTAGGAAATAAAGTCTGCTATGTGCACACTAATTATTAACAGAATACAGAGAATGATATGGAGGAAAAGGACAGAGAGAACTAGAGGAGGCAGAGTTATTCTTGAAAAACTGTCTAGGAAGGTGATGGGATTTGAAACATCAAAGTAGGGATCAAGAAGAGGAATTCCACACAGAGAGATCAGCATATCAAGCTGTGTTTAAAAGATGAGATTGACATGTTTGGATTACAAGATACTATGGGAGCAGGTACCTATGGAAGACCAGACATAAATGCCAGGCAGAGGTTCCCAATAGCAAGAGAATATGCTTATACATTCAGTTCAATTTGGAAAACCTTTATTAAGGATCAGCTGTGAATTTTTATTTTTATATACCAGAACTTAATCTTTCAGCAATACTCAAGAAGGAACATAAACAAGGAGAATCAAGGAAGAGAAAAAGGCAAAAGAAGAAAATGAGAAGTTTCTGCTGACAATTCTCCATCAATGAAGCCATGAGAGTACCATCAAAAACTTGGAAAACTCTAAAAATAGATTTCATTGATTAAACAACTTTGAACTATCTCATATAAAGCAATTTTATAGCCTCCACATTGAACTATCTGCAGTTGTTGTTTTGACCTCCATCCCTACCCCAAATGTTCAGGGTTACTAAATCAGTAGTTGAGCCTACGAGGTTGGGGATAGAGAAACTCATGATGAAAGGTTGAGAGGCACATCTTCCTCACTGCTAAACTGAATCCAGCGGGGTGTAAAACCAGGGAAAGGTCACTTCCTAAGCTCCTTTCCCTGATTCCTTTAACTCCAGAAACTCACCTTAAGTATTGTACCCACTGTCTCAATTGGCTCTGCCAAAGAGTCAAGTTAGAGAGAAAAGCAGGAAAAGGATAAAAAAGAGAAACTAATTCACTGCAATTGGGATTAATCCCACTCAAAGCCTCAATCCATGTAAGAAGCTAATCCAGTTAGTACAGCTTTCATGGGGAGCTTTGATAAATCCTTTAGCCTCTTGCTGGGACCATAGTTCCCTGAACAGCTCAGCATTCATGAGGATATCATCAAGAATGCAGGAGATCTGACACTTCCCAGGCTTACCAACATATTAGCCAAAACGAAGACCCTACTCAGGGTCAGAGACTTCCCAGACATCACTAGCCCTTGTTGAATCTCATCCTCAGTTTTACATTACCCAACCCAGCTCTTATATTTTTAATCTTGCATTTCTCAAAAGTCATTTCAGGTATAATTAAACTATGATTCCCGACCAGATTGTAAAATCCTTGAGATTAGGTATTACACTTCAGATTTCTATAGACAATCCCCAGAAATACCCAGAACAGAGCTTGGCACAGAGTAGGAGCTCAAAAAAATATCTGCTAAAATGGGTTATTAATAACACTACCTAGTAGATGGCAAAACTCGATGCGTATACCAGTGACATGGAGTTTGAGTACTGACCTCACCCTTCTCTTTAGATTACCCCAATATGCTATGCTGCTATCTTGAGCCTCTTATAATTTCACTTTAAAAATGGGAATTCAAATTTCTGAATAATCTATACCACTCCTAGGCAAAATTGTGCAGATAAATTCAACTCTAAAATATCCAATCTATGTTTAAAAGTATTTTATTTTGGTAAATGTAAATAACATAAAATTTAGCATTTTAACTATCTTTTTTTTTTTTAAAGATTTTATTTATTTGACAGAGAGAGAACACAAGCAGTCAGAGAAACAGGCAGAGGCAGAGAGAGGAGCAGGCTCCCTGCCGAGCAAGGAGCCAGATGTGGGACTCGATCCCAGGACGCTGGGATCATGACCTGAGCCGAAGGCAGCTGCTTAACCAACTGAGCCATCCAGGCATCCCGCATTTTAACTATCTTTTAAGTGTACAATCTAGTGCATCACCATTATCCATTTTCAGAATTTTTCATGATCCCAAACAGAAACTCTATACCCATTAAACAATAATCCCTCATTCTCCTCTCCCCACAAGCCCTGGTAACTTCTCATTGATTTTCTGTGTCTATGAATTTGCCTATTCTAGGTGCTCATATAAGTGGAATCTTAGAATATCTGTCCTTTGTATCTGGCCTCTTTCACTTACCATACTGTTTCAAAGTCCATGATGTTGGGAGAAATAAACCCCATGTTGTAGCATATATCTGCATTTCATTCTTATTTATGGCTAAATTATAGTGTATTTTATGTATGTAAAATACAAGTACATTTTGTTTATCTGTTGATAGAAATTTGGGTTGTTTCTACATTTTGGCTACTGTGACTCATGCTACTATGAATATGGGTATATAAGTGTCTGTTCAAGTCCCTGATTTTAATTATTTTGGGGATATAACTAGGAGTGAAACTGTTGGACCATATGATAAATCTGTTTGACTTCTTGAGGAACCACTAAATTGCCTTTGGCAGCAGCACAACCATTTTATATTCTTAACCAGCAACACGCAAGGGTTCCAATTACTCCATATCCTCTCCAACACTTGTTAATTTCTGGGTCTTTTGTTGTTGTTTTGTTTTGTTTTATAATAGCTATCCTAATGGGTGTGATACACTATCTCATTATGGTTTTCATTTTTATTTCCCTAATGATTAGTGATGCTGAACATCTTTTTCTGCCCTTATTGATCATTCATATATCTTCTTTGGAGATGTCTATTCAAATCTGTTGCCCGTTTTTTAATTGAGTTATTTTGGTTTTGTTGTCAAGTTATAGAAGTTCTTTATGCATTCTGGATGTTAACCTTTAATAGATACATGATTAGCAAATATTTTCTTCTATTCTGGTTGTCTTTCTAAACTATTTTTAATGCCCCGTCTTCCTCTTTTCCTCTCACAGATCACATATTCTCAACACATTTACACTAGTCCCTGAATACCCAACCAGCCCTTAATAGTCTTCCTAATAACATCAGTGCCCCCTAGTTCAGCTACTTTCTCTTTCTTCATCAGCATCATCACCCTCATGATTATTAGCAGCTATCTCTTATTGTAAGCTTACAATGGATCTGATATTCTAGAATGAAGTTTAAGGACATCCTCTTAGTTTCTGTTTATGGCAACTAAGAAATTCATCCTATCATTATTTCCATTGTCAAATGAGGAAACAGATTCAAGTTAACGACATGATGAAGAGAACACACATGGTGGAAGATTTCTAATTAATATTTATCCATAGAAGCTCTCATATCAGAAAAGATTCTATCAACTAATTTACACTCTAATGTTAAATGACTTACCTCTAAGCAGGCTATCTATGCCTGGCTATCTAAAGGCCATGTGTTTATCCAGTGGAATTCCTTTCATGGTGGAAGTTTCAGGGACAAAGTTAGGGATATTTTTAAGTAGTTGGGGCATGCCAAATTATTCTAGAGAGGTAATATCTTGTTCTACTCATAGGCCAGGATAGATCTTACACACGTCTCCTCACTAGTTAACAGGTAAGGAAGAATCTTCGTCATTGACAAACCCAGTCAATGAACTACCTTCTGGTGGGAAAGCACTGAGCAAAGCTGAGAAGCTCTCTCAGATCTGCTTCTACCTGTGTGGCCTCAGTCATTTCAGGTATTACCTGGAAACCAGTGTTTAGCTCAAGTGTCTTCCCCAACATTTAGATTTGAAGCCCTAACTCCCTATGTGATGGCTTTTGGAGATAGGGTCTTTGAAAGTAAATCAGGGTTAGATGAGGTCATGAGGGTAGGGCCCTGGTCTGATGGGATTGGTGTCTCTCTTTTAAGATGGAGAGATGGCAGAACTCTTTCTCTCTACATGCACATATCAGGGCATATGAGGACATAGCAAGAAGGCCATCATCTGTAAGCCAGGAAGAGATCATACCAGAAACCAAATTGGCCAGAACCTTAATATTGGACTTCTGGTCCCCAGAACTGTAAGAAAATAAATTTCTGTTGTATAAGCCAACTAGTCTATGTTATTTTGTTATGGCAGCCCATGCTGATGAATATATTAGTAATAGAATCTTCAAGGTCTTTTTCCTTTCTTCCAGGACTTTTTCTGTTTGATGACTATAAAATGCCATTCTACCTCTCAGTCACCTAATGCTAGCTCATCTGTCTAGTAAGCAGTGCTATGTCTGAGAGAAGGATCAGTGGTTTAACACATTCAGATAAGTGAAGTCAGGAAGACAGTAGGTCTTCAAGTTGTACATATGTTTTATCAATACTGACGTGAGTAAAATACCTGGGTCATTAAAATAACTTCCCTCAGGTGCCTCGTTAGCGCAGTAGGTAGCGCATCAGTCTCATAAAATAATGTCCCTCTTGGGATATTGTATGGATTAAATAAGCACAGAATGTGCCTACCACCAACATACTGAGTTTTCCCCTGAAATCATGATTTTTGTTTTCCTTCTCTATCCTAAATTCCTATAAATGTGCAGTACCATAGATTTGTAACTAAAACCAAAAGGCTTAAAGTCAGACTCTACCATTTGCAAGCTGGATAACTTTGAGAAAGTCATTTAATCTCTCTTAGCCTTATTTTGCTCAACAGGAAAACAGTGGTAACAATAACCGCTAATTATTATTCTATTATGAGGAAAAATATAACAACTCATTGAGTAAAGAGAAGTCCTAATTCCAGTAATAACAGAGTGGCTTGTATTGGACTAACCCAGCTACAAATAATAATAAACTATAAGTGAAATATTTCTTTAAAAACATAACTATTTTAAGGTACTGAGAGTGACCAAAAGCAGTCCGTGACTGGAGTGTATTCAATCCATGAAAGAAGGAAACTACAGGGGTGAGATCCATGTTTATTTAGCTTTTTTCCTGAGGGCATCTCTGGTTCATACAGTGCAGATTATAGTAGTCCAGCAGAAAGCTGCAATCTTATTGGCTAAATGTGCCAGTGGATTTCAGTGGAAACTGATGGAAAAGATCCAGGAAAGAAGAAACTTATAGAGTGGGAAGCACTAAAACCTTAGTACAAACACCTCTCCAATCTTTGGTCAACTCCAGAATAGAACATGTGAGGAGAAGCTCAGTGAACCCCACTGAAATCAATAGTGGAAGGCAACAGGCCAAAAGTGAGATTTCAGCTACTGCCCACTTCAGACGGAGACAGTGCCTGGGGATTTAACCATGTTAGAAATGCTTAATAATTACCTTGGGGAGACGCCTGGGTGGCTCATCAGTTAGGCATTTGCCTTCGGCTCAGGTCATGATCCCAGGGTGCTGGGATCAAGTCCCATATTGGGGGGGAGGTCCCTTGTTCAACGGGGAGCCTGCTTCTCCCTCTACCACTCCCCCTGCTTGTGCACTCACTCTCTCTCTCAAATAAATAAAATCTTTAACAAAAAATAAATAAATAAAATAAATAAGTACCTTGGGCTTTCTCCATTAATGCTCCAAAAGAGCTATAATATATGGTAAAGACTCTCAGAATTAAGGGATTCTCACAAGGATTAAGAGCAAATGAGAAACATACACACTCCAAATATATATAAAACCAATCCTTTGCAAGTTCAACATAATCACTCAGTAACTTCCTAGTAGGGGAAAATTTTTTGAATATAAAGTATCTACAATGCATCATGCACAATATCCAATATTGCCTAATATGAGAAGAGAAAAACATGATCCAAAAGCAAGGGAAAAGGCAAGTATAAGAAACAGACCCCCAGAGTGCCCTAAATGTAATTATCAGACAAGAACTTTAATGCAAATATTAGAAATATATTCAAAAACTTAAATGAAAAAATATAGTCATAATGAATAAAGAGAGGGAATTACCAAAAGGCAAATTTAAGTTAAAGGAAGGAACCAAGTGATAATTCTAGCAACAACACATGTAATATTAAATATGAAATATTCATTAAATGAAATTAATAGCAGAATAAAAACTACAGGCAGAGGGATTTTGCAAACTTGGAAGGAGATCAATAGAAATTATCTAATTTTAAACACAGAGAGAAGAGTATTGGAAAAAGTATGAACAGAGTCTCAGTGACCTAAGCAGCCTAATATGTATAATTAGAGACACAGAAGGGGATGATAGAAAAATATGAAAAAAATGTAATTGAAGAAATATGGTTGAAAACTTCCCAGATACTGTGAAAAAAAGATCAGAGATTAAAAAAAAATCACAGCACACTCCAAGTACAATCAATATAAAGAAAACCACATATCAGAGTTAAACTCCTAAAAGTAAAAGATAAAGAGAAAAATCTTAAAAGCAACCAAAGACAAAAGACACATTACATACAGAAGATAAAAATACTATGATGGCAGATTTCTCATCAAAGAGACTAGAAGCACCATAAGCCAATGGGATAGCATCTTTAAAGTTGAGAAAAATAAAATTGTTAATGTATAAATCTATATCCTGTGAAAACATCCTTCAAACGTAAAGGTAAAATAAAACACATTATGCAGATAAATAAATGCTGAAAGAATTAATTGCTAGTATAGCTGTACATACAATGGTAAAGAAATTTTTTTCAGGCTGAAGACCGAGGAAATGAAGACTGAATGAAACCGTAGAGTTATAGAAATATAGAATACCAGGGGCGCCTGAGTGGCTCAGTGGGTTAAAGCCTCTGCCTTCAGCTCAGGTCATGATCTCAGGGTCCTGGGATCAAGCCCTGCATCGGGCTCTCTGCTCAGCAGGGAGCCTGCTTCCCCCTCTCTCTCTGCCTGCCTCTCTGCCTACTTGTGATCTCTTTCTGTCAAATGAATAAATACAATCTTAAAAAAAAAAAAAAAAAAACTACAGGAAGATTCTACTACACATCTGTTAGAATGATACCCTCCCCCAGGGGAGAAAAAAAAAAAAAAAAGAGGCAAGTGCTAGAGAGAATGTGGAGTGTATTAATTCCCTCAGGCTGCCATAACAGATTACCACCAACTTGATGGTTTAAAACACAGAAATCTGTTCTCTCATGGTCTGGAGGCCAGAAGTCCCAAATCAAGGTGTTAACAGAGATATGTCCCTTCTAAGGACTCTCAGGAAGAATCCTGCCTTGCCTCTTCCGAATTTCTGATCGTTGCTGACAATTGTGTTCTTGGCTTGTCACTGCCTGACTGCACGTTCTGCCTCCATCTTCACAAGAGTGTCTCCCCTCTATTTGTGTGTCTCCAAATCACTCCTTATAAGGATACCGGTCATTGGATTTAGAGCCCAGTCTATTCCACTCTGACCTCATCTGAAATTCATTATATCTGCAAAGACCTTATTTCCAAATAAGGTCATGTTCATCAGTACCAGGAGTTAGGATGTTAACATATCTTTTGGGGGACACAATTCAACCTGCAATACGGAACAACTACAACTCTCAGGGAGTACTGGTGCAAAATGCAAAATGGTACAATCATTTTGCACCAGAATTTGGCAATTTCTTATAAAGCTAGGTAAACACTTACCATATGACTCCAGCAACCCCACTCAAGAGAATGAATATTTATGTAGACATAAAACCTCTATGGAAATGCTTACAATAACTTTATTCATAATAAGCAAAACTCTTGATGCAGTAATACGGATGGATGTCAAAGGTATTTTGCTCAAGGAGAAAAGCTGGTCTCAAAAATTAAATATATGATTCCATTTATATAACATTCTGGAAAAGGCAAAGCTATAAGGAAAGTGAATACATCAGTGGTTGCCAAGGTTGGGGTGAGAGGAGGATTTAGCCGTAAGAGGGCAAGAGGAAGTTTTTTTAGGTGACGGAACCTTTCTGTATCCTGATTAGGGGATGGGGGGTTACATGAATCTAGAGTAGTTAAAATTCATGGAACTATACACCAGTAAAAAAGTTAACTTTACTATAGGTGACTCTAAAATCTAATTTTAAAAAAAGAAAAAAACACAGATACCAGTACATACCTACAGTATGGCTAGAATTAAAAATATCATCACCAACAAATATTGGCAATGATGTGAACCAGTGAAACTCTCATGTACTGTTGGTGGGAGTATAAAATGGTCCAAACACTCAACACTTTCTTAAAAAGTTAAACATAGTCTCTCTTCCAGACCCAGCAGAAAAGAAACCCCATATGAACCAAAAGAAGATATGTGTGTGTGATGTGTGTGTGTGTGTGTGTGTGTATGTGTGTGTATACCAAACCATATATATAATCTCCAAAGCAACTTTATTTCTAATACCTCAAACTGGAAACAACTATCTACCAACAGGTGAATGGCTTAAAAAAATTTGGCATATTCATACAGTTGAATACTACTCAGCAATAAGATACAGTTATTAAAACCTACAATAATATGGATGAATCTTTAAAAACATGTTGATTTAAGGGGTACTTGGGTGGCTCAGTTGGTTAAGCATCCAACTCTTGATTTTGGCTCAGGTCATGATCTCAGGGTCATGGGATCAAGCCCCACATTGGGCTCCAAGCTCAATGGGGAATGTGCTTCCTTCCCTCTCCCTCTGCCCCTCCTCCTGTTCGCACTCTCTTTCTAAAATAAATAAATCTTTAAAAAATGCTGATTTAACAAAGCTAGACTCAAATTCTAATGCACTGTATGATTTCACACAGATTAAGTCTTTGAACACACAAAACTATTATCTGGTATTAAGAGTGAAGCAAAGGCTAAGTCTGAGAAAACTAAGACTGTCTGGCCTGTGGCACACAGGAACTTACTGGGATGATGGAAATGTGTTCTATTTCTTGACTGGGATCATGGGTACATTGGTGTACATATTTATCAAAACATCAAACTGTACACATATGATTTGGGTATTTCACTATATGTACATTTTATTTCCATAACAAATATATAATATGCACCCAGGAGAAAATCCAGCAACTGTATTTTGGACATAGCTAATGTTCAGTTTATGCTAGATGCTTTATTGGAGTTGTCTACCCCTGCCACTTTCACAGCTGAGAAATGGGATCTCCTGGGGATAGTGACATGGTCTCTTTACAGTTGTTTTGTGTTGTTGCTTTGTTTTGTTTTTTAAGATTTTATTTATTTATTTGAGAGCCAGAGAGAGCATGAGCTGTGGGAGAGGCAGGTGGAGAGGGAGAGGCAGACTCCCCACCGAGGAGGGAGGCCGATGCAGAGCTTGATCCCAGGACCTGGGATCATGACCTGAGCTGAACAAAGGCGGATGCTTAAAGGACTGAGCCACCCATGCACCCCAGTCTCTTTCCATTTGTATTCATATTCAGTGTCTAGCATAGTGCTGACACTCCAAGTGATCTTTGGTGAATGAAAGAATGAATGGATTCAATTCAGGCAATATCAGATTGACAAGTGAAGGTCTTCCATTCCAACCACCCATTCAACGCATAAAAATCCCTCCACCCTTAGCTTTCTTGTATGAAGTCACCTGATCTGGGTTGTACTTTCACCACATTAGGACAATCATCATTTCATCAGGCAAACTATTTCATTTTTGTCCAGCTTATGTTGAATAGAAAATCCCTTTCTCTAATATTTACGTTTAAGCCTACCAGGGGACCTCACAGTGTCACAACACGCTCTCTTCTTCACGGCAGGGGTGCCGTTGGCCATGGTGGAGCATGGAACGGGGCTAGGACCAGGCTGAGGAAGGTGAGACACTCGCCTCAGGGGCCATATCTGAGGAGGAGGTAAAAACCCTGTAAGCAAGACAAATAGTATCTTCACGTGATAGTTTCAGAAATCAAATTAGTAAACTACAGCAGCCCACACAGCAAACCACAGTCCACCAGGGCAAACCTCAAAAAGCTTAATGAAGATTTTCTCTTAGGGCTGAACCACGGGATTACATTTCAAGCTTCACCAAACCATAGCCTAATTTTTTAAGGGATATTTTTGTTTGTTCTTTAACAACCCAGAAGCTAAGGCCTCCTACACTGGAATAACAAATGAATCCACCTCCCAGCACGCCCCGAAGGCTGCTTTTCCATCAAGCAAACTTGCGGTCAGTCTTCTAGTGATACAGCAGCCTCGGGGATTAGAGTTTGCCTTTTCAGAAAGTGACAAAACAGACCTCCTGGAGCAAAGATGTCCTTAACCAGCTGTGATGTTGCCCGGCCACTTGAGGAGAAACAAAAGAGGAGGGGTAGGTTCAACTCAAGACAGGATTTGCATACAATGGAATATTATGCCTCCATCAGAAAGGGCGAATACCCAACTTTTGTATCAACAAGGACGGAACTGGAAGAGATTATGCCGAGTGAAATAAGTCAAGCAGAGAGAGTCAATTATCTTATGGTCTTACTTATGTGTGGAGCATAAGGAAAAACATGGAGGGCATTGTGAGAAGGAAAGGAAGGGTGAATGGGGGGAAATCAGAGGGGGAGATGAACCATGAGAAACTGTGGACTCTGAGCAATAAACAAACAAAACCTCTGAGGGGTTTGGAGGGGAGGGGATGGGGGGTTGGGTGAGCCTGGTGGTGGGTATTGAGGAGGGCACGTATTGCATGGAGCACTGGGTGTGGTACCTGAACAATTAATTTGGCAACACTGAAAAAATAAAAGTATTTGGGGGAAAAAAAAGACAGGATTTGCTGCTTTATTCCCCTCCCCCATCCTTCCCTTTCTCCTCTTTCATTCACTGTGACCTAAAGCACAGGGCTCCTCAGAGCTCTCATTCCTTTAGCACCTACCGAGTGCTGGGCACTGTACTTGGTACTTGTCCTATGTATTTCTTCACCTTCATAACAGCCTGGCAAAGGAAGCACTGTTGTTTACTTTGACCCTCTAAGACTCAGAGATGTGAAGTGTCTAGCCCAAGATCACACAGCTCACTTTATTGGTAGGACTAGGAGTCAAATCTGTGTTCGTCTAAGGTCAAAATGGTGCACTCTTCAACACGCCCTGGACGACAGCCTCAGACCCAGTTCCTGCAGCGGTAAATCTCCACCTTCATTTACTTAACATCATCTTGATTTTGCTGGATCTGTATACCATTACTATAATCTGTACTATTATATACGTAAGATTTCTTTTATAAATCAACTCATTTTTGAAAACAAATTTTAAATAGAACTGAAGTAAAATTTTGAAGGAACTTTAGATCAATTCACAAAGTGAAAATGACTATCATTTGTCATATGGGCAAAATACAGACAAGGAAAGCAACACAGTGAAATTAAGTTCTGGCCAGGCACTCTTGCCTACCAAAAACTCTGACCCTGAGACCCGTATATTCTGCTAAAAAAGGGACACAAGCCAGTGCTAGAGAGGTGTTAAGTTCAAATTAGAATCCAACAGATACTTTTCCTTTAATGGAATCAGAAGAATGAAAGAAAATTAAAGAGAATTACTTTTTTGGAGCTCAAATCAATGTTACCTAATTCCATGTCTGGGTGACACTAAAATTCACCTTGAGTGTCACCAGTGGCTGGTGTTCCTCACACACTCAAGTGCCACAGAATCTTTTAGATAGTCGTGCAGTGTCTTGCCAACAATACATTCCCTCTGAATCACCATGACCAAAGTTCTCAGGGTGACAGGAAGTTGGGGGACCCATATTGTTGTCTGGTCTCTGCCATGCACCAGCAATAGGCTCTGAGGAAAATTATATCAACTTTCTGAATCTCAGTTTCTTTCTCTCTTTTTTTTTCTGTTATCTCTATGTCCAACATGGGGCTTGAACTCACAACCCTGAGATGAAGGGTCACCTGCTCTACCAACTGAACCAACCAGGTGCCTCTGAACCACAGTCTCCTCATCCATAAAGAAGAGAACTAGTCTTTCTTTTATTCTATAAGCCCTTCCAGATCTAAAATTTTCCAAATTTAATCTCATCTTGTCATTTATATTTTTCCCAAATTCTTTTTTTTTAAAGATTTTATTTATTTGATAGAGAGAGAGAGATCACAAGTAGGCAGAGAGGCAGGCAGAGAGGTGGGGGGAAGCAGGCTCCTCACTGAGCAGAGAGCCCAATGCGGGGCTCGATCCCAGGACCCCGAGATCATGACCCAAGCCGAAGGCAGAGGCCTCAACCCACTGAGCCACTCAGGCGCCCTCCAAATTCTTTTATTTAAATTTTATTCTTCTGAATTAAAGCTCTCTGACCCTCATATTTGTCTTGGGTATAGGACAAATATAACTTACAATGGTAAGTTTTGAAAACCTTAATGGTGATCAGTCTGTCCAACTGCTTTAGATTATGACTTAAGTAGTCATAGGTCCTTGAGTATAAATTCACTATTCAGTTCACGTTTCACACAGAAAAAGTACCTAGAGCCAGACAAATGAATTCTAGAACTGGGTCTGCCCCTCATATGTCTGTAGGACCTTGGGCCAGTATCTTACCCTCTATGACTCTGTGCCTTATATAAACATAGAGGAATAATTCTTACCCTCTCCAACTTTACAGGATTGTTGTAGAGATAAAATGATCTCACTAATGAGAAAATACTTGAAAAAAAGAAGCCAAAGTTCAACATGTCATAGGATTATTCTTACTGTCAGATGAGATAGAGATGTGAGAACACTTTGATAGTCTTATATAAATTGTCAGTTGACCTTGTATAAGTCAGTTAGTCTCTCTGGGCCTGTTTTCTTATTTAAGTAATAAACTCACTTAGGCCCCTTTTATCACTAAAATTCTATAGTTCAAGGATTGATTTATTGTCAAATACGATTACTGTTACCCCACAACATATCACAGTTAGGATCACAGAAGAATAGATAAGAAAGACCAGGGCCTAAAATGAAAGAAGCACTACGATTGGAGGAAAACGTTCTGGGTTTGTACCTCAGCTCTGCCGCTCCCTAGGCCTTGTGGCCTTCCAAGTCTCCACATCTTCATGAGTAAAAAGAAAAGTTGGGCTAAATCATTGTGGGACCGACCTTTGCTCGTTATGCGTCTCTAGCATCTTTCTGTGATTACACCCCACTACTCTTTCAAGAATTAGCTCTACCCTAGTACTTAACCATGTGGCTCATGAGACACTAACCCCAGTCCCTGAACCTCTGTGATCCCTGGAACATATGATCAAGGCCCGACCAGTGCTGGTTCCATTTTCCTGGCCTAGTGATTGACTCAGGGATGCACATTCACTCAAAATGGCTCATTGAAACCATATCCCAGATTCTGCTGGAACTCTCAGAAAGAAGTTTTTTTCTAAAAGGATTGTAAAATGTAGGGATAATATAAATCCGGGGTCTTTCTGGTAGTCCTCTGTCCCCCATATGGGAAGAGGCTTCCTGAGAATGACACCAATTCAGAGGAAAGCCAAGAACAATGGGGGATCCCTGATAACACCATCTGGGTTCCTGGAACCAGCCCTGTCTGAGGACAAACACCCAAATTTGTCTAAGCCCATAAATTATCTTTTCAGCAAAAGCTAGCTCGAGTTTGTGTCAGATGCAACTGAAGGAATTCTGACTGATACAAAGAAGGTCTTGGACTCACCCCAAGTTACGGAAGTTCCTCAGTGGTGCCTTGGGGACCCATGAAGTAAGACAGGGGCAAGGCCAAACTAACTGACAGAAGGTAGGGCCCACGTGCCCCATTTAAACAGACCACCCTCTCCTTTATTGGTTTTATACACTGGGTGGAATTTCTTTTGAGGGCAGGTTCCAAGAAGACTTGACTTCATGGTTTCCTAAAGAGATCTCTTTCTGAAAGCCAAAAGATGAACATTTAAGAGACACATGTTATTGACCTTAACCCCTCCTAGAGTAGGGGACAAAACTCAAAGGCCTAAAAGGGGGAGAAGAAAGGACTGTCAATAACTAGAAAGTCTTTTTCCCTGTTAAAAAAAACAAAAACATCCCAGCTCAACTCAAGCTGATAGCCACCATGTCAGCCCATGAATGGCAGACATTTTGGCTTTTTAAGAGAAGACAGATACCTGTATTTTTACATGGAAATCTGATTTTAGCTCTTGGCAACTAATTCAGTACAATTTTAAGTCACCTTTAAGCCAAGCAAGAAACATCTGCAAACTAAATTAAAAATGTCTTTACTGAAATTAGAAAAACTCTTCAATGAGTCAAAGAGTTCCATGACATCATATGACAAACTTAATACGTATGTGTACATATGTGTTTTCCTGAGGAGAGCTCCAGAGTTTCCAGTTAGACTCTTCTAAGGATCTCTATAGTCCAGAAAAGGTTAAAAAAAAAACCCTGGTTGACGGAGAGAAGTTTATTCCAGAAGTGTTACCAACTGTGTGAGTACACATGTGAGATAGACCACTGTTTCCCCAGTATTCTCAGAGCGCTTAAAAGTCAGTCCCTCGTCTCTTGTTTCCCTCACTCCCCTCAGTGAGAAAAAAACATGATATTACCATCAATTGTTACTGGGCTCAGCCAGCAGAGAAATAAAACAGTCATGGGCTGTTAATCCAGCTTTAACCCTCAGCAGAATTTGCCTCTGCCCACCCTGGGACAAGCAGGTCCCAGAGATGCACACTTGTTTTTGACTGGGACCAAAACAAAAATATAGTGGGACCATGGCGGGACTGGTATCCACGAGCTGGTGTTAGGGAGCAGGTCATGTCCGCTCCCCTCCCACGAGCCACTGACACCAGCAGAGACTCATGTGTTGCCTCGCACCTCTGCTCACTCACTCATTCACTCATTTACCAAGTAAGCACAATGAGGACCTCCTGAGAAGGAACTGTGCTGGGCCCCAGGAATACAGAGACTCTGTTCCAGTCCTCAAATTCACAGCTAAATAATTCTTTATTTTTATAATATGCTCTTCAGTTTACTCTGTAGACTCACTCCTACAATCTCGTTTGATTTTCACTAGCGCCCTTGCAATCTGCAAGGACAGGGATATTAGTCTCATTTTACAGATGAAACCAAAGCTACAGAGGGTTAAATTAGAGCCAAAGTAAAGGTCGAGACAGGTCTAATGTTGCTGATAGCCAAAATCAAAAAGCTGTAAACTCCATAATAATAAGAGACATGATTTCTGCCCAATATGTCAGTATCATGGAGGTTATCAGAACTCACTTACCAGCTTTGGAACAGAAATTCTAAAAGAAATGTGCCTCAACTGAGTATGAGAGCACTGGCCATCATGAGAGGTCAGGAAACAGAGAACAAGGGCCTCATAGATTTCATCCCCATTACTAGGAGAGAAATTATTACTATGGTTGCTATTAATAACTACCGCTTCCGGAACACTTACTTGCTCTAGGATTACCCATTGTTTCAGATTGCCTCGTACCAGGTAGTTTCTGGGATGTATGACTTTCACTACTAAAACCAAGATAGTCCTGGACAAACTGGGAAGGTTGGACCCCTGCCTCTGTCAGACATAGCACAAGACCATTCCATGTGTCTTCTCACTCCTTCTTCCTGGAACCCAAAGCAGAGGTCAAATTAGCCTCACTTACCAGACGCCAAAACTGATTTCCTAGAAGGTGAAATACCTGACTTAAAGCAGTAGACCCAGGTTTAAAAGAGGTTCATCTAACCCAAAGCCCTGACCCCACCAACCCCTCAAATGAAAATACTAGCTCCTTGGAGGAGCATGCCCTTCTGCAGAGAGAGAGAGAGAGAGAGAGAGAGAGAGAATCTCAAATCATCTGATGACATTTAAAATAAAACAAAAAGAATTGTGCATGAAACCCTGGCCACGAGTCTAGCCTTGCAGCACCGATGATGGAATTCTGGCACTGCAGTGCAGAGACCAGACTCGTAGCAGCAAGCGGGGTGGGGGGGTGGGGGGCCGGAACAAAGCCACATTCCGTACTGTACTCCACTCTGCTCCCACCATGCAGTGTAGCCCGTTACACTGTCCTCACTCACTAAAACCATCTCCCCCCCCCCCCCAAAAGCCTTTTGAACTCCTGAGTGAATGTCACGATTCTTTGGACTGTGGAGAAATGTTTTGGCCACCTTCAATTCAGTGCACAAGCTCTACCCATTCGAGGCCTAGCTTGAATAAAAATATATATGTGCATTTATATATTTTCCCTGCTAGCATCTAAGTTGTTCTTTGAAATGAATAAACTCTTCCTATCCCCATAAAATCAACTTCCTGTGCATGGGTTCTGTTCATCTAAAACAGTGTCCTTCCTCCCCCTGACACACATAGACACCAGCTCCTGTTTTATTTTCATCATGGCAATTAGGGAAGGGGAGTGGGAAGGAGGGAGGGAAGGAGGGGAAGGGGGAGGACGGAGAGAGGGGAAGGGTAAGGGAAGGGAGGAAGGAAACAGACCTATAGACATATATTGTGTTTTATCTTATTGCCCTGCTATTTCACAGGGAAAATAATCGGATTCAAATGAAATCATAGCTGAGATGTTTTTCATGGAACTAGTAATAATAATGAGCTTTATAGGGGCGCCTGGGTGGCTCAGTGGGTTAAAGTCTCTGCCTTTGGCTCAGGTCATGATCTCAGGGTCCTGGGATTGAGCTCACATTGGGCTCTCTGCTCAGCAGGGAGCCTGCTTCCCCACCCTTCTCTCTGCCTACCTTTCTGCCTACTTGTGATCTCTCTCTCTCTGTTGAATAAATAAAGAAAATATTTAAAAAAAAATAATGAGCTTTATACCTGTGAAGAGATGCTTAATATGAGACCCTAATTAACTGAAAAACAAAACATCCTGCAATTCCTAATGTTCTCTCTCCTTCATTAGCACAGGTAACCCAGTGGCAAAGAAAAGACTTGTACTTTACAGATGAAAAAACCTGAACTCCACTTCAAGTCTTTCTTTTTGCTAAAAGATGAAGACTAGAGTGGTGCTCTTGCCCAGACCCCTAAAGGCCACTCTTACTAAATATTGTGTTTCTTAATGGGGTTGGGGGTATTGTCCTTTTGGATGGAACCTGTCGTTGTTGTCGTTGTTAGGGCAGGATTATTCCATACATCACAGGAAAATGGCATCACTGACCTCTTGTCTACTAAATGTCAGCAGCACCGCCATCTTTGGGACCAACCAAATGGCCCCAACGATTCCAGATGCCCCCTGTGGGGAGGGGCAATAATGTCCTGGCGAAGAACTCTGCCAGGACAGCAGGCATAAGAATGGTCTATGAGCTATTCAAGATTTTCATCACAGGGCCCCTGTGCATTGGAATAGCCTTAACCCGTCATACCCCATGTCCTACTCTACCTTCCCACTCCGCAAACACTCACCGAGCAGGCACCCTGTGCCAGGCACTATTCTAAGTCCTAAAGACACACCAGCGAGCAGGAAAGACAACGTTCCCACCCTCATGGACATTCTAGTGAAGTCAGGAAAGGCAGGCAGAGATAAAGTAAACTCATAGATTATTGCAGGTAATGTTGTGTTTGCAGGAAAAGCAAAAGAAGTAAGAAAGTGAACTGCCAGCCCAGGGAAGGGAAGTGATTGTAATTGGCAGGACGACCAGGGGAGGCGCCTCCAAGGAGCTGACATCTGCATTAGGAGAACAGCCAGGCAAAGAAGGGGAGGAGAGTCCTAGGAAAGAAGAGCAGACATGGAAGACGTGAAACAAGACAAGTCTGGAGGAGCGCAACCAGCAGGGACAGTGTGGCTACCGCAGAATCAGCAGGGTAGAAATAAGGAGGGGAGGTCAGAAAGGTTGGCAGGAGACAAACCACAGAGGGTCTCATGGCTTCTCAGGTTATTTCACACCACCGTGGCTTCACTTTAGCTGTTCCATGTGCCTGGAATGCCCTTCCCATTCCTGCCACTTAGAAAACTTGGTTTTGTAATTTCCTCTGTAAAGCTTCCCTGATCTCTCTAGGTTTCAACGAATGACTCTCTTCTTTCTTGCTTCTTCTATACTTGGTACATACTGTGCTAGATGGATAAGGGAATCGGCTGTAGAGCCAGAGCACCTGAGTCATAGTAGTTCCGCATCCTTGGGCAAGATACCAAACTTCGCTCCACATTGGTTTCCTCCTCTTCAAACCTGGGGAAAATATTAGTACCCTTGAGTACTACTAAGTTAGTGTGAGGATTAGTTATTGGAAGTGCTTTCAACAGTGCCTTACACATAGTAAGTGTTCATTCGCTGTTGTTAAAAAAACTCTATTATGTTCCTGCGTGTCCATGTCTCTCCAAACAAATTCTAAGATCCCTTCAAGGCATGATATGATACAAGTGTCTTACACATGTGTCCTCCATAACTAGTACTATGCCTGAAACACAGCAGATGTCCAGTAAAGATGGTAGCAGGGAGAGAGAAAAGGAAAGAATGCAAAGGATTAGAAAGCTAGAAAAGAATGACTTTACACTCTTCAGAGTATTTTCACAACATTTTGCTCTTTTCATTTTAATGGCAACTCAGTGAGCCTGCAGAGAAAGCTTTGTTTGTCCCATTTCACAGAGGGGAAAGCTGAGCTTCAGAAAAGTGAATGACTCACTCTTCACCACGAATGACTGAGCCCAGAGGGCTCACACCATACATGGCTCCATCAAATGCATAGGATATCTTCACTGGCAACAAAAACAATCACCGGAATCCTTCTGTTTGTAGAGGGCTTTGTGTTTATGAAATAAATTAGCACAAATACTTGAAACTTTGCAACGTTCCACTGAGGTGATCAAAGTGGACTCTTCACTTTGCAGGGAAGGAGGATGGGGTCCAGATAGCATAGGCCTCACATTTCATTAGCTTGACTGGAACAAAACCCAGGCTTTCTGGCCCCCATTCCGGTGCTCCCTCCACTCTAGCATGGTTCACCCAGGCAGAGGGACCAGGGACCCAGCCAGATGTTCCTAGGTTTTCTTTGGATTCTTCTTCCCCAGTTGTTTGGTCCTCTTTCCTCAGTACCAATAGTCCATATCCATTTTTTAAAAATAATAAAATAAGAAAATATTTCTTGTCTAACAAATATCTGGGTGATATTCAAAAATGGTCAGAACTGTGTTCCTGAGCCAATTGCTATTCTAGGCACAGTCAGTGACTCACTGGCGACCTTGGACAAAAAAGAGGTAACCTTTATTCCTCTGATAAGTTTCCATTTCTCAGAACCCAGAGTCACAAGCAACACAGTTTCTGACAAGATTTGCCCATTGTCCAAAGCCTCTATGAGCCCTCCAGAGAGAACAGATCCAAGCCCTCCACATTTGACAGACTCTGACAAACCTATTTCAGGCTGAAGCCACCAACTGGAAATATAACCTGGAACTGATTAGTCTACTGAGGTGAGATGTAAGTGGCTTTCCCATGATCTCTCAGCTAATTACTAGTAGTGCAGGTGTGACCAGGACACACCATGTGATTCCTAGTGTGAGGACAATGGCAGACTCACTGGACAGCTTCTTTGTTAGGTATGCCCAGAAGAAAGTACATAGAATCTTCTAGAGCTTCCAAATAGCAAGGGATCACAAGCCTGAGAGGCCAAGATTGGCCTAATAGGAGCCAATGTCCAAGGTAATGTCCCTTTCACAGTATGTGAAATAATTACCCCCAAATTAAATGCTACAAGGAGAACATTCCTACACTTGTTCAACCAATATTTATTTATTGAGTGTTTATTGACTCAAGTATGGAGTTAGTGCCAGGCAAACATCTTTGAACAAAAGCTTCCCTTAGAGCTTATAGTCTGGTCAAAGAGGCAGACAACAAATAGACAATCATAAATAATTATTGAACTATAATGGGCTAGATGCTGTAAAGTATAGAAGCAAAGGGAGTTTATAACAGGAGACCTGTCCAAATCTGGAGGATAAAAGTCGGCTTCCCTGAGGAAGTAACACTGAAGCTGAGCACAGAGAGATAAGCCAGGGGGAAAGAGCTTTCAAGGCAGAGGGAACAACATGTACAAAGACCCTGAGGCATGAAGAAGCATGGAAAACTTCAGAAATTGAAAGCAGACCTTCATGGATGGAGAACATCAGTCCTCTCAACCCATATGGAAATACCTGGATGAGCCAGGCCCTGAGCCCACAGCCTGCATTCCCCAGGGAGTTATCAGAAGGCACTAGAGTTCATGTGCTCAAGGATAAATATAGAAGAGATAATTTCTCTAAATAAAGAAAGGAAGGAAAAAGGAAGGAGAGAGGGAGGGAATGGGAGAGGGAGGGAGGAAGGAGGAAGGAAGAGAGAGAGAGACAGAAAAAGAGAGAGGAAGGAAGGAAGGAAGGAAGGAAGGAAGGAAGGAAGGAAGGAAGGAAGGAAGGAAAGATGGATTCTCGGTACCCCTTCATTATCTTTCCTAGAGCCAGAGAAAACCAGTGGCCGGTGTGATGGCTTGACCTAGTAAGAGCCTTTAAATACACTCAATTCAGTGATGTAAAGTCCAAATGCTCCACAATTGAAAAAAACCAAAGCCAAGTAGATCTTTCTTGGTACTTTTGCTTTCAGTTCCCAGTCCCCAAAGACACAGACATTTTACCTGTACCTGGCTTTTTTTTTTTTTTTTTTACATATTTATTTATTTGAGAGAGAGAGAGAGGGCACAAGCAGGAAGGAGCAGAGGGAGAGGGGAGAGAGAAGCTCAAGCAGAGTTTACGCTGAGCAAAGAGCCCCATGCAGGGCTCAATCTCAAGACCCTGAGATCAAAACCTCAGCCAAAACCAAGAGTTGGATGACTAACTGACTGTGCCACCCAGGCACCTCTAACTACCTGATTTTTTTTTTTTAAAGATTTTTATTTATTTATTTATTTGAGAGACAGAGAAAGTGAGAGAGAGCATGAGAGGAGAGAAGGTTAGAGGAAGAAGCAGACTCCCCGTGGAGCTGGGAGCCCGATGTGGGACTCGATCCCAGAACTCAAGGATCATGACCTGAGCCGGAGGCAGTCGCTCAACCAACTGAGCCACCCAGGCGCCCTAACTACCTGATTTTTAATGACAATTACAGAAGACCAGAGTAGGAAAAAACCTTAAAGCCTTGATGATGATTTCATAGACCATCATGTTATAATATACATATGTAGACATGTGTATGTGTATATATATGTACACGCATAGGCATATGTGTCTATTTTCTCTTAATATATGTATATATTTCCTTACCTGGCCTAGCATTTCTGACTATTATTTTGTCAAATATAGGCATTTTAAAAACAAACGCAAAAAAACTTCCATCTGTATATCACCATCATTTCATTCAATGAGGGAAGAGACATTTTGACCAAAAATTTCAAGAGAGAAAGAACTTAAACTTAAGAATGAATCATCTTTCCTCGAAAAGCAGAAATGATACATTCACATTAACATTTTTACCATAGACAGGCAGACCAGTACTGGAAACCAGTGACCTAGAGCCCTGCTGTCCAATACTGTCGCCACCAGCTGTGTGGCCATTGAGCCCCTGAAATGTGGCGAGCTGAAAGGAAGACATGCTGTAATATATGCAAGATTGCAAAGAGTCATTAAGACAGAAGTGGGAAACGTCTCATTAATTATCATACAATGATTGCAGACTGAAATAATATTTTGGATATACTTCTGGTTAAGCAACTTACTAAGTTAACTTCCTCTGTTTTGCTTTTTTAATGTAATCACTAAAAAATTTAAAATCACTTATGAGGCTCACCTTGTATCTCTAGAAGATGGGGCTGGCCTAGAGCAACTCTCCCATGGCACATATGAAGAAATTCACAGAGAGTCTTTGTACAAAGTAAACCACAAAATAAAAAGACAATGCTGGCAGTGGGGTATGGATATGATTGAAAAAGCATTAAGTGGAAATTAGGGAACAGGGGCTCTGGTCTTGGCGAGTGTCTCTGTCTGGTGGCGGAGGTGGGGGGCTGCCGGTTCCTCGTCATTCAAGTGGAGGGTTGGATGCTAGATCTGAGGTCTTTGGCAGCTCTGACACTCTGACCCTCTCACCCGGCCTCCGAGCAGGCCATCACTCACGCTGCCCAAGATGGGCATGGGATGAGAATCCCCTGAGAAGGAGACCTGGAGAACCCTGTGGCTGACACATGTCGCAGTGTCACAATATTGATGATGTTCCCTGGGAACACAGGGGCCACCCGCCTCCGGAGCTGAATGTGTAATTGTGTAATGCGAGCAGTTGCTGAGCCGAAGCTGTCAGTCTTGCTCCTTAGCACAGAGCGCTCCTTTGATAGAAGAGGCTCCTTGGTGAGAAGGGGAAAAAAAAAAACATCTATTGAGGATTTACTCTGTATCCAAGACTGGTAACATACTCTGTTATGGGCTGAATTGTGTCCCCCCCCCAAAAAAAGACAGGTTGAAGTCCTAAATCCCAGTACCTCCAAATGTGATCCTTTGGGAAGTAGGGTCTTTACAGAAGTGATCAAGCAGAAATGACATAATTAGGGTAGACCCTAACTCGGGATGACCAGTGACCTTTATAAAAAATGGGATTTGGACCCAGAGATAGATGCACACAAAGGGAAGATGATGTACAGACATAGGGAGAAGACAACTGTGTGACATCTATAAGCCAAGGAATGGCAAGGCTTGCTGGCAACAGCAAGAGTTATACGAGGCAAAAACAGATTCTCCCCCAGAGCCATCAGAAGGAGCATACTTCTGCTAACACCTTGTTTTGTACTTCTAGCCTCCAGGACTGTGAGAGAATAAATGTCTCTTGTTTTAAGCCACCTCTCTTGCGGTGCTCTGTTTTAGTAGCCTTGGGAAGCTGATGCATACTTCCGATCCATTATCACACTTAATCCTCACAATGACCCTGCATGGTAGATGTTACTATCATTGCCCACTTTGCTGATGGGTAGAAAAGGGTAAATAACTTGCCCAGATATTAGAGTAGGAGCCACGATTAAACGCAGCCATCCTAGGGAAAGAGTAGGAAATAAGACCTTAGACCAACCCTGGATCTTCATTGTGTGATCCTGGGCAAGTCATCCCACCTGTTGGGCCAAAAAAAATGATGGCATGGTTTCCAACGAGGATGATGACTGTGAGGCCTAAAATAAATTAATGAGATAATATTTATAGATGTTGGTGGGTTAAATGTGATAAGAGGGAGGAGTAAAAATCAGACCGTTCCATATTCTAACCAGTAGACGATTATCACCCACCACAAGGACCATCACTGTCGCCACTGTGACCACCGTCTCGTCTACAGGACCCTGACCACAACCATACCTGCCGCTCTTGCTAGCAGCGCCTCAACAGTCTCATTCCCACTCCCTCACATCACCACGCATCCCATTTACCGATGGTTTACTATGCACCAAGTGGAGCCACTATCCCCATCTTACAGATGAAGAAACCGAGGCTTGGGGAGGTTAAAAAAAATAGGTTGTACAGCTAATAAAAAAAATTTTTTTTTTCTATTAGAAGGAATTCAAAGTCTCTTACAATTCCTCACATAAACCTCCACCTTACTTCCATAGGTTGGAGATCAGGAATGAGCTAGTCCCTCCCCAAAGAGGAGGAATAATGCAGGTCTGCACTGCTAAATTCCAGGACACTGTACGGTGCTCCAGTGTCAGCTTGCAAAATGATAGGACAGGCTGCTATATAAACAAATGGACTCTTTCTCTTTCTCTTTTCCACACAGCCAGAGTCTGGCTAATCTGTTTTTGCCCAAAAGCCTACAGAAAGGAATATCTACCGAAGATTATTCTCGAAGAAAATCCAGACTAGTATTTTTTTTCTTCCTCTGTATCTAGAGTATCTGGGACCTAGCCTACAAGAGCCTAGGGCAAGTAACCACAAATTTTTACACACACTCTCTAGCTTACTGTGCTATCCTATATATGGCTTGTCATTTGAGAACAGGGATTCCAGTTTGGCCTTGGGGCTAGAAATTGAACAAATCTTTCAAACTACCTTGTTTCAAGATCACTCAAATTCATCAGATGGAGAATCCTCCACAAGTCCAGCTTGATTCACTTCAATTCTAGGCCAGGTATGGGGTCCAAAACCACAGCTAATAATCAGATTATTCCTTTTGCTCTGCATAAATCAACTTTGAGGATCTTGTAAGGACTGGTGGCCCACTGGGGATAGGATTCTTCTTTACCCACATAATCAAACACCATCATATTATTATCTTAATCTCACCATGACCTCTAATAGTGGTATTATCCATGAAGGTAGGAAATGTAGTAAAATGAACAATTCCGATGATGGGTGGTAACGGCAATGGAGGTTAAATTTCCTTTTGAGATTCCAGTGGCCATCTAAGGGGAAGCTCAGTGAACAGGAGCTCAAGGAGAATTCTAGACTGGAAATGTAGATTTGGTCATGAGTATATTGATGGTAATCGACATCATAGAAGAAGATGCAGTTTTGTAGGGACGATGTACATAACGAGAAGACAGAAGCTACAGATACGTAATCCTGAGGAATACTGATTTAACCTTTCTGAGCCTCATTTTTCTTATCTATAAAGTGAAGATTCAAACAGTTTGGTGATGAGGATTGAACGAGCTAATACATGTAGCCATTCAGTAGTTTCCAGTTTATAAAATATGCTAAATAAAAGTCAATGGTTAATTTTTTTCCTCAGAGATGGCAGGGAATGAGCTAGGGGTAGAAGCTGGTCATACCTAGAAACAGCACTAAATGATAGCTTCTATTTTCCCTGAGCAATGAGGGACAAGGGACATATGGAAGGATCATTTGTGGGGTGTGAGGTAGGCATCTGAGACGGGCACCCCAAAATGCATAGAACTGGAAAATCACAGTGCTGTGTAATTTTTCTCCTATATCATTATCCGCCCCAATGGCGGGACCCAGGCCTAAGAGTTAGCACCACTGACTGTTTAAATAACAAGCAGGCTTGGGAATTGAGGGAACAGGTAGATAAGCAGATGTGGTAGGCTGCCCTGCAGTCAACAGTTCTGGGTTAGGATATAAAACTATGAATATACTGTACCAGAGTTTTGACTTGGTCCTGGGTGTAACTTCTTCTAACATGAACTCTGGTGCCAGGGTGCTTACATTCAGACCCCTGCTCCACCATTCACAATCTGTGGAACCTTGGCAAAATCATTTAAGACTACTAACTAAGACTTCATTTCCTCATCGATACAAGGGAGATCCTACTTACTTAATAGAGAAGTTTTAAGATTTAGATAAAATAATCCATGCAAAATGTTGAGTGCAGCCCCTGCTCATAACGAAAATCTCAACAAGTGTTATTTATTATAATAAATGCAATGATTTGAAACCAGCATGCAGCATGTTTGGGGTGTTGGATCAGATCAATTGTAACCCAGAAGGGAATGTCGTAATACAAAGTTACTGGTGAAGTTGAGAAATGACATGAAAAAACATGAGGGCCACGACAAGCTGGAGGCAGCTCTCCCCATTGAGCACTGTCTGAGAAAAGGCTGTTTGCCAGGGCCTCTGAGCTCAGACATCTTCTCCAGCATTAATTGAGAAATATGTTCCTCATGCATTCCTAATTGGAATATAGCAGATGGCAGAGGCATTTGTTTAATGAAATATGTCCATTCGATTAAGCTGGGCCATTGGGGATTTAGGACTTCAATACAATCTCATTGCTATCCTTCCCCTTTGGAGACCGGGGAAGTTTCAGGGATTTTTACAAACTTGGATGAAAGGTCGGAGGGGGAACAATGCCAGTGGAGGAGTCTAGAAACTGAAAGCTAATCTTTTGAGTTTCTGGCTCTATCTGTGTTTTCATTTGTGGCAAAGAACCATCACATTGCGTGTCTCCTGTGTGAGCTCTGGGCATGGGTGGAGCACAGAATCAATCAATCCCCACCTATTTCTGAGCCAAACTGAACTGATTGGGATCCTCGATACACAGGCTGCAAGTTTCTTCCTCTACGGCCTACTTACGCTAGTCCCTCTGGCTAAGATACTTTTCCTGCCTATTTCCATATGCTCAAGACCCTGCCCCTGTGTGTGTCTATGTACACGTAAGCACAACCTCCTTCATGAAGATTTCCTTAACTTCTCTTTTAAAAAGATAATACAAAACCCCAAGATACTTCATTGAAGCTCTTTGATGATACATTACTTTCCACTTTGACTTATTTCTGTTTATGTCTATACAAGACCTTCTTGAAATATGTTCATCTTCTTCCTAAAGGTGAGGGCCACAGGGGTGGCCTACTCTTAAAAGCCTTGGCTATTAAGCTTAACAGGTTTACAGAGAATGCAGAGAAGGATATAAGGGGAGAAAGCCCCAAATCCCCGATTTTCTGCATAACCTGTACCTCTACTCCCAACCAGGGAGGAGAAACAATTACCCTGATTTGTGGAGTTTTGAAACATTCTCTTCCCTTGGCTTCTGGGATACTACATGTTCCTTGGTTTCTTCCAGACTCACTTGCTGTTCTAGGTCTCCCTTGATGATCTTCCTTCTCTTCCAAGTTTCTAAATGTAGTACTTTAAGATTCAGTCATCAGACCTTTCTTTATTTCTCCCTATTCTCACTCCCTATGTGATCTCATCCCTATGTGATGACTTTATTTTTTTTAAGATATGTGTTTTTTATTTATTTTTTATTTTTTAAGTTGCTGTTTTCATTCCTGTTATTTAATATATGGTATTATATTTGTTTCAGGTATACAATCTAGTGATTCAACATTTCCATACATTACTCAGTGCCATGACTTTAAAAACTAATGTTCCAAGATACCCAAAGCTACAACTCTAGTTCCTCTATTTCCTTTTGATCCACACTTTGATCCTACTCTACAGGCACACAGGAAGTTATAGACATCTAACATTTAACATGGCTAAAACAGAACTATGGATTTTGCGTCCCATCTTTCTATCCATTCATTTCTCAGGTCAATGACTGAGGAGTCATCCTTCATTCCTCTGATCCCATTCATTGGCAAGCTTCATCAGTGACACCTCCAGAATCTATCCTGAACCTCACCCTCTCTCGGCACCTCCCATGTTATCAACCTGGTGCAGGTCCCCATAATCTCTTGCCTCAGAAACTGCAATCTTCTTCTTAGTAGTCTCTATTTCTCCTTTCTTGGCACCCTACAGTTTATCCTTCACATAGCAGCATAAACCAGCATATCCTCCATTAGACCCTGCCTCTGGCTTCCTATAGCACATAGAACAAAATGTAAATCTCTGGAATGCCCATTAAAACGCCTAGAAGACCCAATCAACTAATCTCTGACATCAAGGCCCAACACTCTCCCTGCCATTTACTACAGCTCAACCATGATGGTCTTCCTGTCACTGAAACAAACTGAATTCAGCCCTTCTGTAGAGCATGTGAACTTCCTATTTTTTTGCTTGGCACACTATTTCCCCAGTTCCTGACATGGCCGCCACCTTCTCATCACTGAGGTTGAATATCATCTTCCCTGGGGAGAGGCCTTCTCTTACCACCTTAGCTCAAGTAGCCCCTCTCTATGTTATTTATTGATGGTACTTTCTTCAAAACCCTTAACAGTACCAGACATGTCTCACTCATTTATATGTTTATGTTTTTAAATTTCTGCTCACTGGAATGTAATCCTCGAGGACAGAGCCTCTATCTTGTTCACTGCTGAACCCACAGTACTTGCACAGAGTAGACAAAAAGTCATACATGCTAATTGACTGCCTTGGTTTAGATAAAATGGAAAGGGTCAGAGGACGGACTATAATCCAATAATCTGTCTTCTTAATGTGTTTTTCTCCTTAACTACAATGACTTTCATCTCCCCCCACCCTTCAGCCACATACTCCTGGCCATGCCAATACTGTCTCCCATAACTGCTTCACCAATAATATTAAATTCAATCATTCTTCACTATGCCTAGATCCCCATTATTCCCCATGACTCCCATCCATACCTGTTATTCCTCCTTCTGAAATGTCTGGCCCCTGGAATCCTCTCTGCCAGTCTCTTCCTATATTTTCCTCTATACATACCCAAGGAAGACTTTGATTCATCACTTAAATCTTGATTTTCAACCAAGATTCTGAATTATCTTTGCTTATCCCACATCCTCAACCCCGAACTATCCAACAGTTGGCCTTCTTTTCTCCTACATCCAGGAAGCTCTATTAGAAAAAAATTCCAGTTTAGAATCACTATAAATCCACTGTCCCCAGAGCTGCCTTGTAATTCTATGTTTCCTTGTTCAACATTCTTTCCCATTTAATGCAGGTGATGTTCCAAACCTCCCTTGATCTCCCAAACCACCTACCCCATCACTCTTCCTGACTCGTGCTCAAAGTAGACAACTGTATCACCTATCACAGAGACAATGGAAGCCTCTGCATTCCATCCCCTCCTATATTTCTATTGAGTAACCCCTCTTTCTTTGGTATTACCACCTTTGGTCTCCTAGACCCATTCCAGCTGCATTTAGACATAGAAAAATCTCTCTAATCTTATTTTAAAAACAAACAAAAATCTACCCTCCCATATCAAACATTTTATTTCTCCTTTCTCTTTTGGAGTCAAGGATTTGTCTATGCTATCTATATTTACTTTTTTTTTAATATTTTATTTATTTTTTGATGGAGAGAGACACAGCAAGAGAGGGAACACAAGCAGGGGGAGTGGGAGAGGGAGAAGCAGGCTTCCTGTGGAGCAGGAAGCCCGATGTGGGACTTGATCCCAGGACCCTGGGATCATGGCCTGAGCCGAAGGCAGACGCCTAACGACTGAGCCACCCAGGCGTCCTATCTTTACTCTTTTACCTCCTATTCTCCCAGCCACTCTTCATCATCTTATAACATGGTATTCTCCGCTACTACTCCATTGAAACTACCCTTGTCAAGGGTAAAAATGGCTTTCACCACTAAATCCACAGGACAAATGTTAGAGCATTTCTAAGATCGGTCCTTTATATCTGTGCAACACTGAACACTTGTTCATCCTTGAATGGCTTTTTTTTAGATCTATGACATTATAATTCCCTTGTTATCCATATCTTCTAAATCTCCCTCTAAGTTTCTTCTTCCTCTGCCCACATAGTGAATTTTTATGTCCATTTGTGTTTTATCCTTGGCCTCTTCTCCTCTTGCTATATATTCTCCTAAGAAACCTTATTCAACCACTTGACTTCACTTATCACATATGCACTGGTAAACACCAAAATCTGTGTCCCCCGGCTAAAACTCACCCTCTTGATAGATAGATAGATAGATAGATAGATAGATAGATAGATAGATAGATATTCTACAAACACCTAAATTTTAAAGTGTCCAAAGCTGAATTCATTTCTTTCTACTTTTTCCAAGTTGTATCTACACCTAGCATTCATTCTTTTAGTGAATAGCAATTTCAACTATGTAGCCACCCAAATACAAACTAGTATCTTCCTCAACATCCTCAACTTCCTCACTTCCTACATTTAATTTGTCATGAAGTCCTTCTAATTCTACCTTTTCCTAAATTCATCTACTTAGTTCAAATCCACTCACCAAGTTTATGAAATTATCTGCATTGCTGATCTTCTTACCTCCAGACTTTCTCTTCCTAAACAAGTGTCCTCACTACAGCTAGACTGATTTTCCAAAGCAAAATTTATTCATGACATTTCCATGCCTTCAAACTTTTATGGCTCCAAATTGCCTTTAAAATAAATTCCAAATTCTTCTTCATGGTATAGAAGATCATAATGCTTACTTCTGCTCATCTCTCCAATTGCAATTCTTATTTTTCCCCCTCATAAGCTGAGCTTTAGCAAAGCTAAGCCACTCTACCTCTTGTCGTATATATAGACAAAGAATTCTCTTACTCACCCTCAGATGTTTATGCATGTTCTTTTTCTTGCTCAGATCAATCTTTCCCTGCTCCTTGCCCACATATCCCTTATTCATTCCTTAGCTCTCTGTTGAGATATCACTTCCTCTAGAGGCCCTTTGTCTCTCTGAATTAGTGTGCCTCTTAAGAGTTCCCATAGCACCCTGAATTTATGTCTATTACGGCACGAATCACTTGGTGCTTCAGTTTGGCTCTTTATATTTTCTAAAAAAATGTATTTAAATTCCAATTAGTAAATACATAGTGTAATAGTTTCAGGTGTGCAATATAGTGTTTCAACACTGTTATACACCACCCAGTGCTCATCACAAGCATACTCTTTAGTCCCTACCACCTATTTAACCCATCCCCCACACACCTCCGCTCCTGTAATCATCAGTTTGTTCTCTACAGTTAAGGGTCTTTTTTCTTGGTTTGCAATTTGGCTCTTTTTAAGCAGATCTATTGAGATGTAACTCACACATGATAAAATTCACCCATTCTAAGTGTACAATTAATGAATTTTGGTATATTTACAGAGTTGTAGTATAATCCCCACTATCTAATTTTAGGACTTTCTTATCACCCATCTTCCTAGATCTTTCCATAGATTAAAAAAGAAAGAGCAACTTGAGGGAGATGGCCTGTTTTGTTGGTCTTGAGACCCTCAAGGCATAGCATAGCATCTTTTACCAAGTAGGTATTTGTTGAACAAATAAAAAATAAATGAAAGAAAAAAATTAATGTCAAAACTATGACATGTTGCATTTCTTTTTATCAGATGTGGCAACCTAATTTTGAAGCTCTCACTTTAATACACATTCTTCATCCTCTCTTTGACATTTCACCAACTTCTCCACATGGTAGTCACTTGATGAATTTGCTCTGACAGAGAAAATAAGACTTTAAAATATCCAAGGGGCCAAGAGAGCCAGCACTGTGCATTTATGGGTGATTCAAGCATGTCTAGATACTCATATTTGCCCAAAATGATGTTAGGTTTGTTCCCCAAACACTTGAGATTTCATC
>CM052809.1:99762222-99787424 GCA_028533885.1 Nasua narica
TTCTTCTTGTGGATTTCTCAAATTATCAGGCCTGGCTCCGTGGCCAAGGTCATTGCCAATGCTGTTAGCCACTGGCACACATTGTCAGCTCACCCTGGGTTTAACTAAAATCGTTAGGTCCTTTTTATGGGATCAGATGTCAAACCCATCTTGGGAACCAGGTTATCTGGCTTCAAATCCTGACTCTATGTTAAATATTGTATATGAGCAAATTAGTTTCCTCTCTGTTTCTCAGTTTCTCCTCTGTAAAATGGGATGATAATATTTCAGCTCCAAGGAATTGTGAGGATTAAGTGATTTAATACACACAAAGCACTTAGAACAGTACCTGATGCATGGAATGTTACTTCCGTCATCAAGATAATCACCTCTTACATACACAATTGGATATTTTAATCTAAATGCAGAATATTTCACCTTTACCTGTTTTTTCAGCCTTCCTTTACCAGTGCATCATTCTGAATGCCATTGGTATTACAATCTTGATACTGTCCCCTAAAACTTTGGTACTTAAAGGGTGGGCTTCCGACCAGCGATGTGGGCATCATCTGAGAGCTGGTTAGAAGTCAGGAGTCTCCGCCTCACTCTAGCCCTGCTGAATCAGAATCTGTGTGGTCACAAGACACAAGTCACTGTCTGGTGACTTTTGAGAGACTCTGATCTCTCACATCTATTGAATCATTGGTCTCAGCTGGGATGGAGAAGGTCTCCAACTCTGACGGGGAAGGCACGCCATTCTCCGCTTCTGAGATGGCCAAAGACACTGGTCCCATAGCTCAACCGAGCCGGGCAGTGCTTCCAGGAGCAAAATTCTCCTGGGAAGAAATCTGGAGTTGCGTTTTTTTTTTTTTTTTAAAGATTTTATTTATTTATCCATTAGGAAAGAGAGAGAGTGAGAGAGCAGGTCAGAGTGAGAAGCGGACTCCCCATGGAGCTGGGAGCCCGATGTGGGACTTGATCCCGGGACTCCGGGATCATGACCTGAGCCGAAGGCAGTCGCTCAACCAACTGCGCCACCCAGGGGCCCCCGAGTTGCGTTTTTTACTGCTGGCTTCTGGAGTCAGATTGAATAGGCTTTGAATTCTCAACCACCTTCTCTGTGAAGTGTGTGTGTATGTACATATAAATCATACATGACAGACATATTTACCTTGGTTTGTTGTGACGATTAAGTGAGATGAGCCGTCTACCAGATCAATGTCCTCCGGGACTGGAGTCAGAACCCTCCCCAGAGTAAAGGTTGTTGTTTCGTAACATTTTATACAAGAAAAGCTGCACTTGAGGCCCAGAATGCACTGCACAATATTAAAACTTTACCCGCGGAGGGCGTGATGAAGGGACCGTGGAAGAATTGGCACCAACCGTCTGGATTAGGACATACATACGCTCAGACGGCTCCTCAGCTGGGGCAGGAGTTTCCCAACACGGCTCTAAGGCTGTGGGATTTTGCTTTCCATCCTTACAGCCGTTGGCATTTTGTTTCCCGCTTTTTCATGGGGGAAACCCAGTAATTCCTCTTTTGAGGCTGTTTTGTGCCCTCCAGTTTTTTTGGTCATTAAAACATGTAGATCTCAAGATTCTAGACAAAGCAAAGTGAAGGCTTACAGTTTCTTACATGCGTGTGAGATACATACGCTCGTATATGCCCACACATACACGTGTGTACACTGCCCACATGCGTGTGTGATTCTAAGAGGGAAGAAACTTACAGTTAGACAATCTTTATGTTTAGTGTGGAAGAGTGAAATTATGGTAATTTTGCTGATTCTTAGAAACCCCAAATTCACTTGCAGCACAGTGTGGGTATATGCTGGAGGCAGGGTGGGGGAGTGTCGGGGATGCAAGCGCCAGCCGGAGGCAGTCCCGAGTCTGAACCCCTGCTCCACTACTGACTTGCTCTCTGGCTTGACCAGGTTATGTAGCCCTCCCGCTCTCCCTCCCCAACCCTCCTTGGCTCCCCGTATGCACCTGTCTTGGGTGTTGGAACAATTAAGACACAGAGAGAGCCTATAGCAATGTTTGGCACAGGACAAAGGAGAAGGATTTCCTCTGTTTTTTGCACACACACACAAATCTCACAAAAATTGGGGGCGCCTGAGTGGCTCAATTGGTTAAGCATCTGCATTCAGCTCAGGTTATGATCCCAGTGTCCTGGGATTGAGTCCCATGTCAGGCTCCTTGCTCAGTGGGGAGCCTGCTTCTCCCTCTGTCTGCTCCCCACCCACTGGTGTGGTAGAGGGCTCTGTGAAGCTGAGTGCATAGTGTGGCACACACAAGGTTGTCATCCTTTCTCCTTTCCGTGACTCACGTGATCTATGTCCAAAGGATGACCCATTCCTTGAAGGAAAAACTCTACTTGACATAACAGGAAAATTTGCTTCAAATAGATCGGGAAGACTGGGTTCATTTCAAAGCTGCAGCAAATGCCTCACGGTGACATCAATGCCACTGTTCATTTCTCTGGCCATGTGTTTCTGAATAAATTGTATTTGACTTGATAACTGTAAATGGAAGCATAGTGTAATTAAGTGAAGAAAAGATTACTGGTGTATAAATTTGAATTAAACACCACGGGCATATATTGTATGCGTATAAGGATTTGTGGTGTGGCTAGAGTCCCAAAGAGGATAATGTTGAGGTTGCTGATTGACCTTGACATTAATTAAAATGTACCAATAATAGAGGAAGTGAGATGCTTTCTGTGATCAATATTGTTAATCGTGGAGTCGCCCCAGTGCAGCACAGAGGACACGGTCTGGCTGGCATTACTTTTCTCCAGAAGTCATGGATCAGTTCAGAGTACAGCTCCGGAGTCTGGGGTCAAAAGCCACCTTCTGCCGCTTGCTACTGGGACTCTGCATAAGTGACCCCATGTTTCTAAGGCCTCAGTTTCCTTAACTGCAGAATGTGGAAGATAATAATTTTTATCTAAGGGGTGCGTTCCTGAAGATGACGGGTGCTCTAGAACACACATCTTTCGAAATCAATTTTCCCATAAGACTGACAAAGAAAGAAGGTATTTCTGTCTGTGATCCTGTGGTTTGTAACAAGAAATCTACATTTGGTCTTGTTTCTGGCTCAGAGCTCCTAAAACCCTTGGATTCTTAAGTGATGAGAGTTATAAAGGTATCTTTTGTTACGGTAGGACCCTCCTGAGGGTGCTGGCTGGTTGCCAGAGAAGCCAACTATGTGATTAGAGTGTTGGGACTTCCAATCCCATTCCCAGCCTCTAGAGAGGAGAGAGGGACTGGAGGATGAGCCAATCACCAATGGCCAATGATTTAATCACCCATGCCTATGTAATGGAGCCTGCATAAAAACCCCAAAAGGACTGGGTTCACTGGGCACCTAGAATGGTGAACAGGTGGCAGTGGGGTGCTCTGAGAGGGCATAGAAGTTCTGTGCCCCTTTCCTATACCTTTCCTTAAGCATTCCTTCCATCCAGCTGTACCTGTGTTATATTCTTTCATAATAAACCAGTGATCTAGGAAGCAAAATGTTTCTTTAAGTTCCGTGAGCTGCTCTAGCCAGTTAATCTAACCTGAGCAGGGGTTCTTGGGAATCTCTGATTTATAGCCTGTCGGTCATGAGTACAGGTAACAATCCGAACTTGAAATTGGCACCCTGAGTTGGAACTTCCATTTGTACCGCTAGGTCAGAAACTCAGGTAATAATAGCCTGGGCTTGCAACTGGCACCTGTAGGGAGTGGGAGCCTTGTAGGACTGATTCCTTCACCTGTGGAATCTGATGCTTTCCTGGTAGATAGTATCCGAATTGAGTTGAATTCTTGGCTGTCTTGCTGGTGTCTGAGAATTGCTCGATGCTGCGTGGGAAGCTCCCCACCACGCACATTGGAATGGGTGCTCAGACTCTAGAAGACAGTCTTTGAGCTAAACTGGCATCACTGTAATTTTAAGACTTAAGAAAGAGCATGCACATAACTTATAAATCCCTCAGTTCATAAACTTCAAAATTAGGTCATGTTTGACCAACTTGGGGAGGAGTGGAGATTGGCGTTCTATTTCATTTGTGCATTAAGTGAGATTTTATCTTTTTATCACAGTATTTCAAATATGTATGAAATGAAGCTGTCCTATACCGAACTCATGGTGTGAGAGATAAATGAGATTGTACATATGAACCACTTTGCGTGGTGTCTTACCCATATTAGCAACCACCATTGACTGTTAAGTGCTGGGCCCTAAATGCTTCCGGTATATCGTCTCCTTTACTTTGCACAACAACCTAATGAGATGGGAGAATTAGTTATTTATTACTGGGTAACAAATCACTCCCAAACTGAAAATCTTTAAATGACAAACCTTCATTACTTCTCACAGCTCCTAAGGTTTGGGAAGTCAGGGCGGCTTAGCTGGGTGGTCCTGGCTTAAGATCTCTTGTAAGATTGTAGGCAAGCTGTTGATGGGACCTGAGGTCATCTCAAGGCTCAGCTGGGGCTGGGGAATCTACTTCCAAAGTTGCTTGGGTGGTTTTTGGCATGTGTCAGTAGGAAACTTTGGTTTCTTACCAGTTAAGCCTTTCCATATGGCTGCTCAGAACACAGAAGTTGCTTTCTTCCAGAGCAAGAGATCTGAGAGAGAGAGGAGACAAGATAATGTATCCAAGATGGCAGCCAGTCTTCCGTAACCAAATCTGTGATCTGACATCCCTTCCTTTCTGCTATATGTTGGTGGTAATGAGGACCAACCATGGTACAACACGTAAGGGGACTTTAAAAGAGTGTGAATAGTGGAACAGGTTGTCTTAACCTGTGTGGACTGCTATAATAAAAATGCCATAGATTGGGTGGTTTAAATAACATTTATTTTTCAGTTCTGGAGGCTGGGAAGTCCAAGATCAAAGTGCTGGCAGATTTGGTGTTTAGTAAGGACTTGCTTCCTGATCCTAGACAGCTGGCTTCTTGCTACATACCCATGGCGGAAGGGCAAGGGAACTCTCTGGAGTCTCTTTTGTAAGGGCACTAATCCTATGCATGAAGGCTCCACCCCTCATGATCTAAACACCTTCCAAAGGCCCATCTCCAAATACCATCATATTGGGGATTAAGCCCTCAACCCCCTGTGAATTTTAGGAGGACACAAACATTCAGTCCAGAGTACAGGTATCAGAGAACTGTCGTGGAGGATCATTTCCATAGGTGGATACTGTAATTATTCACCCCGTCTTTAAAAACGAGAAAACTGAGGCATACAGAACTGATGCAAGTAATCCAAGGTTGCACATTAATAAGTTTATAAAAAAACAAAATAAAACAAAAAAGTTCTAAATTTAGGCGCTTTCGTGGCAGGTCCCATATCCTTTTTTTCTTAAATTTTGCTTATTTATTTGACAGAGAGAGAGGTAGGCAGAGAGGCAGGCAGAGAGAGGGGGGAAGCAGGCTCCCTGCAGAGCAGAGAGCCTGATGCGGGGCTCGATCCCAGGACCCTGAGATCATGACCTGAGCCGAAGGCAGAGGCTTTAACCTACTGAGCCACCCAGGTGCTCTACTCCTTTCTCTTAAAAACAGGTCTGTAGTGAGCTTCTTTCTTCCCTCAGCCTGATGGTCTGGGTACATACAGAGAAGCAGAAACCAGGATTCTTATCTGTGTGCAGCACCCAGCCTTGCTGGGGTGACAAGACCAGCAGAAGTTTTGCCCTCTGCACTTCTCTAGCACTTGTTGCCTCTACAGGTAATAATAGTAATAACATAGGTAGATATTTATTACACTAACGAATTGCATGCATTATTACTATTATTGACACTTCATTGTCCTATCCTGTCATTGACTTTTTCCACATGAGTTTTTGCCTCCCAGCTAGATTCGGATTCCTCTGGGGTTGGTCTCTCTGTCCTCTACTTCGTTGATTTTCACCCAGTGTCAAGTAGAGTTAGTTAATGATAATGGATATCCTCAACCAGTGTTCACTAGTGAAGATTGTGTGAAATTATCAGGAAGTCAAGGCAACGTGTGATGAAGTGGTGAAGCACACAGCAGAGACCATGATTGCTCTTTGATGTCAAAGAAGGGAGAATTTGGAGTTTTTTCTTGAAATACATTCTTTTTTTTTGATGCCCCATCTCTGAGCTGTCTCTGAAAAATGCCCTTCTTTCATCTACAACATAGCACAGTCTTCTCTGAAAATATCCCAGCCCTGACCCACCCATACCTCTCATTCCCACAATAGCCTTGGTATTCTTGAGTGTTCCATCGACGTAAAGGTTTTTGAAAGAGGCCCCTACTTACTGTTGCACAGAAGAACATTCAAGTTTTGAAATCTGAAATGTGAAGGTCCTTTATTCCACTGCCATTCCCTTTGAGGTAAATGGGCGTCCATGTCAAGGAACAAAGGGTTTTGATTCTATTGGCACATTTCCCCACAGATTTAAAGAGTATAATGTCTCTTTCCTCTCTCATTTCAAAGTCAAATTGCCCTCAATTTCTTCCTTCTCTGGTTTGCCTTTGCTTCAGCATTACATTCCAGGTTTTGGCCATTGCTTGCAAGATCCTGGAAATGGATACAACTCGTTTCTTTTCTCTCCAGTCTTTTCTTTTCCCTTGCCCCCCACCAAATTGTGCTATTTCAATGGCTACTTTCATTTTTTCCTTCTAATGCTTCCTGAGGGTCACTACTCCCTATTAAATCACTCTCCAAAGGTGGGATTTTGTTTGTTTGTTTTGTTGTATCTATATGCTTCCCCCAGGAAGCAGAGACTCTTGCAAAGCAACATGAATAAGGACTCCAGAGACAGTCCCTTGGTGTGGCTTCTCTTTTCCCTCCCTTCTTGGTCCCCTCCTAATTTCCGGTGCTGGTACTTCAAGTGAAGGAATGATTTCCTTGAATAGTTCTGTCCCACTGTCTAAGCTCAGAGAATGTTACGCAGGTAAGGTGGGAGGGAGGCGATTGCATGTCGCAGTTCCTTGTTGTCTAGCCTGATGAAGGTGATTAGTAGCAAAACTCAAGGAACCTAGACCTTAGCCTTTCCAAAATGCCTACTTTCCAAAAAGTCCTCAGCTCCATTCTGGCTCGGTAAGCTATGACATTTTTCTAGCTTCATTTGTCTTGTCCATAGAATGGCCAGGTCCCTGCGTTACATGAACAGGGACTTACGTGGGCCCTGACCAAATTCAAGGCATGGTGTTAAGAGCTGTGATCGGCCTCTCAGGTCCTCTCCTACCTCATGCCCATTGACTTCACTCTGCAGGCTCTCTGTTCCATTCAGATTGTCAGTTCCCCAAGAAGCCAGTGTCTTTCTTCTCATCGCCAGTGCTTTGCACTGTTTCTTATTAATTCTTCAGATTTTCTAAGCTTAAAGAACCCTTGGTCTGGAAACATTTCCTTACCCCTAAGTCTGGATCAGAGTCTCTTCTATGGTCCTTCATTGCCTTTGTGTCACTTGTACTTTTTATAATCAGTCCTTTTCTTGTCTCTGTCCCTTATTACACGGAGATCAAAGTGGAGATCAAATCTTGCTCGCTTTTATGTTCCCAGCCCTAACACCCCAATAATTATAGCTAGTATTTAAAGATCACTTTCTGTGCTATTTGCTAAGCATTTCATATTTACCACCTCAATTAGAAGTCAGTCCTTTTAAGTAGGAACTGTTTTTACTTCATTTTACATGTGGGGAGATTGAGACTCAGAGAAGTTACATTGCTTATTGTGGATGACCTAGCTGTAAAGAGGGAGAATGGGGATTCATAGCCAGCAGTCTGGTACCAGAGTCTCTACAATATGGCTTAGGTGCATTATGGTTAGATGCTGAATGAATGAATGAATTTTTCAGTCAGCCTTAGGGGTGGATGAAATAGCAATGAATTCTTGCTAAAGAAATGCATGGTGTTGTTGGGGTATGAGACATGATCACATTTAATCTCAGTGTCCCGTGTAATAAGACATACTTTGAGGGTCAGCCTATGCTTAGATCTCACAGCCCAGCCTAGCATCTTCTGTTTGGGGGTCTGGTTAGCGGTAATACTCTCCCTCAAACTGCCCAAGCTGTGTGACTGTGTTCTCTTCTCCCCTGGGAGCTCAGAGGAATGCAGATGTCACAACTCAGCCCCTCAGGAAACAGGGATGGTCAGGGAAGGGGAGAGGAGGAACTAGTGTGTACTGACCATCCTCCAGGCAAGTCTCCACCTGTGCTCTCCTTTGCCCTTTCCAACAGCCCTTTGGAGTAGTTGGTATTATCCAGATTTTGGAGATGAGGAACTTAATGCTTAGAAAAGAAAACTAACTTGTCTAAGATCTCACAGCCAGTAAAGGGGAAGGTCTGGCCTTGAATATGTGTTCCTCTAATTGCAAAGTAGATTTCCATTGGTGGGAGGCAATGGCAATGGTGATGTAATAGCAAGACAAGACTAGCACCTAATACTGCCTTCTACCCCAACCCTCATCGTCCACACTACCTGAAATTCTCACCATGAATTACTGGTTTGGATTTTGGGGTGTCTTTTTTTCAAGTTACTTACTGTTCCTTGGGTAAGAAACCAAAAATCTACCAATTTTTCAGCAGAATTGGATTCTAATGGGAAGTGACTTGGAGCAGATGTGTAGTTGTGAGAAGGAACCGCTTGGGTCTTTAGGGGAACCCAGGCAAAAATGAGGACAGGCATTCTGTCCAACTATCTTTCAAACCTGGTTCATCAGTTTGACTAATTGACTAAGATAAGAAATCGTCCACACTACTCTCTCTGCTCAGTAACTTTCCACATTTTCCCTGGATATCTAATAGCCTGAATTTGACAAGAAAAACCTAACTGTTAGGGAATTAGACCTGTAGTCTTCTCTTTGACAAAATGCAACCCAAAAGTGATTAGGTTCAACAAGAAAGTCTTGACCCCTAGGTTTTGGGGTCCCTCTCCCAGCTTCATGATAGGGGAAGGAAGAAGGTGGAAAGAGAAGAATTATGTTTTTCTCCCTCCCTCCCTCATTTTAATTACGACTGAAAAGTTACAACTGGAAGGAGGGATTTCCAGCTACCCAAGAATTAATTAATTTTCTGCCTCTCCAGCAAGCACACATCCCCTAAGACTTGGATGAGCCTGATGGGCAGGGGGAATGCTTGGTCGGGACCAGCTGTGTGTCTCCTTCATAATCCCCTTTGGTCCTCAACCTAATCTGTAAGTGGCAGCTCAGAATTAGTAGTATTTGCAGCTAGTGGAGTTGGAAGGGGGAGAGAATGAAATAAGAGAACACTAAAAAAGTAAAAGGTAGAAAAATCACTTTTAGAATGAACTTTAGAAATTCCATGATCAATGGGCTCTTAAGTTTCAGCCAGTGAGTGGGCTTCAAGGAATCTCCCAGCCCCTTGAAATCATATGCAAAACTCACTGTGCATGGGCATTTTCCATGGGTTTCATTTGAGCTCAAAAATGCTTCATGATCCCCAAAAGTTCAAGGCCAGTGATCTAATCTACTTACCATTCTTTACAGATGCAGAAATTGAGGCTGAGGAAGGGTTCATAAGATGTCCAAGGTCAGAGTATAAATTAGTGGTGGCTCAGAATTTGGACCAGTATCTCCAAACACTTGATCCTGTACATTTCCTACTCCTGCTGCATTTTTTTTTCTCATGACTTTAGGTTTAGAACTTGAGTGGAGTGTTTGGTGAAGATTTAAGGACATGGGTGGCTCCAGAAATATAGTGCATTGGTATCATTGGTCTGTGATATCTGACCACATCTCCTCTCTCACCCCACTCCTTTGAGGCTTCCATTGGAACTCACTTCTATTATTTAACATTTAACACCTGGTATCATTACATTATTTGATCTACCTGAAGACATGGTTAATCTAAGATTGTGGGAGTCTGCAGCCACAGAGAAGTGGCTGTGGACAGTGGGGTGGGTCACAGTAACCCTTTTCTTCTGGAGAAATCTTTCCTCTTCTATCTTTGGGTCAGCCAATATCTTCATCACCCTTGGGAATCCTTGGTTATTTTTTTACTTACTTTTTTGTTGAAGTTTAATTTATCATGCTAAAACATACAAATTATAAGTGTGTGTGTGTACACACACACACACACACACACACACACACACACACACACATATGAGACCACCAACCAGATCAAGGTATAACACATTCCCAGCAGCCCAGAAGGTTCTCTCATGCCCCTTTCCTAAATAGCATAAACTTTTTCCCTCTTGCAAGCATGTGTCATTTGGACTCTTTATTTTGTCAGTTCTTTCAAATCATGTAAATATGATATTTATATTTATATACCAATATTTATATTTATATACCACATGGTATACCATCATATGGTATATATTCTTTTATAGCCAAGCTTTTTTTTGCTCAACACAATGTCCATGAAAGTCATTCATGTTGTTAAGTGTGGCAGCTGTTCATTCTTTTTCATTGTTTCATAGTTTCAATCTACTGTGTTTTATTTATCCATTTTCCTGCTGCAGATCATTCGGCTTGTTTCCCGCTTTTGGCAAGTGTGAAAAAAGTTGCTATGAACCCTTCTTGTACGTGTCTTTTGTTGGACACAAGCACTCATTTCCCTTAAGGGATGAAACTGTTGGGTCATTTTACACACATATGCTTAGATTCAACAAATACTGTCAAAGTGTCTTCTAAAGTGGTTGCATCAAACTCCCCTGATTTTTAAGCCAGTCATCTTAGCACCTACTCAGACCTTCCCCAGATGAGCTACCTGCGCAGCTATCTGAACTCATTCCTTCCCTAGTTTCTGCATTAACCCTTGCCCTAACTCCAAATTCTTTCACCTTCACTCAACTGAGTTATAAAAAGATAGATCTAGAAGGGCATGCAGCAATCATGGGAATCAATGTCAGGGTTTCGGAGGCAGACAAAATGAAGCTTGATTGTGGCTGGCTGAGGAAGTTGTCCAGTGACACTGGAAAGGTCTCAGCTGACCTGCGATGACAAAGCATCATTGTAAACTCTTTGATAGCTGCACGGGACATTTCTTATTCATCTCCCATGCCTAGTGAAGCACTGGCTACATGAAAGTACTCAAAGAATATTTGTCAAAAAAAAAAGGAAAAATGAAATAGAAGAATTCTTAGAGATCATTGAGTTTGGTGTTTGCCTGATTGTGAGGTCCTGTAAGCCTGGTGCACAAAGAAGATTCTAGGTGGTACCCTGTTAAATATCAGGGACTCCGTTGTGAGAAGGGTTTTCCTCTTCCATCCTCTTTTAATCATTGCAGTAGTTTGAGGATGAGAATTTCAATCTGGTGCTGTATGTCACCTCATTAATGCTTGCTAATCTCCTTCCCAAAACAGAGTGAGCAGGAGGTTCTAGCTAGATTTTCATGATTTTTTTTTAAAAAGAGGTATAATTGAACTATATTAATTTCTGGTGTACAACATGATTCTCTATTTGTATTTGTTGTGAAATGATCATGATAAATCTAGTTAATATCTCACCATGATGCTTTGTTTTTGTGGCATTTTTTCTTTGCCTTTTACGGTGTTTACCTTCTCATAGAGCTTTCCTTTTCACAGCTGTGGTAGAAAGGTTCCTTCTTTTCACATATACGTGTTTAAGCATAAAACAAAAACAAGTGGGTTCCCTGAAGAGAAAGGCAAATAAACAATAGTAAATGGCATATGTGGATGTGGCAAAAAACCGTGAGAGTGCTCAGGGATTGACTGAGGGCTGATTGACATTCATCTAACTTAAACTTGTTCTTGACCAGAGAAGAACTAGAGCCCAGGCGGAAGAGCCTTGAATGGCCCTTGGAACCGGCTGTGAGGGCTCTCTGTACAGTGCTCCTTATGTATAGGTCTGGTTGAGGCACCTATTCCGGTGAGAGGGAAAGAGAGAGCTGATTTTACGGTAGGAGAGACCTGAAGGACGACCTGGGAGTATTTTAGAAGTGCATCCACTGAATAAACGTCCTTCCGTGGAGCCTCTGTAGGCAGCTTGTTGTCTCCAGAATGGACATGTTTCTGGGAGCAGGGTGCGCTGTGACACCGCTGTGTGTGTGGGTGACCTGCTATGACAGCTTTGCTCATCGATGCCAAGGTGAAGTGCTTCCTTTAAGGTGCAGCTCTGCTCTTGCCTCCCCCGCAGGCTCACACAGCTCAGGTGCTCCCCACCCACTTCCCAGGTGTGTTCTACTTCCTCAGCCCGGACCTCAGAGTCCTCACCACAAGTCTGCCTTCTCACTGTCATCTCCTGTCGTCCCCCAAATCGTACAGCTGTCCCACATCCCAGCCTTGCTGAGCTGCGCGTCAACCCTGAGGATGGTCCCTACTGTCCTTCCCCCGTGCATTCCTTTCTAGTGTTCCCTATTTTTGGAATGCCCTTCCTTCATCTCTGACATTTAAGAAGATGTGATGGAGTGGGTCTGATTTCTTTGCCCTCTACTCGAAGCAGGATCCATTCTTTGCGGAAGAGACTACCCAAGTGTAATTCGTAAGGTCCCGTTAAATGAATTATCTCCTTTAATTGCCACAATAGATCAAGGAGCTATGAGCCATCCTATTAGCATTAGGATTGTTATTTTATAGCTGAGGAAATTAAGGTGCAGGGAGGTTAAGTAACTTGTCCAAGGTCCCACTGCTGAGAAGCAGCCAAGCCAGGGCTCAGACACGGGCCTTTTGGAGTCCAGAGCTCACGCTCTTTCCCAGTATTTCCTCCTGACCACCCTCCCTGCCTGCCACAGTCCGCCTTAGGGTTGGCTAAAGGAATTCTAGGAAGCTCTCTGCTTAACTCTTCCCGAGATGCAGCCACGGTCAAGCACCTGCATCTGAGGCGAAGATAGAGCTAGTGAGTGCCTTTTGTTCTCGCCGTCACTGGTTTAGGAAGCTGGGTCTGGCCAAGATGTCTGCCTTGCCCCCGCCCGGGCTGTCCCTGGAGTCGCTGCACTGGCTGCTGCTGTGTCCCGGTAAGAAAGCCATAGGCGGGGCTCGCGGTGTGGGGCACCAGGGTACGTTCTTTCTGCCTTGACGCAGTTGAGCTCCTGGGCCACAGGAGAGAAGGTTCCAGCCTCAAGGAGAATAAGAGCTTGGCTCCTGTCCTTGGGCTGCAGCAGCAGCAGCCTCGCACAGGCTGCTCCTGCCCAGGGACGCCGTAAATCGCGGCCCATGGACTTGACAGCCAGAGCGATGTGATCAGAAAGCCAACAGGAGCCACAGCCAAGCCTTCAGTGACTGCTTCCTTCATGGTTCTCTCATCCATCATGCCAGACATGGGCACTGGGACAGTCACCTTCTTTCCAAATGGGGACTCAGGGGTTAGACAGTCAAGTCCCAGGTGGGCAGAGTGCATTAACCCTTTCAAAGGAGTAATCCTTTATCCCAGCAGAGCATTTCGTAGGCATTATGTCCCTTAGTGCCCATTCACTTGTTCCTTGAACAGACTATGATGCAACCACCAGGCGCCAGGCATTTTTTTCCCTGTCTCTGCTAAAGGAGAGGGAAGAAAAGCCCATTTTACAGATTAGGGAATGGGGAGGGGAAGCTGCAGAAAGTACGCTAGTGTGGTAGGCAAGACCCTCACATTTCACTTCCAGGACTGCTGTTATAATTTGAAGGAAACTAGGAAAATCACTTCAGTTATCTATCCACTGCTTTTCATGAATTATCTATCTTTAAAATTCAGGGTTTTTTCCTTTGTTATTGTTGTTATACTTGCATATGGTTGGAATTTAAACTTTCTAAAAGGTATAAAACCATGCAAAGCTGTTCCTCATCTTTCTTCTTGAGCTCTAGCTCTTCTCTCTGAAGGTGACAACTCTTTCTGGAAAACAATTTGTGTGAAAGTGTGTGTGTGTGTGTGTGTGTGTGTGTGTAAGACAAATGGGAATATAGAATGCTGAGCCTTGCTGTTTTAACTAAACATTATATCTTGTAAATCTTTCCATGTCAGCAAGATAGATCTAACTCATTGTTTTTAAAGGTTATTTATTATTACATTGCAGGGATATACAATTAATGATTTGACCAGTTTGCTATTTATAGATACTTGTTTTATTTTTTTCTTTTCTTGCTGCTTCATAAACAATGCTGCAATGAATGTCCTCATACATATCTCTTGGCATACTTTTGAGTAAATTCCCAGCAAAGAAACAGCTGAGTCAAAAGGTAAGTGAATTTTAATTTTTGAGAGCTGTTGCTACATTGTTCTCCAAAGTTTGCCTTGATTAATATTCCAACCAACAGTGTTTGAGGCCTATTTCCTACATCTTCCCTCTCTCTTGGTCATTTTTTTTGGCCAACCTTACAAAATATATTTTAGAATAGAAAAGTAGAACCCTATTACCTCTGAAATCCCCCTTTTAATTTATATATTTGTTGTGGTGGCCTTCTGAGCTGTTACATGTGTTCTATTGATGTTTGGCTTGTTTTTTTTTAATTACACATGAGGCTAGAGAAAACATAATTGTTCACAGATTCCACAGAGTCCACAGTCTCTCATGGTTCATCTCCCCCTCCGATTTCCCCCAACTCACCCTTCCTTTCCTTCTCCCAATGTCCTCTATGTTTTTCCTTATGTGCCACACATAAGTGAAACCATATGATAACTGACTCTCTCTGCTTGACTTATTTCACTCAGCATAATCTCTTCCAGTCCCGTCCATGTTGATACAAAATTTGGGTATTCATCCTTTCTGATGGAGGCATAATATTCCATTGTATATATGGACCGTATCTTCTTTATCCATTCATCTGTTGAAGGGCATCTTGGCTCTTTCCAGTTTGGTGATTGTGGCCATTGCTGCTATGAACATTGGGGTACATGTGGTCCTTCTTTGTACTACATCTGCATCTTTGGGGTGAATACCCAGTAGTGCAATTGCTGGGTCATAGCGTAGTTCTATTTTTAACTTCTTGAGGAATCTCCACACTGTTTTCCAAAGTGGCTGCACTAACTTGCATTCCCACCAACAGCGTAAGAGGGTTCCCCTTTCTCCACATCCTCTCTAGCATTTGTTGTTTACTGTCATGTTGATTTTGGCCATTTTAACTATAGACAAAAGTCTGATATCTAAAATCTATAAAGAACTCCTCAAACTCAACACTCAAAAAACTGGTAATCACGTCAAAAAATGGGCAGAAGACGTGAATAGACACTTCTCCAAAAAAAGACATACAAATGGCTAACAGACACATGAAAAAATGTTCATCATCATTAGCCATCAGGGAGACTCAAGTCAAAACCACATTGAAGTACCACCTTACACTAGTTTAGTTTTTTAAGATGAAATTTTTCCAAAATTTGGGTCCAGGTGCCATACTCTTTCCTCCTTTGCTTCTCACGATCTCTTCTCATCATATTTACCCATATTAGGAATTCTTCCCTTTTTTCAAAATATTTTATTTATTTATTTGAGAGAGAGATAGCAGGAGAGAGTAGAGCAGGAGGGAAGGGCAGAGGGAGAAGCAGGGCTCCCACTGAGCAGGGAGCCCAGTGTAGGACTGGAGCCCAGTGTAGGACTTGATCCCAGGACCTGACCCAGAGGCAGATGCTTAACTGACTGAGCCACCAGGTGCCCCTTAGTCTTCCTAATTAAGTATTCTTGGAGCCATCACTCTTAGAAACTTTTGACTTGCTTTAGCCTGGATGGTGTTCTTTGAGTCTGCTTTACCACTCTGACTCTGGGGTTTTCATCCTGAGTTGTTCCTTCTCTTCTCTCTTGCATTGAATCCTGTGTCCTCCTCTTTCTGGTTTTACTCCCATATTTTGGTGAAGCACTTCATTCAGTCACTTTCTTATAAAGGATGCACAGGATGAAAATTAAATTTGCATGTCTGAATTGATTAAAATTTAGATTAAATAAATTAATATAATTAATATATACAACATATATTTATATACTTATGTTATATATACTTCTTTATATATTTATTACATATTACATATTACATATAATATATAAATTAATAATAAACCATTTAAATAAATAGAAATAATTAAAAATTAAATTAAAATTAAATTAATTTGCATGTCTGAAAAATACCTCTAATTCATCTCTATAGTTATTTGACATTTTGGTTTGGTATAGAATTCTGGATTGGAAATTATTTTTCCTTATGATTTGGAAGGCATTGTTTCACTTTGTTTAAGCTTTTAGGATTGCTATTGACAAATCTGAACCCTATCTGCTTATTGATCCTAATAGGTAACCTGTTTATTTTCTTTTTCCTCTGTGTATCTCTCCAATCTTTATTCCCAGCATTCTATTGACGTTCCTTGGCTTAGCTGTATTTTCACCTTTTGTGCTGAGTTTTTTAGTGAGACTTACAATCTGGAAACTCAGGTTGTTTGGTCATGGGAAATTATACTGAATTTATTCCTGGATGATTTTCTCTCTACCCTTTTTTCTTTTGTCTGTTCCTGGAACCCCTATTATATAGATTTTGCATCTTCTTGTGGGATTCCCTGTTTTTCTCATATTGCATTCCCTGTTTTTCTTTTTGTTCCTCTGTTTGGGAGGTATCTTCAGCTTCATCTTTGAGTCTTTTCTTTAGCTTTTCATTTCTCTTATCACAGTTTGAATTTCTAAGAGTTCTTTCATGTTTTTTAATCCTACGTTGAATAACATTGTGTTTTCCCTTTACGGATACCATATCTTCCCTCCTCTCTTTCATGATACTAATGGTAGGTGGTGGTGGTGGTGGTTTAAGGTCTTCACCTTAAGGTCTTCACCTTCAACCACCAAATATCCACCAAGTTGCTTTTTTTCCTTATTTGTTTGCTGTCTTGTTGTGGGTCATTCATTTTAAAGGCTTTATTTAAATACTTAGTCATTGCTGGCTATCTGCTCATATTTAAGGACGAGTACCAAAAAATGAATTGAAAGCCTTGTATGTGTGTACATTTGCATTTTAAGGTTACAGCTGGGATATATTATGAGAAATCCTGGTCTTGGTTTTTCCAAGTCTTTTGTTCTTGAGCTGCTTAGATTACTCATGTAAGATTCTTCTAATATCTTGCCCAGAGAATATGACTGTTCGGTAGTCCAGTTGGAGAGTAAAAGCTGGAAGTCACAGCATTTAGGCTGTAACTATTTGCTTAGTACCCTTTCTTTGAGTATAATACCCTCTTCCACATTTCTTCCCCATGCCTGCATATTCGGAGATCTTGAATTTATTCATTCCTCACAATAAATTTCTAGTTTTCTGTCAAGATCTGTTAGGTAGTTTCCTCACTATGTATATTTGGGAGAACATCTGGAAACCTAACTGGTTTTTAAACCCTCTATAATGGAAAGTTTCCAACATAAACCAAAATGGAGGGAAGAGTATAACAACCTCCCATCTTTCCAATATCCAGCTTCAATACTTGTCAATATTTTTCCAATTTCAATACTTAAGATATACTTATAGCCCACCCTCCCATATTCAGTCCTGCCATCCCCCTCTTCTAGAGGTCCTGCTACTACCAGGCCCTGAGCTTTCAGGAATTTCTTTAGGACAAACTGGGTTGCTTTCTGTGTTTTGTTTCCCTGCACAACCACCTTCGAATTCTGCTGGTTTAGTTTTGCTAGTGCAGTTTTTGCTTTTCTTTCTGCTTTCCTAGGTTTTTATTGTTGCTCCTTCCATGTTTGATCTCTTCGCCAGACTGAAACGTCAGTTCCCCTGTACAGACACACCCTCTCTGACAGCTGAGATATTAGATGCTCTCCACCTGGAGCCTTCCTTCCCCACCCCCTTGATAGGGCTCATATGCTACATCTCATTGCAGCCTTCATATTCTCCTAGAAACTCCTTTGACCCCATGATTATGGGCTCACAGCCCCTTCTCTTCCTTCTCTTTCCCCTCTACTTTATCCCACTAAAGCACTTCTCTGACTGCACTGGAAATGCTGGTCTCCCTCTCTGGATGGTGAGTTTTGGGAAGACAGGTATATCTTCCAGTGCAAACTATTTTTAGTTTGCATTGAAGCATTATTAGGTATGTATCATATGCTGGAAATGGCCGAGTGTTAGTTTTCAGACGTAAGCACTATTATCATCCCCACTTTATAGATGAGAAAATAAGGTGCTGTTTGTTATTCAGTAAGTTGGCCAGATTCACATCACCAGTAAGTAGAGGAGGAGCCAGGAATAGAATCGAGGCTGTCTGCTTCCAGAACCTGCCAGGCAAAGGGTATTTCAGATCCAGCTGTAGAATAAATGTGCATGCAAAGGTGCGATTGAACTAACCAGGCAGGCCCAGTGCAGCAAGGAGGTAAGGAAGACCCATCTGACAGCTTCACCCAAAACAGTTCGATCTTACCCTGCAGCACTGGATATTTCCTGTCGGTGACAAAAGGATTGAAGGTCATTGCTATTCATAACTGCAAATATTCATCTACAGCCTGCCCTCTGGACACCCAAAGAAGAGACCTTTGGAATCATAACATAGTAGTGTTAGGAGTTAGCATGTGAGCGGATTCTGTCCTCCCATGAGTCTAGCAGAATGCCTGGCATTTCATAGGCTCTCAGTGTATGTTGAGGGTTGCAAAAAATCAGCCAATATGTCAAATCAATTGAATAATCTATCCTTCAGTCTCTAAGTGCCAAGTTAAAAGGCATTTTCGTCTGCCATATACCTGGGAAATGAGCATTAAAAAAATTAGAGGTCAGAGTTTCTCTCTACCTTCCTGTTCCCTTTTAGTATCTACTCTTCCTTTTCCTGGTACCAACCTCAAATATCTAGAATACTAACGCTGTCGGTCCCATGCCCTGCCCATTTCTTCAGGATACTCTACCTGAAATATCTTCTCTGCATTATCAGTCAACTAGTATTTATATATTTAAAGAAATGTCTATAGAATACCTACTAAATGCTAGGAGTTTAGTGGTGAGAAAGAATAGTCGTGATTCATAGGGATCATCAAGTTCTTGAATTCCTGTTGTGTGCTTTGTCCTGAGCTTGGCTTTGTAAGAGATACAAAGAGGAAAAACAATGTCTGTGGCCTTCAGGACCTTATAGTCTCGATGAGAAAGCAGAACGAGCACACACACAAAATTAGAGCACAGGTAGAAATTAAACTGTAGGAGACTTTGCATAATGCGGTATGTTCTCCCAAAAGGGAGATAGCAATGTGAGGTAGGTCTTGGTCTATCACCAGGTCTCCCTCATGGGCACAGGATGGCTTAAATTAGCATAAGAGCTTCAATGAGCAAGAGGCACCTCTTTTGTGTACTTTTTTTTTTTTTTGTAAGGAAAACTTCTAAGAAGTGACCCAGAAAAATTCTTCTCAGATCCCCATGGCCACGAGTGGGTGACATGCCATCTACACGTGGAGTCACCAGCAAGCAGAAAAGACCATGCCAGGGAGCCCCTTCCAGGTGTGCTCCCTGGGACCATGGGGCAGGGTCCGCTGGCACTGAGAAACGTGTTCAAGGAGATAGGAAGTGACATGACCAAGTTCACGCAGCTAGAAAGTGGCAGAAGAAGGAATAAAGCGCAGATGTGTCTGAAGCTACAACCAATGTTCGGAGCCACTACAAAAAAACACTTCCCGTTCTGGTTTCCCATATTTGCTCTCCCCTCCATAGTACCACTTGCTAAATTCCAGCCCACATGCCTAAGTCACTTTGGCTGGTGATTGCAGGATCGTCTCCTTGCCAGGTCAATGTCAGCAATCAATCCTCATCTCCTGGGCGTGAAAACCAGCCGATTAGAGCTGTAAGTAGGTGTTTAACAACACAGAGGCAGCCAGAGCATCCGTCAGCAGTTTTCCCCCCGGGCGGCTGGGCATTAGTAAATATGCTGAGAACGGCACCCCTGGTCCCTGGCTGTCGGGAGCAGGGAGTGTCATCAGAGCAGATGATATGAGAAAAGTAGAATGACAGGATGTCGGAGCTGAAAGGTCTCAGACTTGGTCTAGCCTGGCTCCATCACTGTAGTGAAGGGAAAACTGAGGCCCAGAGGAGGGAAGGGATTGCCTAGGATCACACAGAAAACCACTGAGAGATCCAAGAGGAGAGCGTGCCTGGGTTTATCCAACGGTATTCCCAAGGCTTTTTGAAGTCTAACTCCATATATCACGGCCTTACAGTTCTCACTCATGAAATGGTTCTTTATTAAAATGACATCTGAAAAACAAAGGCTTTGAGGACTCTATTGTCCTGTCCTTGGGGGTCTTCTGGAGATCTCTGGAGAGAGGTGCTCATTGACATACATTTGTGTGGGTTAAATGCTCCAGGTAAAGCCCTGCCAGGTTACTAGCCACAGATAGGCAGCCACCTGTAGCAAATCCCCACTCCTCTCCAACCTCTTCCCAACCTCTCCGGTTTGATCATTCAGAACAAGTCCTGGTACTGGAAATATCTAAAGGAATGGGAACCTTGGAGCTTCAAGGTTTATAAGTGAATGAACCAGGAGAGACTGTGGACTCTGAGCAACAAACTGGGGGTTTTGGAGGGGAGTGGGTGGGGGGTTGGGCAAGCCTGGTGGTGGGTATTGAGGAGGGCTCATATTGCATGGAGCACTGGGTGTGGTGCATGAACAGTGAATCTTGGAACACTGAAAAAATAAAGTAAAATTAATTAAAAAAAACGAAAACAAAAAAAGTGAATGTTTCCAGCTTGAGGAGAAAAAGTTAATCAGGTCAGAGTGTAGGAATTCCTTGCCACAATCTGAGATGGCTTGAGATCGCCACATTTCTAATAACGCATATATGTAGGTTTGGGGAAGCCGTGAGAATTTCAGTAGTATTGACTGAATGACCACAAAAGGAATAGCAGCAGCTGTTATTTACTGAGTCTTACTCTGTGTCTAGCACTGTGAGGGGTCCTTCACATTCATTTTTAACTTGAGTCTTCCCAATTCATGACATTTCTTGTATTTATTTTTTTATGTCTCTCTCTCAAAACTAGAAAGTCGGATCCATAGTTGAAAGACCCTTTAGTTTATTGGTATATTCTCAACTCCCTTCAGAAGAGTGTCTATCACATAGTCAGTAGGGGCTCAGTTAATATATACTGAATTAATAAAGTGACAGATTGATGAAGTAGATATGCTTGTTTTTCATTTTGTAGATATGACAACTGAGGCTTAGAGAAACTAATTTGTCCAAGGTAATTATTACCAGTTTTTCTTGGCTGCCAATTAATATAAGAACAACTAATTCTTATTTCAATGAATGGGAGTTTTATGGTTTTCTTCCCCAAACAAGAATTCTGGAGATGCTGTTGATACTGATTCCACTTCAGTGATGCCATTAAGGACCCAAGTTCTTTCTAGCCTTCTGCCCCACCTCTGCCATCTTCACTGTGTTGGCTTTTCTTCTCTATACTTGTATATTCCTGGCCACAAGATGGTTAGGAGCTGAAGTGCTTGCTTTAGGCAGCAAGTCTGTGTTAAAGAAAGAAGCAAATGGATGGGGTAGCACCAGCCATGTGTGTTTCTTTCATCATAAAAGGAAAAAGTTTTCTCAAAAGCACCTGGGTGATTTCTACTTACATCTCATTGGCCAGAGTTATGTCACATGGCTACCCTTAGCTGCAAGGGCTACTGGGAAAATGAGTATCTGTCTTTCTCTGGCCTTCCAGAGGAGGTAAGCAAAGGGTAGGGATTAGCAGTAAATGCATGTTAGGTACAAATGTCTCTACTATTGTCAGGCAGACAGTAGTGGTGAAGCCAGAACTGGGACACAGATTTGCCTCTAAACTCCATGTTCTTACTGACCAAGCATTAGCTAATTTGACTTTTACTCCTGATCTCAATAGAAAATGATCAACTTGGGGCATCTGGGTCTATTCTGAGTCCTTGTTCTGTTCCGAGTCCTAGTTTCTTTATCTGCAAATTGAAGGAATGGGCTGAGTGAAGTCTGTACATTCTGCTGTTCGTAAGGTTGTGTGCTTTCCTGTCTCAGTCTGGCTGCTGGTCACTTCTAAAAGTTATTCAAAACCAAATCAAAATCAAAGTCACCATGTCAGCAGAGTAATGTATTTTCCGAGATCCAAATTCATAAAATCTAATTGATTTTTTTGGTGTTTGTTTTCATAGATGGCGGTGTGTGTGTGTGTGTTTATGTGTGTCCCTTTGAGATATCTGATATGGTTTTAGATGGTGAATAAAGATTGATTTTTGTCCCTTGTGATCTATAAAGTCCAATTATTGTTGAAGTTTCTATTTATATAGTTATTCCTCTATCCTTTCATTTTTAACCTTCCTTAGCAGCCCAGTCTGTGTCTATGTATTTCAGGGTTCGATTTTGTTTATGTATGTATATATGTCTGTCTGTCTGTATGTATTCATTTGACAGCACTAGCAGGGGGAGGGGCAAAGGGAGAGAGGGAGAGAAAAAATTTTAAGCAGGCTTCATGCCCATCATGGAGTCCATTTCAGGACTTGATCTCATGACCCTGAGATCATGACCTGAGCTGAAATCAAGAGCCGGTTGCTCAATTGACTGACCCACCCAGGTGCCCCTCAGGGTTTGATATGATTTACTATTGCATCTTGCTAGCAATTATTTTCTCCCAAAGAATTCAGAACCAGAGAGGGACACAGTGCTGGTCTCATATCTTTAAATGATCAGCTCTGGGACTCTGAGGAAGTCCCTCTACTTCTGTAGGTCTTTTCCTCATTTATAAAATTACCAGATTAGACAAGATGGTTTATATCTTAGGATACCCCCAGCTTTGATATTTACACATTATCCGTGAGTATATGAGGACAAATCAGATTCTGATTAATGAACAGACCATATTAGCTTTATTTCTTTCATCTCTAAAGTGGTTGTAAAGGTCAGAAGAGGAAATAGAAGATATTATATAAATACATAGAATAATTACTATTTTTGTAATCATTCTTAAAATTTCAGGCCAGACTTCTTATTTTCCTAAAAATAGCCTATTAGGTCATATTCGTAATCTTAGCAAAACGTGATTCGCAGTGATGTGGAAAAGCATTTTATGTAGGGGCAGACCAGTCTGGGTTGACATTCTAATTCTGTCATGTAATAGCTTTTCAATTTGAGCCATGTTATGTATTTCCATGGTCCCCAAGTTCCTTATCTGCAAAATCCGGATTCAAGATATTTAAACTATAAGGTTATGGTGAGGATGAAATAAACAGTCATGAACAACATTCAGCACAATGGCCGGCACAGGATCAGGGTTGAACAGAACTTATTCTTCATTCTTCCTTCTTACTGATGCATTTAGAAACAAACACAGTTTTGGTAATTGTCTATTTTCTTTTTGTAAATTTTTCTTTCTGGTGGTAGAGTCACTTTAGACTAATGGGACATACAGCCTATGCATCTTTACTATATCATCCCTCTGAATATTGGTTGTTTCACAAGGGGTGGAAGGAGTGAATCCTTAGCAATCAGGACCCTTAGTTTTATTCTGTTCCCTTTAGCTTATGAGACCTGGGACACTGGGAACTTCGTTTAATTTTTCCAGTGTTCAGTTCGGACATGTACAAAATGTTAATACTCATTTCAGAGGCCTTTTATTAACCCTCTAATAATTTGAAAATGTTTGGTAATCTCTAGAGCATCAGGAAAATATAAGATATCACTTCTATTATTAATTCACCTACGTATCTTCAAACCAGTCCCTCTTTACCTGTACAAATTCTTTCTGAACTTCAAGGTCAAAGTCATGCTGCCTATTATAGGAAAACTTTCTTCTGCCCCACCTCTCCAAAATCTCCCCCATCACTAACTTTCCATGGCCCTCACTGCTTGGGCCACTCTGTTGGCACTTAGAATAGTTGCTGTATATTATTAATGGTTTCTCCCTCTTTGTAGTTGATTTCCCCCTGACTTGATATTGGTAATGCATTAAAAAATATGTGGAAGTTGATTCTTCTCTGTGTTATTATTTTATTGTTCAGGTTTACCCATTTTCATTCTAGAGCAAGTTATTTTTAAGTTAAATTAATGATTTCTTTGGGGGCATGGCTTAAAATTCAAAAGCTGAAATGAAAAATAGGTCTTTCCTCCCATGTCTGCTTCCTGGTTCCCTCCCCAGAGACAACCACTATTACTAGTTCCTCGATTGTCCTATCCAAAGCTGGTCTACATATCCCCTTTCTCCTTATAATCGTAGTCTCTCTTATATACTTTGTGTTTTTATTTACTATATCATGGATAAATTGGAATCAGATAAATATCTACTATCTTATTAGAATAAAAACAGCAGTCTCTTTTTTATTTTTTTGGTTTATTTAAACAATCATGTTTTAATTGGAAGTGTTAATGAGATCATTGTAGAACTGCATACACTTGTGAAAAATAATTTAGAGAGATCTCGGGTACTCTTTATCTACTTTCCACTAATGGTAACATTTTGCACAACTTTTGGGATAATATCACATCCAGAATATTGCCATTGATTCAGTCTACTGATCTTATTCAGATTTCTCATTTTACTTGTATTCATTTGTGTGTGAGAGAGAGAGTATGAGTATTTAGTTCTATCAAATTTCATCATGTGTAGTTTTGTGTATCCCCTACTGCAGTCAAGACTGGAATATTTCACCACCATAGGATCCATTATAGTCCCACCCACTTCCCTCCCACTTCTCTGTCCCTAGCTCTTGTCATTCACTAATCTTTTCTCCATTTCTAAATATTTGTCATTTTAAAAAAGTGTTATGTAAATGGAATCATACAGTATGTTACCTTTTGGGATTGGCTTTTTTGTACTGAATGTTATTATTGGCTGTGTGTTTATGCACTATGGTTTGTTTCCCTGTTTATCTGTTGAAGGACATCTGGGCTGTTTCCAGTTTCTTATTATTATCAGTAAAGCTTCTATGAATATTTACATACAGATTTTCATGTGAACATACGTTTTCAATTTTCTGTGATAAATGCCCAAGTGAATGATTGCTGGTTTGTATGGTAATTGCATGTTTAGTTTTATAAGAAACTGCCAAACTTTTCCACAGTGGCTGTACCATTTTACATTCATATCAGCAGTGTGTAAGTGATGCAGGGTCTCTGGATCGAGGCCAGCACTTGGTGATGTCACCATTATTTACTTAGCCATTTTGTGTGGTGTGTAATGATATCTCATTATGACTTTAATTTGCATTTCCCTGATGGCAAGTGATGTTGAACATCTTTTCATGAGCCTCTGTCATCTTCATATCCTCTGCATTGAAATGTCTGTTCATTGCCCATTTTCTAATTGGATTGTTTTATTTTTTATTGTTGAGTTTTGAGAGTTCCAAAATACATTTTAGATAGCAGTCCTTTGTTGGCTATGTGGCTTGATAATATTTTCTTGTGGTCTGTAGCTTATCTTTTCATTTTCTT
>CM052809.1:99787924-99803105 GCA_028533885.1 Nasua narica
CCAGAAATGTAGCATGGCCGAAGAACTTCTTTTCTGGGACCCACTGCAAATTGTTACTGAGCAGGTGGCAGGGGTGGGAGGTTAATTTTCCACTAGGAAGTAGGGGAAAAAAGTAAGTCTTCTCTATCGCCTCTCAAATCCCATCATGTAAATGGCGCCTACTCTGTCCCTAGGGGAGACTGTGTGACCTTGGGTGAATCACAGGCCCTCTCTGAACGTTCACTCAGTGCTCTTACTCCTAAGAGGAAAAGGTGAACTCAGATCAGGGGTCACAAACTCATGCTGACAGGGCCAGGTTGGTCATGTGAATGGATCAGGGACCACGTGGGAACAGTGGGGAAACTTGAGAAGGCTCACCCTGTTTCAAGCAGGGCTGAGTCTTCTTTTTATTTACAGGTTGCTGCCTAGAGGGAATGCAGAGTGGTGGCATTAAATGGTCTGGTTTTCAAGAGAAGCCAGAATTCATATCTTTTTTTTTTTTTAAGATTTTATTTATTTATTTGAGAGACAGAGAAAGTGAGAGAGAGCATGAGAGGAGAGGAGGTTAGAGGAAGAAGCAGACTCCCCACGGAGCCGGGAGCCCGATGCGGGACTCGATCCCGGAACTCAAGGATCATGACCTGAGCCAAAGGCAGCCGCTCAACCAACTGAGCCACCCAGGCGCCCAATTCATATCTTTATATTAAAAAAAAGATCCAATTTTAAAATCTTGCCATCTCATTCTAATATTGGGAGAAAAAAGAAAAAAAAGGAAAAGAAAAGAAAAGAAAAACATTCTGAAGCCAAATCGAATTCACTGGCAAGTAGCATATGAGCCTGTTGGTTTGCCACCTCTAACTGAGTGGGTCACAGAGACGTGTGCAGCTCCATGTGGTTGAGTCCCTGATGGGGGCCTCAGGGGCTGCATCACCCAAAGACCAAACCCCACTGAGCTTCCATTTGCAACATCCATCAGAACTGTTCCTGTTCCCTCTCTCCCAGTCCCATCACCTGCTCAGCCCAGCAAATAAGAATTGGCAACATGCAGGAAAGAAAGTGCCAAGCAAAGAAGGGGGAGGCGTGGCCTTTAGTTATCTGCAGCCAGCCACAGCAAGTGAGGGGCCTCTGATGACGTGGAAGCAGCATTTGCTAAAAGGACCAACCGCTCTCTTGGGGGGACAATCCCTAAAGCAGTTGCAGCAAGGGCTTTCTCTCTCCTCCCCCTGCATGCCAGCGGCCTCTCGCCCTCTCTCCTTCTCTCTGCCCGTACCTTCAGCGTCTTTGTACGTACGCACAGCAGAGATTTCCATGCAAGGAAACAGGCACTCAATCTAGAAGCGACAAGCCCCCGCCACCGGCCGACCGTGACGGCCCGGCTCGTTCTTCATTCTGACGTGGCTGCAAGCGACACTAGGCTCCTTGGCAACAACCTCAAGGTGATTGGAATACTGAGTACCACCCAGCGGGTGCGTTCGTGTGCGTATGTGTGTGTGCACACGTGATGGGGGCAGCAGTCAGGCCCCTGACAGCCCCCACATCACAGGAGAGGAGGAACGAGTCATACAAGAGAGCAGAAAACTGCCCTACTCGAGAATCTGCCATCCATCTCATTCATTCCATCAGAATCTCCCCATCGAACACCGAATAAAGCCAAGCTCTTGGCATTTGAGGCCACCCGTCTTTTAGCACCAACCTATTTCCAGTCTCCTCCTCAACAATGCTACACCTTCAAGGAACACCAGTCACATATTTTCCCTAAACTCTCGTCGCTCCCAGTTTGCTCACTCTGCCTAGAATGGCCCTCCATTTGGAGATAGGCACGTTTTCATGTTTAATGCAAAGCACAAGTTGGGCAAAATCCCCTGATATCAGTTCTAGCAGTTCTATTCTATAACCATTGATAATATCTTCTAACCAATACTACCAGAGAATCATAGAAGTGAGGATAAACATCATTTACTCAACACTAGCTACGTACCAAGCACTACACTGAACGCTTCACCTATGAAGTTTCAATTATTCAACCTTCACAACCTCTACATTGGATGAGCACATTGAGCCACAAAGAGGTCACGTGACCTGTCCAACATCACACAGCCAACACAGATACAGGGATTCGAACCCAGAACCCCCCTCTCCAGAGCCTACACCCTCACCACCAGGATACGCTCGCCTCCTCTGAGGTTCCGTGCACTTGAAAATCTCAGGCGCCCACCACACCTTGGGGGCCAGTGTGGGAGACGGCATATCAAGGGAAAGGAGATGGGATGGCAGTCAGGCAGTCTTGTCCCTGGTGTGCGGGGACACTCTGGACAGGTCACTTCACCCCTCCAAGCCTCTGCTTCCCTCTTCTCTAAAATGAGTGCTTAAATTAGATGACCCAGCTTGATAGAGTTCACGATACCATACATAAGTTATTTTATCCAGATTTCTTACCAAAGAGACAAAAGAAAACAGAAATGCATGCCAGAGTCAACGTGATACGAATGACTTAGTGAACATAATGGAAATAGGAGGGCAAAGAAGGGAGATGTACATAAACCAAGGCACTGAATGATCTGGAAATCAATTTTCTTTGGGACAGATTAGTGGGCTCTATTGTGACTAACGGGTCCCTGGGATTCTACTCAGAATGTTCCACTCCAGGGGAAAGGTGCTTGCCCCCCCCCCCGGGGGGGGGGGAACACCAAGATAAGCATCATCCTAGGTTCTCCGGCGTCCAGCAGAGGGCACCCACGACCACAGACTCGGCTGCTTGGAGGGACCTTGGCAGCCAGGCTTCAGACAGCCCCCCTGTGAGGTCCTTGTTTGTCCCGCTTTGTTTTCCTTGTTTCATTTGCCAGTAGTAACTTGGAATGAACCAAGGCATGGGATAGACAATTTAGGCACTTAGGTTTGTTCTTACATGCCTCCGGATTTCCAACAAACCTTTTTAAAAGATGAAGAGGCCTTCCAGGGGCCCCATCCCTCTCTGCCGTTCCTTCTCTTTGTTTCTGGGAGAATGTGCCAGCACACACTCTGGCTGTGCTTTCTCCAGCTACTCTCCGGGGATCTCTGATTTTATTGAGAAGGGTTTCTCCTTATCAAATCACAAGCGTCCTTAGAAATGGCCCAAGAGACCATCACAGCCTGCTGGGTGCTGAAGTACGTTATCATTAGGCTCAACATGTGATTTAGTTAATTAAATGTCATGCTTTTGATGGCATTAATTAGACCCGCTGCGGACTCCCCAGAAAACAAAACTAAACAAAAATGAAAACATCACTCCTAACCTGAGGAGGTTCCATGGAGCCCAAGTGAGATCTCTCTAAATCCTTCTTTCCTAGGACAAAGTGAGTCCAAATGGATCTTTGAACAGTTCAGGAAGCTTCGTGATGTCATTTTTCCTTTGAGAGATGATGTTACTAATGTCCCCGGTATCTCAGAGCATTTAATGTTTTTATTAATAATGACACAATTGTTCCTTACATGAATATATTTTAGAGATTATAACCTACTTTCACATTCATCACCTCTTTTGTGTTTCAAAATAACCTGGAGGGGTCGGTGGGGGGTGAGGAAAGAGGCTCCCTTGGGGGAGGGAGGTCACTCAGCAGGCCCGTCAGGGTGCTAGAGCTCAAACCCAGACATCTCTGTGGACCCACAGCCTCACATTTGTAAAACACATCCGTGGATGTTTTCTCACGTGTCAAACTTCCTAACAAAAATCCCAGCAGGTAGGAATATGAAGAGTTATCAGCACTGCTTGACAAGTGTTGAAACAGAGGCCCCAAGGAGTCTAAGGAGCATGTCAGACTCATTAGTGATGTTTTAGTTAATGCTAAGAACAGGTGACCAAATGAAGACCGGAATCCCCAAATCTCAGAGTTCTAGTCCAAACGCTTAAAATCATGAGACCACGGTTCTTCCAACACAGTCGGCGGTCATAATCGGAGTGTCCACCAGTGACTGACACGGCCATATACCCACCACAGCCCCTGCGGATCCTGACCTGTCTAAGCTCTCACAACACTTTCAAACGAGCTGTTGTTATCTCCTTTGATACTCAGCCACGGAGACAAGAGGTCATCATGGTTAGAAAAGGGGAGAGATTGGATCTGCAATCAGGGGTTCCCCAACCCAGAGCCTTTTGCTTTAGGATAGTGCCTTTAAGAAGGCTTCTGCAGTATTTATGGTATGTGCTCTGTGTGCTCAGTCTTATGACCCCCGTGTGGGGGTGAGAGGGACACACTGGACACAATTTCAGGCCTGTGGGGCTTACGGTACACTGAGAAAAAGCAGCTTTTCCTCCAGTCACAGAAATGGGAGAAAAGACTGCAGAGAGCAAGTCTGATCTACAGGGCGCTCCAGGAGAATTCCTTGAGGGTGGTGGCTGTCTTCTCAGCCTTTAACTCAGCTGTCCCAAGTATTATGGGCCCCAAGCGGCTTAGCTGTTTCTTATTACCTATCTCGTAGAGTAGATTGATGCAGGATCCGTATTTAATATACATTAATTCATCGGCATGCATTTGGCAGAGAAAGAGAAATAATTTAAAGAGTTGAGAGGTGTCCCCCGCGTGAGGTGAGAGACACCGGCCTGCTGGTCCCCGGGGCAGCGTCTGTCCCCGCATCCCTCTCTGAGCACGGGGCATCTTGGTAAGATGATCGTGATTGCTCTGGTTAAAGAGGCGGTATTATTTTGGGTATTAATTGGTTTCTAAACACAAGGCAACCATTTCGTGTGGGGCTCAACCCAAGAGCCATCTGTTCCAGCGCTCAAGGACAAACTGGCTGTGTCAAACAGGAGAGGGAATGATTTCACACTTTAGAGACGAGTTAAAGTAGTTTCTCGGTAACTCTGATGATGCAGAGTTTTTTGCTGCCATGTTGACTTCAGAACTGAACCACACGTGCGGTGTGGCCGTGCTGAGGTAAACTGCGTGCCCCGCATTGGCACTACGTTACCTACCTACCGACATGTCTGAGTCTACTGGCATTTCTTCCAGAACAGCTGCCCCGTGTAAGCGGGCAGCCACGGCTCTAGAAGTCTAAGAATTACAATGATGACCAAGGGTCTCAGTGCTCATGGTCAGAGGGTCCTTTCCCGAAAATGGCACAACATGAGGCAGGCTCCAGATTAGACAGAAGAAGTCGTCTGGATCAAGGTCCAGGGTACAAACATAGGGAACAGGATCGATTGGAAAAAGGACTGAGTATGTGATTGAAGGCCTATCCCTTATCACTAGCGATCTTGAGCAAGTCACTTCGCATCTGCCTCGTTTCCTCCTTTATAAATTAAAAAGAATGGACAAGGTGATCCCTCAAAGATCAGCCTCCAAATTCTGACGCCAGGAGTCAACAAGAACAGAGACAAACTTCTGGGAGTCTGCACCACTAAGAGTTTGGCAAAATGGACCCGGGGCCCAGATAGAGCTGCAGCAGACGGACTTCTAGTAGGGGTATCATTTAATGGTGGACACTCTTGAGAGTGTAAGCAGGAGTAAAGCTTAAGCAAGCACAATGTGCATTTGCCAGAACCATCTCAGCAAACTGGTTCACAGGGCCTCAGGGGCAGGGAGGGGGCGGTAAGAACGTGGTGCATGCTCTGTGCCCCCCAGTTCCTCCCTTTGCCTGGGTCTGACCCGTCTGCGCTGCTCTTCGGACCATCAGCTCTTGTCTAAGGGCAGAGGTCCACTTGGATCCAGGCTACAAGTTTTTAGAGGAATCTAAATCCTTAGCAAATGCATTTTGGTTAAATAAGAGGAAAAGCCAGATTCAGCAGCAGGAGGCTAAGTCATCCAGAAGTGTAGCAAAATGATGTGAGGAAGTATATTTCACTGGGACCCGGGAACTCTGAGTTATAACCCTAGACGGGTCTCCGAATTTCTGTAGAATTGTGAGAAAGCCACGTAACTTCTCTGAGCCTACATTTATCTCTTATAAAATCAAGGGGAAGGTTTGGTTCTCTGGCACTGTCAGGCCTATCAGCATAGTATTTTATAATTCTTATAAATATGGGACTGTACCTTGGCACTCTAATTTTGGATTTTCGGCTTCTCTTTCACAGTGTAAACTATCTAAAATCTCTAACCACGTCCATTTCACTCACTCTTGACATGAGTGAAATGGTGATGAGTCATTTCATGAGTGAAATGATACGGTGCGTAGCTAGTCAATGCCATCCACAAGGAATGATGGCCATACAATGGATATTCATAGAACAGCTGCCAACACCCTACTACCTCACATCTAACTGCAACATTTTTTATTCTACCTGGACAACCAAGGGTAAGATTACATTTGCATTACTCATCAGAACTGATAATATCATTAAGAACCTAGATCTAGCCATGCCTGAAGCCAAAAATCCCCAGATTTTTCAGTTAGATGAATCAGTCACTTTCCTTCTTAAATTTCAAGGGTTGAAAAGTTCCCTGTCCCATTTAATCCTACTGCATTCCATTTCTATCACTTATAACTGAAAGAGACCTGAGAATACACTATCCAGAAAGTGAGACTGCAACATATAGCAGATAATATGAGGCTAGATTTAGATGTCTCCACAGGTTTTCTTTTCTATAGGTCAAGGGTCAGAAGAGGGGAAGTTGTAGAGGCAAGATCATGCCAAAGTCAAGAATCTTCCAGACTGGGTTGCAGAAATGTTGGCTGAAATGCCTTTTTGTCTGTTCGTGCTGAGCATTTTTAACAGACTGCAGTTTGCTCCTGAGAAATTTAGCTGCCTAAAGTTTCTGCCTCTTGTGATATCACAGCATTAATGTAGACAAATGCTCCAAAGAGATATGCTGATAGGTTCTACAAGATATGTGCCTGAGAATAGGTGAGAGCCATTTACTGAAGACCTCTACGTGCCCAGAACATTCTGGGGCACTGAAGTCCATTCTCACGACAGTCCTAGATAGTCAGTAAACTCATGTCTATTTTATTAATATTGATATTAAAGGTTAGAGAGATTAATAACTTTTCCAAGACATCAATAGTTAGTAAGTGGTAGATACTACATTCAGAGTTAGGTCTCCTGCTTCAAGTTCAAGGTTCCTTCCCCATGCCATAGTAGCTCTCCCTCCACAGAATGGAGGGAGCTCACTAAGGCACTAACAGCACAAAATGAGGTAGAAACAAAAACAGGCCAGACCTGAAGGTGCGCTGGACCAGTGGTTACAGGGAAGCACCTGATCCCGCATGATCCTTCATCCTTCCTCCATGTAACCCTGAAGATCAGGCTCAAGGTCACAGCCCTGGGAAACAACAGATGCAGGATTTGATCCCAGGCCTGTCTTCCTCCAGGAACCCCAGCTCTTTACAAACACTTCAGGGTTTCCCAAATGTCATCAAACCCATATCATCTTTTGGATTTTTCTAGACCCTTCTACTACCTCCATGGTTTCTTACTTAGCATACTAATTTTAAATGGCATGTTTCCATTCTAAATTATTTCAAAAGGAATCCTTATATCACCACATAAATGCAAAAAGTGTATTACTTGCCATAATAGAAGGAAACTTCAAAATAAATACAAGAAGAACAGACAAAATTATTAAATTTAAGAGACGCTGTTACTTGATCATGTTTCTGAGGTTAAGACTTGCTCTTCTTTTGATTTAAACCAAAAAGGTAGGAGGGAGTTATCAAGGAGCTTAAAAACACAGGAGTCCCTGGGTGGTTCAGTTAAGTGGCCAACTCTTTGGCTCAGGTCGTGATCTCAGGGTCATGGGATACAGGCCCATGCCAGGCTCTGTAGGCTCTGTGGCCAGTGGGGAGTCTGCTTGAGGTTCTCTCTCTCCTCTGCTCCTCACCCACCCCCCCCGCTCAAAGAGACACTCTCTCTCTCTCTTTCTCTCTCTCATAAATGAATAAATTTTTTAAAAAGAAACATAGTAGTGCAAATATAAGTCTTTCTCCCTGGCACGATCAGACAGATTAAAGGAAAAATGAAAGGGAAATAAGTTTCTCATAGCACCTGTCCACATTACTCAATACTGAGACCACGTGCCCCCTAGAATCATGGCAGAAGTCCAAGCGAGGGACACAATCTGGCCTGTACCACCGGACTGCTGCCTTGGCATACATCTTGGCTCAGACAGTCCTCCCACATCCCTATCTCTGTACCCGTGATGATGCAGACATCCTTCCCTTTCTTCTAGCCAGTCCCATTCCTCCTTCATGGAACTTTCTGGAAAGGTTTAATCCTAAAGTGCTGTTTTGCTCCTGGACCAAACATCTGGACAACAAGGTGTTTACAGAGTGGTAATGTAAACCGTCTTATGTGTAGATTTCTTCTCACTTTGATAAGCTTGACACCCAAGCAGGCAGACTAACGGTTCCAATCAATCAGGTTCCCTATCTGCAAAGGAAACTGGAGAACATCTAACATCCAGGCCAGCTCCGGCAGTGGATTCCTATATTTTACAACGGGAAAATATCTTAATGATCATCTGATCTGTCACCTTGTTTTATAGCTGAGAAAGCTTAGGCTCAGGTTTTTAAATGACTTCTTCAAGGTTAAACCCCCTAGAAGGTGACGGCAGAGCTGAGATCTGAACCCAGGGCCCTTTGGTGGTCAGAGACCTCCCACTTTTCCTATATTGTTCTCTATGATAAGAATACAAAACTACTGAATAAATACAACTCCGAATTAAAATACTCGAGAACAAACAGCTGTGCCCCTGTCTCCACGGATAGAAAATTCCAGCGGATACAGAATCTTCCAAAATTCCAGGGCAGGTTTTCATCTTGCAAACCAGGCTTCGCTGATTTTGTAGGGATTTGTAAATGAGGACAGGTAGCGTGGAAGGGGCAGGCCACAGGGAGGAGGGAGGCGGGACTCTGCCAGTGGTGACACTGTAGAAATAATAAATGTCTCCTTAGGGAAGGGACTTTTTTGGTTTTTTAACTGTTATTATTAAGCCTCTCAAACAACCATGTGAAGAGTTCTTGCCAACCTGCGCCCAGCTCAGCTGCTCAGATGATTCAGATAAGCTTTAGATAAATATCCCCCCTCCTATGGCACTGATCCAACAGGAGCTGCAACTTCCAACACTTTGAGGTTTGCCCAGCACTAAGTAATTATCCCTGGAAATATTTACTGTTTATCTACCTTCAAATTTTAATGACAGAGATTCTACTGCACCATTGTGATGCAAGGCACGAACAAAAGCTCCCCCAGCCTCTCCCTAATAAACCTAATACAGCACAGAGTAGTGCTTAAATTTTTATAAGTCTGCCAAGTCAGTTCCTCATGTTCACCCTATCACCCCTTTCCAGCTTTTTGTGTGGATGGGAGGAAGTGCTTCTTAATTTGCTCTTAAAATAATAATAATGTCTTACCTAGGTTACAGGTTCTCTGAATCACCTTTGTTTTAAGACTTACTTCTTTATCTTTGCCCTGCTGGGAATGCACTCCGTTTCCTGATGTGTCCACCAGTAGCACACACGCCCTAGATTCCAAGCAGTATTTTTGTAGCGTTTTTCTATCCATGATCACCCAAATTAATGTTACTCTTTTCAAGGTCACCCTAAAGCCCGTGACCTTGGGGTGGGAGAAGAAAAGGTGTGAGAGTCCTTTGGACCTTTGGACCTTTTAGGGACCTTTGGAAAACCATTCCTCCCACAACACATGTCCATACTGACTGTCACACCACTGGTTTCCTTTTGTTAATTTACAGGTAGAACCAAAATAAGTATTTGATAGCTTTGGTATAAAGTAAGATTCTTGATTAGAGTTTGGTGTCTGATCTTTGTGATAAACAATTTCCCCTCTAGTATATAACTGCCACCCCTCGAGGCATATAATGTGAAAATCGGGCTTCTCAAGAAGTGAAATATTCCTAGCATAACATCTTTGGCTTAAAGTCAAAAGACTGAGATTCTGGTCCAAGCGTTTTCTCACTAACTTGCTGTGAAACCTTGAACATACCTCTCCACCTCTCTGAGCTCCAATAGAGTCATCTATCAAATCCATATAACTCCACTTTTATTGAATGTCTATTTAAAAGACACTAATAAGCAAGATAAAGTGAAGCAAAGGAGAGCACAATGTGATCTTTGCCCTCAACTGCAGGTAAGACAAATATGGATGATTATGGCACAAAATCAAATACGAAAATTGCCACGGGAAAATCATAGTTTGGATCAGGGTAGAAATTGAGAAGCCATCTTGGAAAAGTTAGTATTGAAGCATGGAGGAAAAGATGATAAAATTTTAAGGGCAGACATGAAGAGTGAAATGAAGATTCCAGGGAAAGGACACATGAACATGAAGGAAATACGAAGCAGAAAATGGCCGACCATGAGTGCCGGGGCAGCTTGGCTTGGTTGGAGGACAGAGTGCTAAAAGAGGAGCCATAAAAGTTGAGGACTGGAGACAGATAGTGAAACCTGACTTTCACCAAGCATTTATTTTTGTCTAAAGGATTTATCATTCATGCTGGCAATGGGGAGTCATTAGATACTCTAGTGTGAGGGAGTGCCGTGATCAGAGCTGAGCTTTAGGGACTTGAGCCTGGCAACTGTGCAGGATATGAACACAGGGTGGAGAAAGACTGGAGGCAAGAAAGCAGTCAGGAGGCTATTGCATTCCCTCTCCCAGGGTGCCATAACAAGGCACTGATTTAAGGCAGTGTCTAGCTCCTGGGGTTGTAAGAAGAAAGAAAAGAAAAGAGGTAGATGTGAGAGCATTTTAAATTCTTTACTTTTATAAGAAATAGGTCATCAAGGATGGGGAAGGCTATGAGGTCCTGTCAGATAATAATTCGGCCCACCACGATTTTCAGATGATGACAGAAGGCGTGAGACTCCTGGATCTGAGACAATGGAGTTTATTACTCCAAGAACAGCAGGCAGCATGAGCTCTATGTTTGTTTCCATTTCCCTTGTCCTGCAAGTCTCATGGGGCAGTACAGAGATATGTCCAGGGGGCTGCAGCCAACACAGTGTGTTTGTGATGTAGCTGAGGAACCCACACCTCAGGAAAGCTCCACTCTCATGAAGGGGGGAGAGGCAGGGACTTAATTAGCAAACTCACCCAATCTTTGTCCCAGAGTGAGGTGTTCCCTTCATTTCTCTGATCAGGAAAATCTTCCCTCCGCCCTAGAAAGGGAGGCTACCTCGAACAGTCCTGAACAAAGCTGTCCATGTCTCTCCCTCAAAGATGGCAGAATTATAAGAGACCCACTAATAATACAGAGGATACAGAAAGCTGTATCCTCATGGTCCTCTCTGATGGAAATGAGGGCTTCATGCTTCTGCCCATGCCTGGAGAGCTTTGTATGAGAACAACCAGGCTAGAAAAATGTTAGCAGGCCCACAGAGGTGCCAAATACAAAAGAAGGCTGTGTCTCCTTTGGTTTACTGTGAACCACCAAGAAACAAACATTTCTGTGGATGAAGATTAAAGTAGGGTTCACCAGTCACCTACCCCCAGGGAACCATCTGGTGGGCAGGCCCTTTATCTCAATGCTTCAAGCCGGCATTGATGATTATTACTGCGCCTATTTTTATCCTCCTGAAAGGTTAGAAGGCTGAAGAAGAAGGTTTTGCGCAGCTGTGTAAACATCATTTCTACTTCCCAGGATGACAGCGAAGAGGGAAACTCCTAACAGCATTAACATTTTCACTTACGGAGCACCTTTTACCTGAGGAACCCAATTAATGCTTTGCCCAGGATGTATTCATTTATACTCCATGACACCCCTGAGAGGTAAGTGTTATTACATTCACTCAGCAGTCCCACGATGGGGGTTATGAAACTGAATGTCAGGTCAGACCAGAAGTATTCAGAACGACATGAGTGAGAGTAGCAGAGCAAATAGTGGGCTCCCCTCTCGGGTGCTACCCAGTCTCTTACTCTCTTAATGAGGAAAATTCCAACAATGGAGAACTACAAGACCACACCCTTGATGCACGTGTTTTACGCAAGGGTAAGCCTCAAACATCCAACTTACTGTTCTTATTCGTTTTCCATGTGCCTCCCTGACGACCTTCACTTGACTCAACCCAACATGCTCCCGAAACTCTGCAAGTGAAGCTGATACCATGTGAGGGAATTCTTTCCCTTTGCCTGTGTCTGATTCTGCATACTTTCTCAATAAAGATTAATGGGACAAACGAACTAATTTATCCTATAGGAATAGATGCCACCTTTTCCTCTGCTGCGGTTTCTGGAGAATAACAGCAAATATAGATTATATTTTCTACCAAGACACTTAGCTAGATTATTCTTGTATTTCTAGAACACTAAAGTCATGCATGTATGGCTTTGAACAGTACCAAGGTATAGAAAACTTGAACTACGAGGTGTTATCTTTGCTCACAACTCCTTTCTCTTTTTTAACCGGCACAGATGACAGATAATCTCCAACCCTTCAAATGGACAAAACCTTCAATAAGGAAAAATAATAATAATCCTTTATAATTCCAGAGCCCCTTTCATGCCCTTTTATTTACATAATCTTCCTTAGAAGGTACTCTGTATTAGCCCCACTTTAGAGGTAAGGAAAGTGAGGCTAAAGTAAGTGAAATGAATTGCCCAAGGATAGATCATTAATTGGTGATATGCCAGAATGGGATCACAGGTGTCTGATTCCAAATCTAGGACTCCCCTCTTCTCCGTCAGTTAAAACAAACAATCCACCACTCTGTCTTTGGAAATTATACTTAAGACTTACTGCTCATGAAATAAGCATGTATTCAGTGCCAAGTATGGAAGAAGAAATTGAGTAAGCATTATCTCTGTTACCAGCGAGTTCACAGTATGATTTGTGTGCGGTAATCACAGTGCATATCGGAGTGGGGTGCACACTTAGAGGAGATTGATCTCAATTAACTGTGGGGAGCAAGGAGCTTGAGGTAGCAAGAGGAGTGGACGGGTAGAGTGACACTGGCAAAGTGGTCGGTAGGAAACCTGCCTTTCCCCACCCCCCACAAACATACCAATTCAGCAACAATTCCTGGACAAATTTCCTTCATGACAAATCAGGAACTAATTAAAAGGCTCCCCACCCCATGAGAATGTGAAACACCAAAGCCAGTAGAGAGATTCAGGACAACCTCTTAGTGTGGACCCTGCCCCTAGCACAGCACATATAATCAGAAAGAGATCCCCTAGCTCCCACTTTTAATCAGGAGAGGGAAGTAGTTGGTTCATGTATCCAGCAACCTAACTTTTCCAAGGGCGCTCCCAGTGTCTTGCCAGTCTTAAAGCTCTGATGAGTTTAGCACAGCCCAGTGTCCTGGGAGAGAATAAGAGTCTGTCATTTAGGCTGGGAGATCACATTAATTCCCTTTTCTCATCCCCAAACTCAGCATAGTGAGTAGATAAAAAAAAAAAAAATCCCAGTTTCCTTCCAAAGAAAGGAAAGAGTTGATCCATCAACCAGCACCCCAACTTCTTCAAGACTTCCCAGAGAACTCGCATCTGTCTCACCGGTCCCTAGAGGTCTGATGGGTCCAGCAGAGTCTAGCCTGCTACGAGATAACAGAGGCAACAGCTTGAGCTGGTGGATGCCATAGTTCCCTAGCCCCATTCCCAGCAGAGTAGCATATAAAAACCACACCCAGAGGCACCTGGATGGCTCAGATGGTTAATCATCTGTCTTGGGCTTAGGTCATGATCCCAGGGTCCTAGGATCGAGCCCCGCATCAGGCTCCCTGCTCAGTGCAGAGCTTGCTTCTCTCTCTCCCTCTGCCATTCTGTCCACTTGTGCTCTCTGGCTCTGTCTCTCTCTGTCAAATAAATCAAGTCAAATCAAATCAAATAATAAAATAAAACAAAATATGCCCACACCCATCTACTTCTCCTTGGGGATCTTCTCCTGTACGAGACCAATCTGTGAAGATTGGGAGAGGTGTCCACTTTGTCCAATGTATAGGCACCAACACAGAGAGTCACAAAAAAAAAAAAAAATGAAGAAGAAGAATCAGAGATTCTTGCTTCAAATAAAGAAACAAGATAAATCTCCAGAAATTCACACTAATAAAATGAAGTTATACAATTTATCTGACAGAGAATTAAAAAATAGCTTTCATAAAGTTCTCAATACACACACAAATTATAGCTATGTGAAGGTATGGATGCATTAACTAACCTTATTGGGGTAATCATTTCACAATAAATACATTAAATCATAATGTTGTATACATTATGTTGTATATAATGTTATATGTCAATTTTATCTCAATAAAGCTGGGAGGGTTAGGAAACATGTCAATATCTCTGATGAATATAGACGCAAAAATCCTCAACAAAATACTAACAAACTGAGTCCAATAGCATATTAAAAGGATCTTACACCATGAACAAATGGGATTTGCCCTTGGGATGCAAGGATTGTTTGCAATGTAAAATTAATTAATATCATACACCACGTTAAGAGAATAAAGAATAAATGTCACATAATTATCTCAATAGACTAGAAAAAGCATTTGACATAATTCTACACCCATTCCTGATAAAAAGTTCTCAACAAACTAGATATAAAAGAAACATACCTCAACATAATAAAGGCTATACGTGACAAGCCCACAGTTAACATCAGGGTCAACAGTGAAAACTTCCTTTAAGATCAGGAGCAAAACAAAGAGACCCATTCTTGCCACTTCTATTTACAGAGTACTAGAAGTTCTAGCCAGAGCAATTAGGCAAGATAAATAGATAAAAGGCATCAAAATTAGAAAGGAAGATATAAGATCTTCCCTGCTTACAAATGATATAATCTTATGTATGAAAAACTATAAAGACTTGATTTTAAAAACTATTAGAATAACATATTCAGTAAAATTACAAGATACAAATCAACATACAATCTTGGTTGCATTTCTACATACAAACTAGGGTGCCAAGAATACACAATGGCGAAAAGACAGTCTTTTCAACAAATGGTGCTAGGCACATTAGCTAGCCACAGGAAGGAAGGGAGAGGAGGAGGGAGAAGGAAAGGAAGAATTGATCTTAATTTTCCATCACATGCAAAAATCAACTCAAAATGGATTAAAGACTTAAACTAAGACATGCAACTGGAAAGCTCTAGAAGAAGCCAGTGAGGAAACTCTTCATAACATAAATCTTTGTGATAATTTCATAAATATTACAGCATAAGCACGGGCAATAAAAAAAATTAACTAGTCGGACTATATCAAATTAAAAAGCTTCTGCATAGCAAAGGAAACAACAGATTACAGGCAACCTTCAGTATGGGAGAAAATGTTT
>CM052809.1:99803205-99903009 GCA_028533885.1 Nasua narica
CCCCCCCCCCCCCCCCCCCCCCCCCCCCCGTCAGGCTCCACACACAGCAGAGTTTGCTTCAGATTCCTCTCCCTCTGCCCCTCCCACTTGTGCTTTCCCTCTCTCTTGCTCTCTCTCTAAAATAAATAAGTAAATCTTTAAAAAAAAATAATAGAGTGAACAGGCACCCCAGGGAAAGAGTAGGCAGTGGATAAGTAGACAAAGCGGTTGGAATAAATGCTGTGTGGGAAGACTGTGAGGCCAGAGACCAATCGCGGATGACCTTGCCTAACAAATAAGAAATTCAAAATGCATTCTGACAGATTAAAGCCGTGGTGGGGAGGGGGCGGAAGAGGGGAACCTTGAAAATCTTTAAACAGGGAGAAGCATAAGCATAGTTGAGTATTACATTAATCATTCTGTGGTTTTTGAAGGTAGACAGGAGGAAGGCAGTATACTTTGAAATAGGGAGACCCCTGGGAAGCTTCTACCTGATTGAAATCTAGGAATTAAGGGCCTGAATTAAATTTAGAATTAGATATTAAACCATAAAATATTAAAGAGAAGCAAGAACTGAGGAATTTCTTGAATAACTACATTGGGATCGAACATATGAGACAGAGAATCTAAAACTACTCCCAGACATGACTGGGTACCCGGATGAATGAGGATGCCATTCAGGGGCTCAAGAAAATCCAGAGAAAAGATGATGAGTTTATTTGGAATACCGCATTTGCATTTGAGTCTGTTGCGTGAGGTGTGATTTCCAGTTTTGTTTTCAGAGCCTTCAGATTATAATTGGCAGTTCCTACCATAGGCTTAGAGAAGGTCACACCCAAAGAGAATGTTTAGGGTTAGAAAAATAAAGGGATCAGAGTAGGAGGGAAGAAAAAAGGAAAGATGATGCCGCTCTTTTCTCAGGCATGGAAAAAATTAAACAAATGCTCTAAGTCTTCTATCATATCTAATGATTTAACTTCTCTCCCATGCACCTAGGATGGTACTAGTTATGTACTTTCCATGACAGAATTGAGCAAATAGTCCCTAAAACACTATTTTGCATTTTGTATCTCAGGTGAGGATCCCTGAGTAAGAAAGACTCTTAGGCAGAGAGGAGGAAAATCAGGAGACATTCAGGCCATGGAAACCAAGGAAGATGGTCAATGGCAAATGCCACAAAGAAGCCAAGAAGGAAAAGGGCAGGAAGCACCCAGAGGACTTGAAAATATAAAGGTTATTATCAGAGGCAACTTCGATGTGTAGGAGAAGACAAGCCATTACATTGGTAGAAGAGTAAATGGGTCCTGATAGACTGGCTGAAAACTAGCGTTTACTTTTGAAGGAAAGTGACATTAAGAACAGAAAATAAGTGAAACTATAGCTCCTGGGGAATGTGGGATTGACCATGTTCACATACGAAAGAACAAGTACTACGGAGGAGGCAGTGGAAGATAAGACCACAAAGTGGCAGACGGGCAGGCCAAGGTTCGCAAGGGAGTGATGGAGGAGGGGCTTGAGAGACAAAGATATTACCCTTGACCAGGGGAAAGAATTTCTCTTTCTCTAGATAGGGAGAAAGGAGGAAAGTTGTACGGAAGGAGATAAGCTGGGAGATACCAAAATTGGCAATTGATGGAGCTAGAATGATGGAATCCATCTTCTCCCTGAAGTTTTTAACATCATCCACTGAGTATAAAAAGAAACATGACAGAACTGGGCACTTTCAGGAAGGGTTAAAATTGGGCAAGAACCCAAGGGTTTGGGATTACCAAACTGCATGGAGGATCCAACAGAGATGGAAAACCCCGAGAGGCGCCAGAGTGGCTCAGTGGGTTGACTATGTGACTCTTGACTTCAGCCCTGGTCCTGAGATCAAGCCACATGTGGGCTCTGCCCTTAGCTTGGAGTCTGCTTCAGATTCCCTCCTTCCCTATCCCCCTGCCCTCCCACCACTCTCTTCTCTCTCATGCACATTTCTCTCTCTCTCTCTCAAATAAATAAATAAGATTTTTTTAAAAACCTAGAAACAGGTAATGCCTTATATTCTAGATTGTTACCAATAGAGCATTAGCAATCATTGCTAGTCGCTGAGCCCATCCTTTTGGAATCAAAGACATGCATTTGCAAGCGAGAGGGACAGGTTCAAGGCCACCATACTTGGCTATGAAAGAAGGGTTTTTAAGAATTTTTTAATGAAGACTAGACCCTCTAATGCTTCTTTATCCTCCTTAGCTAACAAGCTCGGGATAACCGGTTCCTCTTTAGGATAGTTTTCTCAAATGCGCATTATTTGGCAATGTTAGCCTTTCACCAGTCAGACACACAACCCAAATGCGCTGATACATTACATTTGCTACAGATGCAATAGAGCCCAAGTTCAGAAGATCCAGCTGCTATTCAAGCACATATCTACATCTCTCCTTAACCTGGCCCTTCATTAGTCTTCAGGCCCTTCTAGGTCAAAGGCTAAAATGCAGTGGCAAGTATTTCTCCTCCCTCTGGTATTGGTCCGTGGCCTTCTGCCCTTGAATTCAAGAGTCAGCACATTGTGACTTAAATGGAGAGGTTTGGTATCCCATCAACCAATATACTGATTCAGTAAATCTGTCATCTAATACATGCCCAAAAACTATACTAGGAGGTCAGGATGCACCCATATATCATCCAGATACAGTCCCTGCTAGTGTGAACCTTACATACAGTACAGGGTGAAGAAAGGTCATCTTACCAATGATGAGATCACCAATGAAGGGGTGAGTAAGAGAAAAAAGAGGGTATCCATTGGAAAGCTGATGTGGAAAAGAAAAAAGTAGACTTGAACTGGGGATATGAGCTAGAGTTGATAGTCTAAAATCCCTTAACCCCATTTTTTAGAGTATTAATGATGATGTTAGATGGTTTGCTGGCTATACGGGTTCCCTTCATCCTTCCCATCCCTGTGTATCAAGCTTAAAGAGAGAGTCGAATCCATAGGTTTGGATAATATCTCCTTAACATGCATATAGTGAAAATAGTATATAAGAAACTAAGAAACATAGATTCCTACATTTAGAAAAGACTTCAGAGGTCAGTTTAACTCCCTTTTGGTGCCTGAATCTCCCATAATTCTCACCAAAGAGCCAACCAGTCTCCTACTGAATACTTCTAGTAATGAGGAACTCACTACTCCCAACAACCACCTACATTTTCTTAAAAATTGCTTTTTTTATATTTGAATAGAATTCTGTCTTCCTGTCATCTCTGCCCATGTAATGCCCTGATTTTAAAAGAGATAGAAGCTTTAGCTCTACAAGACAAGCTAATGGGGTCTGCATGGGATTTGCAATGTCATGTACTAAAATCATGAGCACAGCTCTTAATCTTGGCCTAACTTATACATGTTTCCGGAAGCTAAGAGGACACATTCCCACCGCTACCACTGGGGAAGGAAAGGACATGTCATGTGTGTATATGCTGAGAAATCAGTCACTTATAAAGACAAGTCTGGAATGAGAGACAGTCCAAGAGAAAAGAACCAGAGGTTCACATCAGTCTGACCAGACGACAGACTTGATCCGTCCTGAGGGCTCTCCATCTCCGCCTCTCTTTCCTCCCCTTTATTCAGTCTCTCCCTCAGCCTCCATATTGCCTCCTCCTGATTGTCCATCTCCTGCATGTCAAGTACTGTGCTCGGTGCTCAGGGAAAGGTCCCGTCACCTCACTCTCTGACCTGTGCAGGTAGTCAGATATCAAGGTTCGGGTTTAGAATAGGAGGAAGAAGGAGGGTGCTTAGATCTCAGGTTCATGCTGAGCACTTCCAGCTCAGTTTGCTAATGTCCTGCACTGGGTAGAGTTATGCCTGCTTTCCATCTGCCACAGTCCCCTAGAACCATAAGTCTCTTGGGAGCCATGAGGACTGAAGGATACAATTACAGTGTAGACATTCCTGTGTCCTCTAAGCAAACTTCATATGAGAACGTTCCAAATTCAATGTTCTCCCTTAGACAAATCCTTGATCATTGGAAGGTAGAGTAATTTTGAGTACAGTACAATATCTCAGACTCCAAGTTTTCCTCAACTTAGCTTCTTACATATTTTTTAATATTTTATCCATTTGACAGGGAGAGACACCGAGAGAGAGGGAACACAAGCAGAGGAATGGGAGAGGGAGAAGCAGGCTTCCCGCCGAGCAGGGAGCCCGATGTGGGGCTCTATCCCAGGACCCTGGGATCATGACCTGAGCCAAAGGCAGACACTTAACACCTGAGCCACCCAGGCACCTCCAGCTTCTCATAGATTATGTGTAGAAGATAAACAAACAGAAAGAACTAAAAACTCCAGAAGCTGTTGGGAGGAAAGCTATAGACACCCCAGCAGGGAGCTAAAGGAAATGGGCTACCTTCTTCCCCATCTTGCCCCAGAACCCCGCACAGGATTGGCCCTTTGGACCCTAGCACATTCACAGCACTGGCCAAAGAATCAGTAAGTAACAGAACAAGAACGGATTCCTATAGTGGCCCTGGGTCCGGTTGGGCGTGGTGGGGGCAGCGGTACCACAGAACTCCCTTGGAGGCCCTCAGGGTCTGGGGAAATATTAGAGCCTGGCAGCAGGTGGCTTGCCTCTGGGCACTAGGAGAACCGGGGAAGCAACGTCCCGTGGCCAATGAACCCTGCAGAACATGAGCTATGAGCATCATAGCAGGCGTCTGGAAGGGGAAAATGGCAGATGCCAGGTAATAGCTGACCAGATTTATTTGTTAGCACATATGGGACTCTCCCTGGGGACCCCCTGAAATAGCTTCAAGGGCCTTGCCGGGGGCTAGAGACGCTGTATTAGCAGGTGCAGATGAAAGGCATGGCAAGATGGGCTTTTACCAATAATGCTGCACTCTAAAGAGAGAGGGAGGTGGTTGGGGGAAACCAAAATGACAAATTCCACAGAATCACAGAATGTCAGGGCTCAATGGAACAGAGAGATCACAGAGCAGGAAATATTTTCTGTTTCCATGGGCAGAGGCAAGGTCACACAGCTGCGGAAGTAGCCGCGCACGGACTAAGGTCCCTGTCCAGCACATCCCCCTCCCCTGTCTCAATGCGGGTCCCCCAGCTCCAAGTCGACTGTCACCTGTATTGCTCTTGTGATAAGCATGCTGGGTCTGGTTTGTAGATTCAGTAAACGTGGATTAATGATTTAAACAGCAAAGCTGACTATTTCCATGTTTGCATTTTCTTGAAAGATTTATTTATTTGACAGAGAGAGAGAGAGAGAGAGAGAGCAGGGGGAGAGGGGGGAAGAGGCAGAGGGAGAGAGAATCGCAAGCAGATTCCCCACTGAGCACAGAGCCAGACACAGGGATAGATCCCAGGACCCGAGATCATGACCTGAGCCCAGATCAAGAGTCAGATGCTTAACCAACTGTGCCACCCAGGCACACCCCTCCCCCCATGTCTGCATTTTTTATCAGATCTTCAGAGGAAAGAGAAAAGGAGACCAATGGTCAGGGAAAGGCTGAGCTATGGAGAACCTGCTAAACTGTAAGCCTTCTTTTCTGCCCCCACCCCCACCCCATTGCCCACTCCCTTGTTCTCTCCGGGGGTGGGGGAGGGTGGTGAGTGCTAGAGGCACAGAAGCAGGTGGGTCACAAGGGTTATATGAGTCCATGTGTATATAACGTGTGTCATATGTTTCTGTGTTTCTACCCGATGTCTGTATGTTCTGATAGCACAGGAAAAGACGGAGGGAGACTTCGGGCTGAGGGCACAAGCTCTAAAGAGAGAATGTCTGGGATGCAGGTAATAAAAAGGCAAGCGATAATGCCTTCCCCGAACAGCAACTAGCAAGCCTGCGCAGCAACCATAAAACACTGGCGCCTGCCACAACCCGTAACCAGCTGGCCACGACCCGCCGGCCTAGCCCGCCTCCTGCGCCAGGCTGCCGCAGAGAGGCGTCTGGGCTCCCTGGAGACTGCGGCTTGGCCCCACGCCAGCACCTGATTACCTTCCTCCTCCTCCTCCTCCTCCTCATCATCACCCAGGGTGGAAAGCACCTGCCGAATTGGAGGCAGGAGGGGTAAGCGGCAGAGATCTGTCACCTTTACAAGGTTTCCAAGACAACACCATGGAGATGGTGACAGTGGAGCTCCCCACATTCATCTCCCAGCGCTGTGGCCTTTCTCCCGCTCTAAGGGCCTCCCCCATCACGCCCTGCCCCAGGCCTGAGCCTCTGCTTTTCCGCAGGTTTACCTGCGCTGCCTCACTTAATTTGCACAACAAACATGACCCAGGTACTGTTGTTAAGGTACTTGCTTTGCAGATCAGAAAAACATAGCCTACATGTCACAAAGCTAGAAAGAGTGTGATCCAAAGAGAAAGCCATGGGCCAGAGCCCATGCTTTTAGGCACTTTGCTATAAGTTTTCATCTTAACCAGTACAACGGTGTTCAAGCTAGCAGGGACATACTGCCCAAAGGGCTCTTCTACCCAATGGAATCAACACTTGAATTATCTCAGCCACCTGAATCGTCTACTCCATGTCAAGTCAAGGCCATATTCTCCATCACCCTGCAAAGGTGCTTGGCCAGGACCCACTTCCTCCCAGGGAAACACTTCTCTTCCCTTAACAATAACCTTGCTAGAGTATGTGTAACACTGGGCATTCTTCTTCCTTTTTTTTTTTTTTTTAAGATTTTATTTATTTATTGGAGAGAGAAAGACTGAGAATGAGAGGGGAGAAGGTCAGAGGGAGAAGCAGACTTCCCGCAGAGCTGGGAGTCCGATATGGGACTCGATCCAGGGACTCCAGGATCATGACCTGAGCTAAAGGCAGTCGCTCAACCAACTGAGCCACCCAGGCACCCTTCCTTTTTTTTTTTTTTTTAAGATTTTATTTATTTGTCAGAGAGAGAGAAAGCACAAGCAGGGGACAGGGAGGCAGAGAGAGAAGCACGCTCCCCGCCAAGCAAGGAGCCCAAAACAGGGCTCAATCCCAGAACCCTGGGATCATGACCTGAGCCCAAGGCAGACATGCTTAACCGACTAAGCCACCCATGCTCCTCTGCACTCTTCTCGAATATGCTCCCACTCATTCCTCAAACCACCCGTGTGATGTGGACCAGGTGGGGGTTAATCTAATCTTCCAGATGAGAAAAGGACTCACCAGGGTGATGGTGAACAAGGTCACAGAGCCCACCAGCAACACAGCCAGGGCTAGAAGTCGAATTCTGAAATTCCTTATCAGCATTTCTCTGCACAACATCCAGGTTATATCCCAGGACCTGACCAAGGAACAAGCGAAGACTTTCCGCAAGCCAATCACCACGCAAATCGATTTCAACCAGGAACCACTTGCAACAGTTAATGAAGGCCTTCCTTCTCCCTGCTTCCTGGTGAGTCAATCAGACACTGAGGCAGTGATATCCTCCTGGTTTATTTGCCCTGACCTCCACACAGGGACGCAGAGCCCAGAGAGAAGCACGGGCTGCTCTTCTCACAAAGAGCGAGCAATTTACAAGATGTCCTCAGAGGGAGGGGAAAACCACCACGGCTTCATTAAAAAGAAGATGTAAACAGCTGTCTAGCTTTTGAAAACACTCCCCACTGGGAGCAGAGACAGCAAAGAGAAAAATGTAGCAAAAGTAAAGAACAATTTAAGAACAGGAGGCAGCTGCCCCAGGACCAGACACGAGGATGTCAGTTAAGAGTTCTCGATCCCTCGGTGGCTTCCTAATGCCTCAAAAATAAATACCAGGTGCTTCCCCTGGTTTTAATACTCTCCCTCTCTTGACCGTCACTGCCTTTCCAGTTCTCTCTTCCTGCATCCTCCCTAGGCCCTAACCGAGAAGGGCTATGTCCTGCACATACTCTAAAACAGGGGGTTCATCCTCAGAGGCCAGCAAAGTGAGGGAGTACAACCAGCTGGATGTCTAGAAAAACAATATGACAGGTATATTTTTAATCATTACTGACCCTCAGAAAAATAACAGAAAATAGTAAAGTCTGAGAAAAAGTGGAACATTTGTGCCCCATTTAAATGAGGCAAAAGCCTGAAACTAGAACATGTATGCCCCATCTAAAGGGGTTAGAAATTACCCATCCCTAGTCAGTCATGGCCCAGCTTAGATGACCTCTCTTTACTCCTCAAGGAACCAGAAACAAAAGAACTAAACTAAGCCCGGAGGTAGCAGAAGGAAGGAAATAACAAAGATCAGAGCAGAAATAAATAAAGACTAAAAAGATAATAGAAAAGATCAATGAAACAAACAGGGCTTTTTTTTAAAGATCAACAAAATAAACAAATACTTAGCTATACTCACTGAGAAAAAAAAGGTTCAAATAAATAAAACTGGAAAGAGGAGACATTATAGCTGATACCATGCAAATATAAAAGATCAAATAGACTACTATGAATACCAACAAGTTGGACAACCCAGAAAAAATGAATAAATTCCTGGAAACATACAACCTGCCAAGACTGTATCATGAAGAACACAAAATCTGAACAGAATAATAACCAGTAAGGAGATTGAAGTAGTAATCAAAAATCTCCCAATAAACGAAATTCTCTGACCAAATGGCTCACTGATAAATTATATCCCATGTTTAAAAGAGAATGATTACCAATTCTCTAAAACTTTTCCAAAAAAAATTGAAGAGGAGGGAGTGTTTCCAAGCTCATTTTCCAAGGCCAGCATTACCCTGATACCAAACCAAAGACACTACAAGAAAATAAGATTGCAGATCAATACTCCTGATGAACATAGATGCAGAAATTCTCAAGAAAATATTAGCAAACTGAATTTAACAATACATTAAAATATTATACACGATGATCAAGAGTAACTCCCGAGATGCAAAAACACTTCAACATCTGCAAAGCAATCAGTGTGATGCATCCCCTTAACAAAATACAGGATAAAAATTATATGATCATTTTAATAGAGGCAGAAAAAGCATTTGACAAAAGTCAATGTCCTTTTGATGATAAAAACTCTCAACAAAGTGGATACTGAGGGAACATAACTCAACATCCATATATGAAAAGCCCACAGCTGACATCATACTCCACGGTAAAAAGCTGGAAGAGTTTCCTCCAAGACCAGGAATAAGGCAAAGTGCCCATTCTCACCACTTTTATTCAATATATTATTCAAAGTCCTACGAAGAGCAATTAAGCAAGAAAAAAGAAATAAAAATCATCAAAAGCAGAAAGGAAAAAGTAAAATTATCTCTATTTGCAGATGACATGATACTATATACAGAAAACCCTAAAATGTTTACCCAAAAATTCTTAGAACAAATTGAGTAAAGTTACCAGATACAAAGTCAATATTAAAAAATCTGTTGTGTGGGGCACCTGGGTGGCTCAGTGGATTAAAGCCTCTGCCTTCAGCTCAGCTCATGATCTCAGGGTCCTGAGATCGAGCCCCGCATTGAGCTCTCTGCTCAGCAGGAGCCTGCTTCCCCCTCTCTTTCTCTGCCTGCCTCTCTGCCTTCTTGTAATCTCTCTCCCTCTTTCAAATAAATAAGTAAAATCTTTAAAAAAAAAAAAAAACAGTTGTGTTTCTATATACTTTCAACAAACTATTAGAAAGAGAAATTAAGAAAACAATGCCACAATAGCATCAAAAAGAATAAAATACTTGGGAATAATTTAACCGAAGAGGTGAAAGATACATATATTGAAAACTATAAGACATTGATAAAAGAAATTGAAGAATACACAAATAAATGGAAAGGTATTTTGTGCTCATGTATTAGAAGAATTGCTATTGTTAAAATGTCTGTACGTATTGCATGGAGCACTGGGTGTGATGCCTGAACAATGAATCTCGGAACACTGAAAAAATTAAATTAAATTAAAAAAATGTTAAAATATTAAAATAAAAAAAATGATATTGCTGCTACAGGAAAAAAAAAAATGTCGGTACTGCCCAAAGAAATCCACAGATTCAAATGCAATCCTATCAAAATTCCAATGGCTATTGTAAGTAATGCTACTATAAAAACATCAGGGTGTATGTATCCTTTTGAAATCATATTTTTGTATTCTTTGGGTAAATACCTAGTAGTGAAATTGCTGGATCCTAGGGTAGTTTTATTTTTAACTTCTTGAGAAACCTCCATACTGTTTTCCAGTGCGCATTCCCACCAACAGAGCACGAGGGCTCCCCTTTCTCCACATCCTCGCCAACACCTATTGTTTCTTGTGTCGTGGATCTTAGCCATTGTGTGTGAGGTGACATCTCGCTGTAGTGTTGATTCATATTTTCCTGATGCTCAGTGATACTGAGCATCTTTTCAGGTGTCTATTGGCCATGTGTATGTCTTCTTTGGAAAAATGTCTATTCATGTCTTCTGCGGCATTATCTATAATAGCCAAATGATGGAAACAGCCCAAGTGTCAATTAACTGATGAATGAATAAAGATGTGGGGGGGTGTACACATGTGTGTGTACATAAATGTGTGTATGTAATGGAATATTATCCAGTCATAAAAAAGAATGAAATCATGCCATTTCCAATGACATATATGAAGCTAGAGAGTATTATGCTAAGGGAAATAAGTCAGAGAAAGACAAATACCATATGACTTCATTCATATGGTGGAATTTAAGAAAAAAAACAAAGGGTGAAAAAATAGAGTGGCAAACCAAGAAACAACTCTTAACTAGTGAGAACAATTGCTAGCTACCGGAAGGAAGGTGGGTAGCAGGGTGGGTTAAGTAGGTGATGGGGATAAAGGAGGGCACTTGCCGTGATGAGCCCCAGATGACATATGGAAGTCATACTGTACACCTGAAATTAATATCACACTATATGTTAACTACCTAGAACTTAAGTTAAACCTTTAAAAAAAGAGACTATAGAATAACAGCAACAGGGGCGCCTGGGTGGCTCAGCTGGTTAAAGCCTCTGCCTTTGGCTCAGGTCATGGTCTCGGGATCCTGGGAACGAGCCCCACATCGGGCTCTCTGCTCAGCGGGGAGCCTGCTTCCCCCTCTCGCTCTGCCTGCCTCTCTGCCTACTTGTGATCTCTCTTTCTCTCTCTCTGTCAAATAAATAAATAAAATATTTTTTTAAAAAAAAGAATAACGGCAACAAAAAATTCCAACATTTTTCACAGAAATATAACTATCCTAAAATATGTATGAAACTACAAAAGACCCCACATAGCCAAAGCAACTTAAGAAAGAAGAACAAGCTAGAGGTATCAAACTCTTCATTTCAAAGGATATTAAAAATCTATAGTCATCAAAATAGTATGGTATTTGCATAAAAACATATGCATTGATCAACGGAACAGAATACAGGTCTCAGAAATAAACCCATGCATACATAGTCATAATTTACAACAAAGGAGCCAAGAATATAAAACAGGGAAAGGACAGTCTCTTCAATAAATGGTACTGGGGAAACTGGAAAGCTGGATAGCCACATGCAAAAGGATGAAACTAGACCCTTAGATTATACAGTACACAAAAATCAACTCTAAATTGATTAAAGACTTGAATGTCAGCCCTAAAATTGTAAAACTCCTAGAAGAAAACATGAAGGTAAGCCCGTTGACATAGATCTTGGCAATTATTTTTTGGATTGACACCAAAAGCATAGGCAACAAAAGCAAAAATAAACAAGTGGGACTACATCAAACTAAAAAGATTCTGTACAGCCAAGGAAAGCATGAACAAATTTAAAAAGCAACCTACCAAATGAGAGAAAATATTTTCAAATCATATATCTGATAAGGGGTCAGTATGCAAAATATATAACAACTCATACAACGCACTACTTTAAAAATCCAATTTAAAAAATTGGCAGAGTATCTGAATAGACATTATTCTGAAGAACACATACATATGGCCAACAGGTACATGAAAGGTGCTCAATATCAATCATCAGTGAGATGCACATTAAAACTACAGTGGAGTATCACCTCACACCCGTTTGAATAGATATCATCAAAAAGATAAAAGATAACAAGTGTTAGAGAGCACGTGGGAAAAAAGTCTCCCTTGTGTGCTGTTGGTGGAAATGTAAATTGGTGCAGCCACTATGGAAAACAGAATGGAGATTCCTCAAAAAAAATTAAAAATAGAATTACTAAAAAAAAAATAGAACTACTATATGATCCAGCAATTCCACTTCTAGGAGTATATCCAAAGGAAATAAAAACAAGAGCTGAAAGAGCTATCTGCACTCCCTTGTTCATGGCAGCATTATTCACAACAGCCAGGATATGGAAGGGACCTAAGTGTCTGTCATTGGATGAAGAGATAAAGAAGATGTGGTATAACTACACAATGGAACAGTATTCAGCCATGACTAACAACATCCTGCTGTTTATGATGACATGGATGGACCTGGAGGGCATTATGTTAAGAGAAATAAGTCCAAGATAAATACTGTATGATATCACTGGTACGTGCAACCTAAAAAAGCCAAACGCAAAAAGCCAGAAACAGACTAGAACCGTGGTTCACAGTGGGTGGGAGGTGAGAAAAAAGGGGAGATGTTGGTCAAAGAGTATAAACTTCCAGTTATAAGCTGAATTGGTTCTGGGGAGATAATGTACAGCACAGTGATTATAGTTAATAATATTCTACTGTATAGAGTTGACCTTGAACAACACTGGCTTGAACTGCATGGATCCACTTATACGGGGATCTTTTTTTATAAATACAGTGCTTAGTATTTATAACATACAAAATGTATGTTAGAAGACTATGTTATCAGTAAGACTCCTTGTCAAGAGTAGGCTACTAGTAGTTAAGTTTTGGGCGAGTCAAATGTTATACATGGATTTTCCACTATGCATGGGGTCAGCCCCTCTAATCCCCATGGTGCTCAAGGGTCAACTGTACCTGAAAGTTGCTAAGAGAATAGACCTTAAATATTCTCCCCATGGAAAATGACATGATACAGATGTTAGCTAAGGCTATGGGTGGTAATCATTTTGTAGTATGTAAGTGTATCAAATCAGCATTTGTATACCTGAAATGGATACAATGTTATATGTCAATTATATATCAAGAAAGCTGGGGAAAAAGATCATGGCCCAGATTAGTCAGGCTAAGGGTTGCCAGAGCTTCTGAACAAATGCAGAGGTATGTGAAATATCCTGATGTAGGTAATAATTTTTTAAACATGCACGAGGCTAAACCAGGTATTTCTGTTGTGCTAATCCTGGCCTGACATCGGCCCATTCAAAGCCAGTGTCTAATTTCTTCCTACACAGCCTTACCCCTACTGCTTGACACACTTCTCCCTCCTTCTCCACTGCCTATTCAAAGCCTGCCTATGCATAACCTGAGAAAGTAGCACAATACCAAAAACAAGGTCTCACGGTTGTATTTTTTTTTAAATACTATGTTAGGGAAAAGTGGCAAAAAAACTTGGAAGACCAAGTCCAGTGACTATCATAGGTCTCCTAGTCTCTAGCAGGTTAACGTGATGCAGAGATGAGATGGTCATTCACGTGCTGGAAGGAAGCACAGCAGGCCGTGGGGTATAATGCCAAAGGGCCTCAGGGCTTCATGTCAGAAGGCTCTGTCACTTGCCAGCCCTGTTAACCTAAGCAGATCACTGAGCTGGCTGAGAACCCTCTGAGAAATGAGAACTAGCGGTATCTACCTGCCTCCAGAGTCGCTATGAGAATCTAATGATCCAATGGATGTAAACATGCTTTCACGACTGTAAGATGATTCAAAAATGTAAGGAGTTATTACTAATGTAATATCTCAGGTTAATAAAAATTTGAGTTACACAACTTTATAAATGCCTTTTGTTCTTTTTTTTTCTTTTTTTTTAATTTAAATTCAATTAGCCAATGTATAGTACACCATTAGTTTTTGATAAAATGTTCAATGACTCATCAGTTGTGTGTAACACTCGGTGTTCATTACGTCAAGGGCCCTCCTCAATGCCCATCACCCAGTTACCCCCTCTGGTGCCCCACCTCCCTTTCCGCAACCCTCAGTTCCCAAGAACCTCATATAGCTTGTCTCCTTCTCTGATCTTTTCGCATCCAGCCCTCCCTCCCCTCCCCTATTGTCCTCCACACTATGCCTTATGTTCCACATATGAGTGAAACCATATAATTGTCTTTCTCTGATTGACTTATTTTACTTAGCATAATCCCCTCCAGTTCTATCCATGTCGATGTAAATGGTAGGTATTCATCCTGTCTGATGGCTGAGTCATAGTCCATTGTGTATATGAACCCCATCTTCTTTATCCATTCATAAATGCCTTTTAAAGCCTATGCCCATTATTCATTTCCAGAATTTAGAAGATGAAATTAAAAAAAAAAAAAAAGAACAATTTCAAGTGCATGCCCCCTTGGCCCAGAAATTCTACTAAGAAATCGGCCTGAAGAAATCATCATGGCATTATGTAGCTACGACCACGATTATTGTAGTATTGTTTGTAACAGGCAAAAAATAAACCAGACAGGAACAAGGAAATACCTTATGTGTCCAAGCACAGAAGCTTGCCTAAACATCCCATGGCATCTCCAAGAGTCCAATGCTAAGCAACCGTCACAAAATCTAAGACTGTGTACTACAAATCTGAAAATGCATTTCCCTGCTGCCTCAACGTCCCCATGAACAGGCTATGAGCACCCTGACCAGGCATCCAGGTGCAGCAGAGAAGGCTGACCCCTGCCACAGCTTCCTTCCTGCCCTGCCCTGTGATCGAGTGACAGTCAAGGACACCAGTGAAACCTCCTAAAGTCTTTTCCTTGTGTACTCCACCCTGAGCCCCCCAATAAAGGCACTTGTCCATGCGGGTCCTTTCTCTCTCTCGGCTCCTCACCTGCCTGACGACCCCCCCCCTGGCATTTTCTCAATGTGCCTCCCCCCACGATGTGTACTGACACTCTCTATAGGACTTATGAGAATAACCAACTTTGTTTTCCCGCATTTCTCGTGTCCCCTCTCGTGGCAGCTCCTGACTCATAAAAGAACACAAAAGAGAACACTTAGTGGAATAAACAACATATTTTAAAATGTGTTTAAAGTTAAAAAGAAAAAACTGTCTATAAAATAATACAATCCCATTTGTACAATCACCTGTGTATATACTTGCATAGTGAAATGTTTTAAATTATACAACCCAATGGTAACGAGTTATCTCAACTGGTGAGATCACAGGGAATTTTGATTTTTTTCTTTTGCTTACTGATTTTTTTTCTAAAGTTTCTAAATAGATCAGGTATAACTTTTGCAATAAAAAAGAAAATATCCAAAATGGTATCTACTCTACCTTCAAAAGAATAAAAATCTACCCATCCTCCAGACCACATTTCAGGAGTCATCTTCTTCATAAGACTTTCAAGATTCCAACAGTTGGATGGTACAACTGTGTCACTGAACCTCCATTTTACTGAGCATCTCTCCTAGGGGACATGATTTCTACATGGTATTAGAATTATTTATAGACTTCTCTAATCACCCCCCCACCGCCCTTAAAACCTTGGGGGCATGAACTATGCCTGGGACAGACCCTTGCTTGTACTTAGTAGATACACAATAAATTATATTGAACTGATTAGTTAAAAGTGAAATTAAGTAACTATTCTGAAAGGACTTATGTTTTGAAGTCTTCTGTTCCCTTAAGGACATATTCTCTTTGATTAAGTAGACCGAAGTTATCATCACTATCCTCATTCAAATAACCAACATTAATTGTACACTTACTATATGCCAGACATGTATTTGCTTTTAATAAAATAATTCTGGGGTGCCTGGGTGGCTCAGGGGGCTAAAGCCTCTGCCTTCAGCTCAGGTCGTGATCTCAAGGTCCTGGGATCCAGCCCTGCATCGCGCTCTCTGCTCAGCAGGGAGCCTGCTTCCTTCTTTTTCTGCCTGTCTCTCTGCCTACTTGTGATCTCTCTCTCTCTCTCTCTCTGTCAAATAAATAAATAAAATCTTAAATAATAATAATAATAATGCTATCTGATGCTATCATACATCACAATTTATAATTAAAGAGTTCCTTATGTGATTGTTTGCTTAAAGACTACCCACCACTAACATACTCCCTGGATGATGAGGTCTTGTCTGTTTCGTCTACCATATGTCCCCAGCATGTATCTGCCTGAGTTATAGTGGGTGCTCAATGCTCAGTAAGCAGCTAATTAATTAAAGAGTATAATAATGGTGTGGCAATGGTGATTTCCCACAGCATATAGGTGGGAACATGCCAGAGATGGGAAATTGAATCGATGACAGGGTTGGCGGACAAAGAAGAGGTTCTGGCAAGTAGTGTCTTGCCTTAAGGACTGAGAATAACAAGAGCAAGACACGAACACAAAAAGGTCCGAGGGGATGCATCTGCAAAGCCGGGCCAGCACCCTGCACACGGCAGCTCGGTTGCACAGTGTGTGTGAGGATTAGGAGAGAAGGTGGACACAGCTCTGTTCTGGCAAAGCGGCGTCCTTCCACCTGCTCCTGGCACCGCCCCCGTCCCAGACTGGCACGTACACCTCTGGAATGCAGTCAGCATTGGCAGGCAGCGCCTCCCCGTTGCATTGCAGTCCCGCTGGGCTGCGCTGCAGCTGCTGCGGTCTGCTGCACTGAGCCCTGGCAGGGCCGAGGCACCCCCCCCCCCCCAACTGTCTCTCCGCTATGCCAGCTTTCACCCTGAGATGGGAGCCACCAGACAATAGCCGCTTGTTCTCGCTGTCACTCGAAGCCTCGTGGTAACAACACTATTTCCAGTATGGCAAGCCGTGTCTGGGAGATACTGATCCTTCCTCAGACAGCCCATCCCACCACCCCCGGCACAGGGCAGCCGCAGGGAGAGAGCACGGTCTCAGCCTTTCACCCTGACAGCAGGAGCTCAATACCTAAAGGGAGGTCAACCCAGAATATTTGCTCCAAATGTTATCTTTCCTTGAAAAGTTATTTTTTTCAGGAGGTTTTATGGCGGCTTATCAAATTCCCACCTAAATGTGCAACAGACCAATGGATATATACGTGTTACTTAGCAGTTATTTGTGTTTGCCCCTGGCTATCCCTGTGACCATTTATAGAGCACTGTTACATTTTCTCCTTTGAGTTCCAGGGCAAACCTGTGAAGCCAGTGGAATATCAGATTCATTTCCCAGGACTGTTGCTGTAAATGACCACAAACCCAGTGACTTAAACTTATTTTCTCACAATTCTGGAAGCCAGAAGTCAGAAATCTGCCAGGGCCACGCCCTGAATGCGGGCTCCAGGAAAGACTCTTTACCCCTCCTCCTCGAGCTCCCGGGGCCTCTGCACTCCAGCGTCGGCTCCACCTGCACACAGTGCCTTCCTCTGGGTGTCCAACCTCTGTCGGCCTCTGTCTCACAAGGATACCTATGATTGCATTTAGACTGTGGGCTCAGTCCTTTACCCTGACAGCTGGAGGCCAACACCTAAAGGGAGTTCAACCTGGAATATTCCAGAGAGATGCAAAGTCAAGTGACTTGCCCAAGGCTACTTAACAGCTGCCCTATGGCCAGAGCTGTGGATAGGCTGTCTGAAAAACTGCTTCCATGGGAGCCAAGTCCTGGAAGCAGAGGGGCTGGAGGAGCTTCCTGTCCTGTTCCCGGATGCCATCTGTTCCCAGGGCCATCCCAGCCACCACCCTCCAGTTGGCTCTCCTGCACCCATTTAAGAAGAGTAGGCTCGGGGCGCCTGGGTGGCTCAGTGGGTTAAAGCCTTTGCCTTCGGCTCAGGTCATGATCTCAGGGTCCTGGGATCCAGCCCTACATCGGGCTCTCTGCTCAGCAGGGAGCCTGCTTCCCCCTCTCTCTCTGCCTGCCTCTCTGCCTACTTGTGATCTCTCTCTCTCTGTCAAATAAATAAATAAAATCTTTAAAAAAAAAAAAAAGAAGAAGAAGAGTAGGCTCAATCAGTGAAGACCCTGGAAGCAACAAACTCTAAGCCAAAGCTGAAGGGAAGAGAGGTCCACATATGAGGAGTGGGTTGGAGAGTCAGGGCCAGGGTTCCCAACAAGAACACATGAAGTCCGGACGGCTGAGATAAAACAGCACTGACATCCTGTGCGGCAGCTTAGACAGCACAGCACTGACATTCTGCTTTGCAACCTTTGCAGAAGCGATTTCTGCAAAAATCCTAAGATAAGACAATTAGGGGCACCTGGGTGGCTCAGTGGGTTAAAGACTCTGCCTTCGGCTCAGGTAATGATCTCAGGGTCCTGGGATAGAGGCCCGCATTGGGCTCTCTGCTCTGCGGGGAGCCTGCTTCCCCCTCACTCTCTGCCTGGCTCTCTGCCTACTTGTGATCTCCTGCTCTGTGCCAAATAAATGAATAAAATCTTTTTTAAAAAAACACAAAAGACAATTAACCACAAAAGCATTTGTCAATATCATGGGCAAGGAGCTATTAAGACCTAAGCCCCCAGATATCAGCAAAAAAAAAAAAGACCATCAGCACAAGTACATGAACCTAATACACCGACAGAAACATGACCAAAGCCCCGATTGGCACAACTCAGCACACCCTGATTGCTTAAGAAAGCTCCGCCAAAGAGCTCATAAAAACCTCTCCACTTAGAAACTCCCAGGACAGCCCACTTGGGTCCCCCTTCCTCTCCAGAAGCTTTGTATCCTTGCTCAGTAAACTTGCTTTGCTGCCCACCACTCTTTCTCTGATCTACTTTTTATTCTTCCAAAAGCCAGGACCAAGAACCACAGGCACTAAGAGAACACAAATCCTGTAACATACAAAACAGCAGAGAGAAAAGGATAGTCATGTTTGAGGGAGGCAGAAACCTAAGGCCTGGGTGGGAAACAGGATTAGAGGGCCTGGACTAGAAACTTCCCTGAAGGTTGTATAGGGACAATGTGTACTTCAATGGGAAATTATGCACTGTCTATGGCACACCCTTCCACCTTATCTGATTCTGACTTTGGGAAATATTTAACTCTGTAACTTGTAGATAACTGATAGCAATGCAAAGTAATTCTTGCCTACAGACATGCAAATGAACTCTATCCAATGAGGGGGGTGGGAGGGAAGCAACTGTCCCTGCCCTGCGGGGAAAAATGAGTTTTGTCTCTATTTGCAAATTTATTTCAATGTCCCTGATTTCTAAATGCTCCTGTTCTTTGGATTCTCCTGAACTAGTTGAAACATTACAGCTTTTTCCTCATTAAATAAGGGCAGTAAAATCTTAAATATGAAATGTGTTCGTTTTTATATCTGTATGAGAATCATGATTTTATCTTTTATTTTTAATTTTCTTTTAACAACACATGGGAGAGAGAGACCTGCATTGTCAGAGCAGAAACTACCTTCACGCTCACCTGGTTCAGTGCGTGGGACCAAGCTACCAGCGTCACAGATGTGGACTCCTATCCCAGCTTGTCCCTGACAAGCACAAGACTCAGGCAAGTCCCTTACCTCAAAAAGCCTGCTTCATTTGCAGCAATGTGGTTGGTCCTTGAAGACACTATGCTAAGTGAAATCAATCAGACAGAGAAATACAAATACCCATATGATCGCACTCATGTGGCATCTAAAAACAACAACCACAGAACCAAGCTCATAGATACAGAGAATAAACTGGTGGTTTCTGGAGGCTGGGGAGGGTGGGGGGAGTGGGTGAAAATGAGTGAAGGGAATCAAAAGGCGCAAACTTCCAGTTATAAAATAAACAAATCCTCGGGCTGTAATGTACATCATGGCGACCTCAGTTAATAAAGCCATATTGCATATTTGAAAGTTGCTAAGGGGGTAGATCTTGCAAGTTCTCAGCACAAGAAAAAAAATTCTGTTAACTATGTGTGGTGACAGGTATTAGCCAGGCTTATGATAGTGATCATTTCATAGTATATACAAACATCAAATCATTACATTGTACAGCTAAAATTAATACAAAACATTATTCCTATAGATACAAGTATTGAATCACTGTACAACTGAAACTAACAAAAAATAATATGTCAAATATAAATATACCTCGATTTAAAAAAAAGCCTCCATCTCCCCACCAAAGTACCTACTTCGTATCACCCACCTACACTGAGTTCCCTTGAGGGTCAAAAGAGATCACGCATGAACAGCAGTAAGAATCCGACTAATGAGAAGTGCTCTGCAAAGGTCTACTCTTATGATCTTTGTTTCACGGTCCTGGGGTAGCAGGAGAAAAGGAGGGCTGTAGCAGAGCCGACATGAAGAGACTGAAATGTACATTTGTCTTGTAGTAGATCTTCATTATATGTCTGTCTATCCGCCCCCTGCCCCTCCCCCACCTCCTGCCCCAGTAGAGGGAGAAATTCCTTGAGGGCAGGGATTATCACATTCTCTTGGATAGACTCTCTATGTGCTTGGGCACTGAGCTAAGTGCTTTACATACATCATCTCATTCAATCCTTCCCAAACCGAAGGGGATAGGCAACGTTATTTGGTTTCTGTGGCAAAGACTGCTAGTTACCAAGTCAATAGCCACTATCCCTTTCTTCCTTCCTAAGGAAACTCCAGTTTCATTCGGAGCCGCAGAGCACCCAGACAAAAGAGTTTCTCTCTCAACATCTCTTGCAGGTAAGGGGGAGTCACGTGGCCAAGTTCTGGCCATAAAGTATAAAAAGTTTGTGTGCAGCGTAGCTGAAAAACAGTCTTTAAAGAGACTGACTCCATGTACGGGTGACTTTTTTCCCTTCCAAGTAGCCTCTATATTCCTACAAAAACTTGGATGTGGTAGCTGGAGCGGACCAGCCATGTTGGAGCATGCATTAACAATAAAGAAAGGAGCCATGCACTAAGGATGGCAAAGAAGAAAGGTAGAAGGAGCCTGAGTCACTGGGAAACCACAGACTGCCATACAAACCTTGGTCTGCTCACTTCTTAGGGGGGTGGGGGGGGTAGCTAGTATGTTCCAGGCAATATTTGAGAGACTATTTTTTCTACAACCAGCTGAATGCAATTTCTAACTACATCCCCATTTTCCAGTTGGGGAAACTTAACTTCAGAGAATGAATGACCTGCTAAGGTCACAGTCAGTACATATAAACTCTGGAAGTGTAACCAAGTATTCTTTTTTTTTTTTTTTTTTTAAGATTTTATTTATTCATTTGAGAGAGATACGGAGAGAGAGAAAACAAAAGCAGGGGGAGAGGCAGAGGGAGAAGCAGAAGCAGACTCCCCACTGAGCCGGGAGCCTGACATGGGGCTCCATCCCAGGACCTGGAGATCATGACCTGAACCGAAGGCAGACACTTAACCATCTGAGCCACCCAGGCACCCTGTAACCAAGTATTCTTAACCAGGTGGCTACACAGCTTCCTTCCTGGTTCCCTTATGTTGGATACTTTGTGTCCAATGCACTTCTACTCATTGAGCCACTGATTTGGCTGATGGAAAGCTGGCCAAAGTTCATCCTCCTCCCCCTTTCTTGTATGGTTCCAACTAAACTAGAATTCTTTGGGGATCTTAGCACTAAAGAGAACATTATCAGGTTCTAGACTAGGAAGTAGGGCCTCAATTTCTCCATATGTATAAGGAACTGCTCAGACTAAGTGACCTCTACGGCCTGAAAGTTATTGTGGAATATCAGCTCTGACACTCTACAATGCTAATGTCATACCAGAATGTCGTTTCATGAGTCACTAGGCAGGAGAATTGCTCCTAAGTCTCAAGAGTCCCACCCCAGTTTATCCAATGCATGAATCTCCTCTATAGCATCCCATGACTACTTACATTCTTCCAGTTTTTTAAATCAATTCTGAATCCTCAGCATCCAGAGTGATATCTGGTGATGCATTCAACATATGTGTGGGATGAATGAATGAATGAACAAACGAACAAATGGCAAGTGATCAAATCCAACATATCCAAATTTATTTGGAGGACAGCTCTAAGCATCAGAACTTCTACATCATGAAACTTTAAAATTCACATTGAAAATAATTACATCAGTAACAGCAATGATCACTTATCAAATGATTATTAGATGCCAAGCACGATGCTAACGTCTTGGTGTGCATTTTGTCATTGAGCTGCAATTGACCTGCCTGTGATTTCAACACACTGATCCTAGTCCTACCCTAACAGTTGCCATCTGAGGCCTTGCTGTGTGCCTGACACTATACTGCATACTTTACACAGCTCCTCAAATGTAGTATCTTCAGTAAACTTATGAAGTGGGTATCATCTTCTCTACTTACAAATAAGGATAAGGGAGGTGGGGCTTCCTGGATGGCTCAGTCGGTTGAGCATCCAATTCCGTGTTTCAGTTCAGGTCATGATCTCGTGGTTGCGGGATCTCGCCCCGCATCCAGCTCTGTGCTCAGTGTGGAGTCGGCTTCGGACTCCCTCTGCCTCTCCCTCTGCCCCTGCCTGCTCACGTGCTCCCTCTCTCTCTCTCTCTCTAATATGAATACATAAAATCGTTTAAAATAAAAAAAATGAAGGGAGATAAATAACTAGCACAGGAAGACAGTAAGTAGAAGCGTCCGGACTAAACACCAGGACTGCTCATGCAGAAGCCCACGGTACTGACCACACTGCAGTACCTCATCCCAGCGACTAAGAGGCCTTAGCTCTCTGCTGTAATGGAGAGATCCAGGTGGTGATTTCAGCTAAGGCAGAAAGAAAGCACGCGCTTTAAAATATCCCACGTAGCAAAGTGAGACCAGAAAGGCAGTGAGAGCTCTCCGTTTCACATCTCCCCCTCCAGGCCTGGAGGTGGTACGGGAGAACTCCAATAGCTGCCCCCTCCAGAGCGGCCCCACCCTCCAGGACTCGGCACCGAGGTAGAGGATCCCACCTGGAGCTCAACAGAACCCTACCAAATCCCATAGCCCCACCAAGGAAAGGCCGGACATGTGCCTGGCTCTCCTCCCACCTGGAAGCAGCAAAGCCAACACACACTCCAACTTAAAAGATCCTTAAACTTCTCGCTGATCCTGGTTACACTTTACTGTTGCATCAGACCATCAGATCATAAACTTTTTTTTAAATTCATTTATTAATTAATGCCAAGTGAGCCTGGGTGGCTCACTTGGTTAAGCATCTGTCCTGAGCTCAGGTCATGATCCCAGGGTCCTGGGATTGAGTCCTGCATCAGGCTCCTTGCTCAGCAGGGAAGCCTGCTTTGCCCCCTGCCTGCGGCTTCCCCTGCTTGTGCCATCTCTCTCTGTCTCTCTCTCTCTGTCTCTGACAAATAAATAAAATCTTTTTTAAAAATTCATTTATTTATTTGAGAGAGTGACAGTGAGTACGCATTCACACATGCACACGCTGGGAGGGGCAGAGAAGGAGAAGCAGACTCTCTGCTGGGCACCGAGCCCAGCCAGCCCATCCCCCAGCCCTGAGCCCATGATCTGAGCCAAGATCAAGAGTCGGACACTTAAACCAACTAAGCTATCCTGGAGTCCCCAGATCATAAACTTTTTGGTCTCAGCGTTAAGTTTTACAGTCTTTAAAATCATTGAAGATCCCAAAGAATTTTGGTTTGTGCAGGTTATATCTGTGCATATTTATTGTATTAAAAATTAAAATAGAAAAAAAATTTAATTATTTAACACAATCTATAATGAACCCGCTAATAAAAATAACATATTTTGCCGGAAAATAACTGCTTCCCAAAGCAAACACACACAAACATACTGGGAAGCATGGTGTGTTTTACTTCCATGGCACATCCCTTTAATGTTGGGTTTAGTCAAAGACAGCTGGGTTCTCGTTCTGCTTCTGCATTCAGTCTGTTGTAATATCCCACGTCATAGTGCCTCTGGAAAATTCAACTGCAACCTCATGAGAGAAGGAGAGTGAAAAAGGCAAGTAATGAAAATAGCTGGGACTTTCGCACATCAAAGTGTTCCCCAGACCTTACTTGGAGAACTTCTGCCCTAAGCCAATCCCATAACACACACTCCAGAAGTTTCTGGGCTACCCACTCAGGCTTTGTTCTGGGCGATGGAGGCAGGCCCTTCTTTAACGAGACCTCCTTCATGAAGCAGAAGGCAGACACTTAACTCTCTGATTGGGCATCCCCCCACACAGGGGCGGCAGAAATTCCCTGCCTCTTTGAACTCAAAAAGTCCTTTGTTTTTACTTCTTGTGTGTTTCTCGTCACTTTCTAGCTGGCAGAGAGTCATCTGCGGCCACTTTTGATCCTCTCCGCTAGTGTAAACTCTTTAAAACAGGACCTGCATCTCACTCAAAGTCACACCCTTTGTTTAGATACAATGCCTAGTAGGTATCCACAGGAAACATATTCGGTCAATCATATGCCAAGCACAGGCTGTAAAACAGAGTGTAGTAATAAACACAGGAACTTACAGTCAGAGAGTCCTGCTTCAGTGCTCTCCTAGGCCACTTCCTACCCAGACGGCTTGTTCCGGAACCTGGACTGGATCCTGGCCAAAGAACCAAGTGGCACTCAGAAACCTCGGAGGATGCAAGGTTTATTTAATGCTGGTACGCTCAGAGGAGAGTAATCTCCCGAAGTGTGAACCCCGAGCACAAAGGGGGTAGTTTATACACTTTTACTTCCGTATCTGTGCCACTCTTGTGCCTGCGGCAGGCGGGGCAGGGGGGAAAACCTGGAATGGGTCTGGGGCTGGGATTGGGATCCCCTGCTGGTTGGGTCAGCCACCTTAGAACACAGATTTTCCTTATTAGACTTAACACAAGTTTCTTAATCTCTCTGACCGTTAACATCTGCAACTAGAAAATGGAATCAGTAAGAGATCTATTCCATAGTTTTGATGTGAAAATTGAGGAAGTTAGCACACCGCACACCGTGGACACAGGAAGTGCTCAAAGGTTGCTTGAAATATTTTTGCCCAGCCCGTCCATCACTGAGGTTGGAGTGACAACTGAAAGAGTTGAAGCAAGAACAGAGGAGACAGTATAAAACTCGGGCAGGGTTCCACGCTGGCTTTTCAGACTCCAGGGTCCTTTCTCAAGTACCGGTGCTTCCTCAGATCTCCTTTCAGTTCTTCCCTAATGGTGTCCTTCTTAAGAGTCTCCATCAGAAAAAAAAACACACACACAAATCAAAACCAACAACAAAAACAAAGACTCTCAGGAGCTGTCACCACCTGCTTCATTTCTCACAGCCCGCCTGCCATTCCACCTGCAGAGCCGCTCACATCTCCGTCTCTCCATCTTCGCTGTCCCGCCATTCCAAGCCACCATACTTTCTCATCCCCAGCTACACAGCTTTTGATTTACCTCAGCTTCTTCTTAGAGAACATCTTCATCTGTTCTTCAGTGAGCGGCCAGAGTGACTTATGTCAATGGCCTTTGTCAACCCGTTGCTCCAAGCCCTTTCTTTGGTGGCTTCCCATTCTCAGTCTCTTCTCATTCTCACAGAATAAATACTCATCTCTCTCTTCTCATTCTCATAGAAGAAGCGCCTATGTCTTCCCCATCCCTGCAAAGTCTTCCATGATCCGGGCCCTCCCCAACTCCCCAGCCTATTTCACAGCATGGTCCCTGTGCTGCCCTTGCCTGCCATGCTTCAGACGTCCTAGCTGTCTTTCCATTCCTCGAAACTGCCAGTCTCTCTCCCACCTCCAGGCCCTGGTGTCATGTGTTCTCCCGTCAGAAATATTCTCCTGATAATTCCTATGTGTCTTATTTTTATCCTTCAAATCTCAACTCAAATGTGTGTCTTCAAAAGGACCTCAGTGACCACCCGTTCGACATGGCCTCACGGGCAATCATCTCCCTCACTGGCTCTACTTCTTTCACGTCACTTCTGAAAATTTTCCTTACTTCTTTGTTGAGCTTGCATATGCCTTCCTTATTAGTACATAAGCTCCATGATGCAGAAATTTTGCATGCTTTTTCACGTTATTCATCAACACTACATACAGCACTCGGCACTTGTAGGTACCCAACAAATATGAAATATGCATTGATTACATGAATTGCTGGCCCAACAGTTGGTGAATGGCATGAGATAAATCTCTAATCCCTAGCCTGTTGCAGTCACCAAGAAAGGAAAGGGACACTGACTCCACACTAGAATTTCCACAGCTCAAACTTTCCCCACTGCAAACCAGTTCCCCATGCACTCCTCCAGCCATTCCCAGATGCTTCTCTCTCAGTAATTACCACCATCTCCGCAATTCACCATCTCCTAAATTCCTTGCTACTTCTCTAGCTTTTCCTAGTGAGGAGGAAAAAAGAGCCCAGAAGCCTTTCTCCCTAAGGACAACTGCTAGTTACTATGTGGACCCATTCAGGGGTTGACAAAATTTGTAAGAATTTCAGAGTCTTACAAAGATTCATGATCATGGTCCTTGCTCCGTAATTTTGGACTCCCTCTTGAAACGGTAACTTGGTGCTTCGTAGGACTTCTCTCTGCTATGAGAATTGGACTCACCAACCTTCTTTCCTAGAACAACCTCACATCTCAGCCTGACAAGGCCATCCGTATCTCAAATGGCCACCTTGTATTTCAAAGGCTTTCTGTAGGGGGAATCCCAGTGGTCAGGGCTCTGCCATTCTCTCTCCTACTTCCTACCACTCATGGTTGTTAGGCAAGGATGGCTCTTTACAACCAGTGGGAAGGTGACCACTGACACTTTAGCAACCACTCAACGTACCAAAATAACCACCCTCTGTGCCCATTTTGGCCTTGATTCCAACATAGGCCCCCTCCCAGGCACTGCACAAATCCTTGCCAGTGAACTGATTGAATCATGCATGGAGAGCTCTGCTCAGTTGATGTTTATGGTTATAATCCTTCCAAAGCTTGTAAACATGCTTAAGATTACAGTACAATGGACGATGTTACATGCGTAAAGACTGGGAGGAACAGTTTCTTGCCATTTAAATGCTTAGCACATCCTAAAGAAATCCCATTCTGCCTCCTCTTATCATGAAAGTGCCAGGGAGCTGGAAGGGAGGGAAGAACTACCTACCCATGTATACCATCAATATCCCATCTCAAACTTTTTTTTTTAAAGATTTATTTATTTAAAGAGAGAGGAGGAAGCAGGCTCCCTGCTGAGCAGAGAGCCCAATGTGGGGCTCCATCCCAGGACCCTGAGATCATGACCTGAGCTGAGGGCAGAGGCTTTAACCCACTGAGCCACCCAGGCGCCCCTCATCTCAAACTTCTTGATTGTCACTCTTTGGCTGTGAGCTCTCTGGCAAGCCATTTTGAAAGCTCCCAGGTTAAATTCAAGGAACTCATGTAAGAAGCCAAGAGAAAAACAACCACAGCAACAACAACAACAATAAAAAAAAAAAAAAAAACCCACAGACTTACCCTGGCACATTACAGAAAATTTCCCTCCCCTTCTCCATCCCTGTGCAAGACATTACCCCCTGCCTCAAGCAGGTGGGAGACCTGGACTTTGTTGATGAAGTCCAGAGAGCTCTGCCTGTAGGACTTCTGTTAGGACTGTTCGGGGACGTCTGTCAGCCTGGGGCAGCCGAGTAGAGGCTTAAGGAGCAGAGGGACGGTGAGGCACCCAGAGGCTTTAACCCACTGAGCCACCCAGGCGCCCCGCAAGTCTTTTTCATTAACGGCAACAGTACTTGTTTACAACATATATTACAGCCAAAGGCTAATATGGCTGTGTTAGGCACGTAGGTGCCCACACAATATCCATCCCTTACTTTTTTGTTACAGATGGAATGTCAGTTCTATTCAGGACGGTAAGAATCCCAGTCTCAGACAACAAATCATTGATCTGGGCCAGTAATTCTCAAAACTGAGCATATCAGGGGCACCTGGGTGGCTCTCTTGGAGACTCTCTTGGAGAACCGCTGGCTGAAACTAATCATGAGAACCCTGATTTCCAACTCCCCCGCAGCCAGGTGTGGCTGTGGATCTCAGCAATCTGGTCAGTATGATGTTAGGAGAAGGCTTCAGGGACTTCCGGGAACATTTTGCTTTCTTAATAAAAAAGAACAGTAAGGTTTGTGCTACCCCAACCCCTTTGCTCTGCTCTGGGGAGAGAAGTGAAGCCTGGGACTGCAAAACTTACCCTGCATCCATGAGGCACCAAGACAACACTGTAGGGAGGACAGCAGAGCAAAAAAAAAGAAAAGTCTGGATCACCCGTGACCCCCCACGTCAGTCCTGGACCAACTACCTCTGAACGTCTTATCTTAGAATGTTAGGCAACCGAATGTCTTTATTACTTAAGCATCGTTGATCAGGTGGATTGTTATTCATAGTTAAAAGCAACTGTAACCTATATAGAAGGTTTCTGCAAAATAATTTTTCAAAAAAAATCAAACACTGGGAACGGGTGCCTCTCATTATGCCAAGTGTACCTTCACATTCATTTGTATGTTCAGTAACTATGATGTCAGATTTAAAAGTTATTTTTTTTCTAGTCTCACTTTCTTCACCTCGCATAATACCCTCTATGTCCATCCATATTGTCACAAATGGCACAATCTTGATCTTTTTTATGGCTGCATAATATGCTGGTGTGTGTGTGTGTGTGTGTGTACATGAGTGTGTGTGTGTACCCTCTCTTCCTTATCCACTTGTCTATCAATGGACATTTGGGTTGCTTCCATCTTGGTTATTGTAAATAATACTGTAATAAACATAGGGGTGCATATATCCTTTCGAATTAGTGGTTTTGTTTTCTTAGGGTAAATACCCAGTAGGGAAATCATGAAATCATTGGATTATATCTGATAAGGGGTTAATATCCAAAATATATATGAAGAACTCCCACAATTCAATATCAAAGAAAACAAACCATCCAATAAAAAAAATGGGCAGAGGATCTGAATAGACATTTCTCCAAAGAAGACATCCAGATGGCTAACAGATACATGAAAAGATGCTCAACATCACTCATCATCAGGGAAATGCAAATCAAAGCACAATGAGATATCACCTCACAACTGTCAGAATGGCTAGTATCAAAGAGACAAAACATAGCAAGCGTCTCCAAGACTGTTGAGAAAAAGGAGCCTTTGTGCACTGCTGGTGGGAATGCAAATTCGGGTAGCCACTATGGAAAACAATATGGAGTTTCCTCAAAAAAATTAAAAATAGAACTATCATAGGATCCAGCAATTCTACTTCTCAGTATTTATCCAAAGAAAATAAAAACACTGATTAGAAAGGATACATACTCCCCTATGTTCATTGCAGCATTATTTACAAAAGCCAAGATATGGAAGCAACTTAAGGGTCCATTCATTGATAGATGGATAGATAAAGATGCACTGTGTGTATATGTACTACATCTTCTCTATCCAGTCATCTGTTGGACATCTGGGCTCTTAACACGGTTTGGCTATTGTGGACATTACTGGTATAAACACTGGGGTGCAGGTGCCCCCACAGATCACAACTTTTGTATCCTTTGGGTGAATACCTAAGAGCCCAGATGTCCATCAACAGATGAATGGATAAAGAAGATGTGGTGTATATATATGATGGAATATTACTCAACCATCAGAAAGGATGAAATCTTACCATTTACAATGATGCAGATGGAACTGGAGGGTATTATGCTAAGTGAAATAAGTCAATCAGAGAAACACAATTATCATATGGTTACACTCAATTGTGGAATTTATGAAACAAAACAAAGGATCATAGGGGAAGGGAGGGAAAAATAAAATAAGATGAAATCAGAGAGAGACAAACCATAAGAGACTCTTAACTCTAGGATATAAACTGAGGGTTGCTGGAGGCGAGGTAGGTGGGGGATGGGGTAATTGGGTGATGGAAATTAAGGAGGGTAAGTGATGTAATGAGCACTGGGTGTTATATGCAACTGATGAATAACTGAACTCTACATCTAAAACTAATGATACACTATATGTTAAATAATTGAATTTAAATAAAATAAGTTTTAAAAAGATGTACTATGTGTACACACACATGCACGCTGGAATATTACTCAACCATAAAAAAGACTGTAATCTTGTCATTCATGATAACATGGACAGATCTAGAGGGTATTATGCCAAGTGAAATAACTCAGAGAAAGACAAATACCATATGATTTCACTTATATGTGAAAGCTTAAAAATAAAACAAAACAAAAACAGAATTATAGATACAGAAAACAATCTGGTAGTTGCTAGAGAGGAGGGGAGTTGGGGAAATGGGTGAACTAGATGAAGGGGATCAAAAGGTACAAAGTTCCAGTTATAAAATAAAGTCATGGGGATATAATGTACAGCATAGGGAATGAAGGCAATAATGTTGTAGTAGTTTTGTATGGTTACAGATGGTAACTGCACTTACTGTGATGAGCAGAGAGTAACGTGTAGAATTGTCAAATCGCTATGCTATACACCTGAAACTAATATAATATTGTATGTCAACTATGCTTCGACAAAAGTAAAGTAGTCTGATGACTCTTAGTTTAAAAAAAAAAAAAAAAGGTTTTTTTCTAGTGGTCATGCTTTATTTAAAAAAATTGGAGTTCATTGTCATAAAGTATGCATTGAGGAATAGTATTCTAGGTATTAAATACATGGTTTTTTTTAATTAATGCTGAATGAAAGACAGGGACCAGAGAAAAAAGGCTTAATTTCAAACTTGTCTTCACAGACCCATCATGCCAGATACACAACAATTCCCCCCAAAGACTGGAGTCATTAGGCAAAATGAAACTTGACCATCAGTACACATTTGTTGCAAGATTAGAGAAATAACCTACTACTGAGTATTCAGAAATGCATTCCAAAGAACAAGTTCCATAAAATGTTCCACCACAAAAAAATGTTCAGAGAACGATGCATATTCTATCTCCCTTCTTGGAGGTACCAAATGCATGTTGATATTAAAGGCTTAAGGAAGTCCTATAATATGGGGCACCTGGGTGGCTCTGGGTTGAGCATCTGCCTTCGGCTCAGGTCATGATCTCAGGGCCCTGGGATCGAGTCCCGCATTAGGCTCCCCAGGGAGCTTGCTTCTCCCTCCTCCTTCCCCCCCTCCACCACTTGTGCTCACTCTCTCTCAATAAACAAATAAATAAAAAGAAGTCCTGCAGTTAAAAAAAAAAAAGACCAGTAGGAAAATCTATTCACAGAACATTTTTCTCCATGAGATCCACAACCCTTCTCAAACATTCGGCAGCCAAGACAGACTCTACATTATGTCATAAGAAGAGTATGGTGGACAAGCTGTAGGCACTGCAATAGATCTGCTTGGGTTCAAATCCCAGCTCTGTCATGTATGGTCCTTGATTCTAGAATGTATTTTTTTCACATTTATCATTTTTTAAAATCAGTTACAGGTCTTGGTTCAATTGGTAGCATTTTTTTCTTAGCATAAATAAAATAATAGTGCATCTTACAGTTAATACACCGTTAATGACTTACCAAGATTGGTAAAGCATTGTATATGACTTTTAGCTGGTCAGGTACCGTGATGTGGCTCGGTGGTCTCATTGGCAAAATGGGAATATAATCTACCTCACAGGGATGTGGGAATCAGTGCCTGGCGCAAGGGAAGCACTCAGTAAATATTAGCCATTCGAATAGTTATTTCAGGGACACTAAAAAGGCCCCCTGCTCCTTAAATCCTTTCCTCGTCTATTTGTTGATTCTTCCTTCAACAGTGACTATTTTCCAAAAAGACATAAGTCTTAAAAGGCAAATCCATCAGACAGTGGCGACCTGGGAATCATACTCAAGTATAAAGACTAAGAAAAGATGCTCTTCTGAGGGCTATTTTTGACGGACAGAAAGGGGAGGGGTCACGAGGCACAACAGTATGTGAAGGTGGGGAAGGAAGCCAGGCCACATCTTGGGGGGAAGGAAATTCAGTGAGGTTGGAGGTATGCTCACTTCCCACAGTTTTTCTCAGGGTTGAACCCAGGCTTGTTTCCCCTGAGAGCCTCATATTACTCTTTGCTTAGAAACTGAGAATCTCCAGGAGGCAACAGCCTTTCAGATGGGATCAGGCCTCCACCAACAACCTCCTGAATGTGAGTAACTAGACACTGGCGTTGCACCAAGAGGAAGAGGGGCCTCCAAACAGGAGCTGGCGGGAGACCTGAGACTACCTGCAGTCTCCGAATCTTGCTGAGCATTCAAGCTAAGAGGATCAGATGCAGGGACCACCTTAAGAGCATCAGGGCCACTGAAAATTCTTAAAACCGAAAAACTACTTTGACAATCCAACACTAAACTGTGAGGAAGTCTCTTCTCTCTTTTCTTTGGCAAATGTTTCATTATGTACCAGTACCACCTTCATCACCATCATCTTCTTCTTTTAATAAGAGTGGCCATTTTTGTGATGGATCCTCACTTTATCTTCCTAGGGAATTTTCAAAAATAGGTGGGTAGGTAGGTAGGTAAGTAGATAGATGATAGATAGAAAAATAGATGGTAGATAGATGGAAAGATACATAGGTGATAGAAGATAGAAAGATAGATAGATAGACATACAGACAGACTGGCTGGGGAGAAACAGAGGAGAAATATTTAATAGACCAGCCACAAGTCTCAAGGACACAAGAACTTTAAGAACAAGCTCAGCCATTCGCTGGCTGTAATCCTGAACAAGCCACTCAATCTACAGAGCCCCACCTGCAAAACGGAGATATTATTGCCCTTCACCTTGCCTATTGCACAAAAGTATCATGAGTATCAAGGTAAATTTTGTAAGTGAAAGTGCTCAACAAAAACTAAGCAATTAAAGGAGGCCAAAGAAGCTACTGAAAATTAAAATCTGTATTTCCTCTGTCCCAGTGATCTCATTTTGGGGGAACTCTGCTTTACAAAAATATAAGCATCTGTATGAAGGGAATTATGAATGAGGATATTTATTACAGTTTAGTTGGTATAGGAACAGGAAAGGGAGGGGAGGAAGGGAAGTAGGAGAGTGAAAAAAAGAAAACAAACCTAAAAAGTATTTGATTATCTTTCAGTAGGGGATTGGCCAAATAAATTTATGGTACATCCATACAATAGAATATTATAAAGCTATTATTATTTGTGTTTGACTTGCATATCCTGACCTACAGCATTTTCCCTGACATATCTTTAAGTCAGAAAAGCAAATAGTATATAGAATTTGAGTTTATTCCTTTATTTAAAAAAAAAGAAAAAGGGGAGGAGATTTTTATACTTATATAAATGTTTCCTTCCTGCATCTCTGAGTTGTTTTGCATATAAAAATAAGTATGCAAATAAATATGCATTACTTGTATAATATGTAAAAACTAATAGAGCTGGGAAAGGGAAGGAGAGAAGGAAAAAGCAAAGAGAGACAGAAGAAGGAAAGGGAAAAAGAGATGAAAAGAGAAAGATCTGTGATCCTTGATCAAAGTAGAGAAAACACCTTCTAGGTCTTAACAAGGATTCCAGGATCCTGCCTGGTTCTTTATGGATATTAGGACTTTCAGACATGGCCCTGACCTAATAGATCGTGACTCGTTCAAACCACCTATTCTCTCCATCTTCAGTCTGCCAGGTTCTAGAGGTCCAGAGAGGAAAATTTCTTTGTTGTTCCAATACAGTATAAGTTTTCATTTTCTAAGTTGAATGTCTAGGCAACTCCTTTAACTCTCAACTGTGAAGTTCCTTTGGTTACCATTGTTTTTGTTTTTGTTTTTGTTTAAGATTTATTTATTTGAGAGAAAGAGAAAGCAGGGGAGAGTGAGAGAAAGAATCCGAAACAGACTCTCCACTGAGCATGGAGCCCAGTGTGGGACTCGATCCCGTGACCCCAACATCATGACCTGAACCAAAATCAAGATTTGTATGCTTAACCAACTGAACTACCCAGGCACCTCATTTGGTTGTCATCTTTATCTTTCTCTACATGATATGTGAGTTTCTGATCCCCCTAGAGCTCTTTGGAGATTTCCCTGGAATAGACGCAGGGAGATCCTGTATTTCTGAGCCCTTGGCCAGCACAACACCAGAGATGTGTGCCACACATGCCTCCCAACACCCCCGCCTTTCCTCAGCTCAGCTCCCCGGGCCCACACCAGCAGAGTGCAAGCATTTTAGTAGCTACCGCAGCAGCTGGAAATGAGACAGCTTCAAGGGTCCTTGGAGGTAGAAATGATGCAGTAGAAAGCACTCAGGACCCAAACACTCTATAAAATGATAAAAAGTGTACTGGTGAAAACACGGAGAGAAGAGAATGCTCAGACCCCTGCTGGCTTGAGGATAAACAGCTACCACATCTCCAAAGAGCAGTTCGTAACATGACTAAAGAGTCTCAAAAATGTTTGTATCTTTTTTTTTCCAAAGATCTTATTTATTTATTTGTCAGAGAGAGAGAGAGAGAGCACAAGCAGGCAGAGTGGCCGGCAGAGGCAGAGGGAGAAGCAGGCTCCCGGCCGAGCAAGGAGCCCGATGCGGGACTCGATCCCAGGACCCTGGAATCATGACCTGAGCCAAAGGCAGTTGCTTAACCAACTGAGCCACCCAGGCGTCCCTCAAAAATGTTTGTATCTTTTAAGCAGTATTTCTCCTAAGAGATAATCAAGAAATACCAAAAATAGGTATCTAAGTATCTCACATGGTTTTTGTGGGAATTAGTAAATTAATTCACGTAAAGTGCTTAAAATAGTTCCAGGTACCTAAAAAGCCCTGTATAACTATAAGCTAATACTAATAACTGTTCTTATTTCCCTCTTTAAATTTTCCTAGCTTTTTGGGGTGCCTGGGTGGCTCAGTTGGTTAAGCATCTGCCTTTGGCTCAGGTCATGATCCTGGGGTCCTGGGATCAAGCTTCACATCAGGCTCCCTACTCAGCGGGGAGTCTGCCTCTTCTATTGCCCCTCCCCCTCATTTCTCTCTCTCTCTCTCTCTCTTTCGCAAATAAATAAAATCTTTTTTAAAAATTTAAAAATAAAAAAATTCCCAACTTTTTAAACCTTCTAAAATATCTTTGGTTTATATTTATAACCGGAAAATATTATAATATAGGTGTCAATCCTAAAGAAATAATCTAAAATTTTTTAAGTGCTTAATGGCCAAGATGTTCATCCTATCATTTAGAATAGTGACAAATTGGAAATCAATGCACAAAAATAAAGGGTTGGCTAGGTAAATGAGGATGCCTCCACGTGATTGAGTACTTTACAGAAATTAAAAAGGACGATCCTGAGGAATTCTAATAACTTTTGGAAATGCTAATGTTCCTAAGTTAGAGGGTAGAAGGCATACAAGATTATACACACCTACTTTCAACTGTGGTCAAAAAACCACAGGGGTGTGGAGAAGCCTTGGAAGAAATTCTAACCAAGTGTTAGCTAATATACGTACATCTCAAAGGGGCTTAATAAGTTCCAAGGTACGTTTACTTTCAGGGAATAAGCCAACGACAGTTTCCTAAAACAAGGGCCCCAGAATAGCCCTCTGCTGCAGAACTCATGGAACATTAAGGCAGGAAGAAGCATCAGAGGAGATGGGGGAGGAGAAAAAGGTGGAGAGTAAGACCAACCTGGTTCAAGTCTGGACTGCACTATTACTCCCTGCGTGACACCAGGCAGGTGATTAAACCTCTCTAGGTAAATTGGTAGAAGGTAGATGCCTACACCAAACACGAAATGAAGCAGTGGAATGGCTACACCTAACAAGTTCTCAGCAACTGTGGAGAGCATTGGCTGTGGTGAAAACATGGCCTTTGCGGTGTCTCCATTACACGGTGAGTAAACTGTGGCTTTAGGAGGTGAAGACTTGTCCAAGTCACTTGCCAGAACCCAATCAAAACAGACCCCCAACCTCCAAATTCCCTTTCTCTGGCCCAGAGCTGCTCCCTAGAGTCTTACCACTTCTTGCCTTGTTCCCTCCGACCCCAATTTCCTCTTTGGAAACTGCTGAAATGATCACTTTGATATTTAAAAACGAAAGCTTCTGTCATGTGCCCAAGTAATAAATATTTTAGAGTTTCAATTAAACTAAATGTAGGAAAGCTGGGTCCCATTCCTCTGTCTAATGAGTCACACAGACCCATTACCCCACCATCCATTAATTCTAACAAGGTCAGCTCATTAGTGAGTCTCCTCAGGACTGCGTAATGAACCCCAGCAGGGGTGTGTGGTGAGCCCGCCCGCAGAGGGAGTTTCTGGGCCATTCCTCCTGCCCATCAAAACCCAGGCCTCAGGGTGGAGGGAGGTTCATGCACACAAAGGCTGCAGGTCCCAAGGGAAACTTTGGAAACTTACACATCTAGCCTAGAAGTCACAAGGCTTGTGAACATTATTTCTCTCCCAAGCTAGAATCGCTAGTCCTGAAGACACCTTGATACTTGTTGACCGTCTCCTCCATGCCAGGCACAGTGCCAGATGCCATTTCATCACCATCTTAAAGATAAGGAAAATGGATCTCAGCCTCAGAGTGCTTAGGTGGCTTTCCCACGGACACACAGCTAGTAAGTAGCAGAGATTGAATTTGAGCCCAGACCCCAAATCCCATTGCCTTAAATACGAAATTTTCGTCCTTTTTTTTTTTTTTTTTTTTTGCTAAGCATTCCAAATGAGTGGGAAACAGAGATCTCTGGACGGGGCCACCTGCTGACATCAGCACATCTTCTATGGCTGATGTGAGGATTAAGTGAGACAATGGAGTAGAAGCACTTGGCGTAGTATAGGGGTTATTGGTGCGAAAACAGAGGTTAAAGACAGAACTCATTAAAAACAGAACTGAGTTTGACTCCAAGTCTGGCTCTCCCTTCTCTTTCTTAATGGTTTTAAACCTTGCTCCCTGGAGTGCTGGAGTCTGGCTGAGTTTGGGGGAAGTTCCTACAGAGCATGGAAGGAGAGAAAGAGGGGCTCTAGGGCCCCTGCGATGTTGCCCTTCCAACCAGGGTAGCCCTGCTTTTATCCATTTTTAAACTGGGATCCTGCACAAGAGTTCACATGACAACAGGACTCTGCTGCCTTAAAAAAATAAAGTTTGAAAGTAGACATTATATTTCATTGTTGGATCATGCAGAACTAAGTGGAGAAATATCAGAGATTTTACACACCCCTATCAAGACGGATGGATCAAATAAAGAGAAAATAAAGACAAAGATTTTCTTGATAAGATGAATAAGCTAGACCTAGTAGAATATATAGAACTTTACACCCATCAAATGAAGAACATCAATGCTTTTCAAGAGTTCAGGGACACAAAGAAAGGTTCCAAATGGCCCAAAGAATCAGTATCTTACAGATGCTCATCACAGCAAAATAAAGTTAATAATTTTTACTACAACTTAAAAAGTCCTCATATCTGCAAACTAAAACAAAAATATTGCTACTGCGGAATGCTTGGGTTAAAGAGAAATTCATGGATGAAATGACAAAACACTCGTAATTCAAAAGCAATGAAATCAACAAATATTGAAATTTGTAGATAATGGCAAAAAGCAGTACAAAAAAGGGAAAATTATACCTTTAAGCAGCATTAACAGAAAACAATAAGAATTAAAAGTAACCAAGCTAAGTATTCAACTCAAGAAAATAAAAGGGAATTTTTAAAATTCTCAAAAAGAGAATTTTTAAAATTCTCAAAATGAAAAAAACTCCAAAGTGAGTCTTTGAAAAGAGCAATAATATGGACAAACCCCTGGAACAACTGACATAAAATTTAAAAAGATAGTAGTAAGCAACTTTTACAATTGCTGAATCATTGTATTCTAACACCTAAAACTAATATAACACTGCATTAATTATACTTCAAAAAAATTAAAAGATAGCATGCCAATTTTTAAAACCATAGATTCTTAACAGATATAGAATTTATTTAAGAATTAAAAACTATACATGAAAAAACAAGAAAATCTAAATATGTAAATTTCTTAAAAGATACATAATTACCAAAATTGGTACAAAAAAGGAAATAGATAATCTAAATTAGCCATTAAAAAATTAAGATGATAATGAAAGTCCTTCTATCACTCCAAAAAAAAGCTTGGGGCTCAGATAATTCTATAGAAGAGTTCTAACAAACTTTCTTTTTTATTATTATTACTGATTAAATATTTTTATTTATTTATTTAAGAGAGAGAGAGCATGAGAGAGGGGAAGGTCAGAGAGAGGAGGGTCAAGGGGAGAAGCAGACTCCCTGCTGAGTGGGGACCCAATGTGGTTGGCTCCAGGGCTGAGCCAAAGGTAGAGGCTTAATGGACTGAGCCACCCAGGCACCCCATATACTTGCAAGAAAAAGATAATGATCCTTCTCTTGTACAAATTGAAGGAAGGGAGGAAGAAAGGGAAGAAGGAAGGGAGAGAGGAAGGAAGGAGGGGGGAGGAAGGAACACAGGAAGATTTTCCATCAATTTTTATGAAACTTATACAAATTTTACCAAAAAACTAGATAGGTACATCACAGTAAAGGAACATTATATGCCTATTCATTTAAACACATATATGAAAAGTGTGAGTAAAATGTTAGCTTTTTCCCTAAACTATCTATTGTAATCAAGTAGGATTTATTCAAAAAAAGTAGAGTTTAACATGAGAAAAAAACTATGTAATTCTCTATAATCAAGAATAAGAGAAGAAAATTTGCACTGTTATATCCATAGTCACAGAAAAAGCACCTTATAAAATTTTATACTAATTATGAAAACTCCGAGAAAACTGGAAGTTGAAGAACTTCCTTAACTTGATAAAAACTGGAGGGGGAAAAGATGGCGGAGAAGTAAGAGATCCTGCAGCAACCGGTCCCCAAAAGTGAGCTGGAAATCTACCAGAACACGTTGAACACCCATGAAATCACCCTGAGGAGAAAAATTTCTAACCCCGGGATCTCTCCGAGAGCAGAAGACAGCAGTGGAGAGGTAAAAGCAAAGTGGGAACACTGGAGCTGATATCGGAGGATAAACAAAAGGGGGAGGGAGCCACCAGAAGCTAACCAAGGACAGTAATACCCCAAAGGAAAGTGCCCAGTGGCGGGGGACCAGCATTAACATAGAGCCCGTTAAAAACACTTAAAAAGGGCAAAAAGTTCGGAGGAGTAACTAGTGGAAGGGGGTGGTCGCAGGCACCGGCGCTTGGACCCACTCTCCCAGGAAGGAGCACCCCAAAGTGGAACTGGTAGGGGATCCAGTCCGCGATTCCTGAACCTGCAGCTTTCCGCTCTCTGCAACAACCTGTGGGCCAGACTCGCACCTGCAAGCGCCTTTTTGAGAGTCTGCGGTGGTTCACGAGCATGGAGCCCTGGGTGTGGTGCATGAACAATCAATCTTATAACACTGAAAAATTAAAATAAACAAATTTGGGGAGAAAAAAAAACTTGATAAAAACCATATTCCATAAATCTACATCCAATATTCAACCTAAGAAAAACCTTTTAGATATACTACCTTGAAATCTTCTTTAAATCAAGGATAAACTAGGATTTCATCCATCACCAGTACATTCAAAATAATATTGGAAACTGCCCAATTTAATAAGACAAGAAAAAAATAAAAGCTTAGGATAAGGAGGAAAGAAACAAAACTGTCATTGTTAGCAATGATAGAATTATCTATACATAAAATAACCACTACATCAAGAAACAAATCAATAGAACTAATGCCGGAATTTAGTAAGATTGCCAGATTCCAAATAAACGTACAAAATGCAACAGCCCATGTTTATGCCAGTAATAACCAATAGAAAACGGAAATTTATTCATAATAGCAATGGAAATAATAAAATAGCTAGGAGCTATAAAAGAAAGATGTACAATACCATTATATTAAAATCCAATAATAGCATCACGGAAGACTTGAAAAAATAGAGATTCGTGCTCACAGATACAATAACATACATTTATGATTATCTTGATCTTCCCATATTTATCTATTAACTCTATGCAATTCTAATTAATATTCCAGTAGAACTTCTTGAGAAATTTGACAAGTCACATCCTTCAAATATGTCTTCTTCCCTTCCTAAAAGTAGTAAGTTGGTCTGTTTCCTGTAAGTAAGGGAAGAAAACTATATCATATATGACATTACTCAAATTTAAGAAAGGAGACCTAGAGACCAGGGCAGTAACTATAAGACTCTTATAAGATTTAGTTTTCATTGCCTCCACGTCTGTAACTGTTATGATTCCCCATTCTCCGTGGTCTCGGTTTCTCAATCTGCACAGAGATCTCCAGCAACGTTTTCCAAAGCATTGTCTGTTTCAAAGCACCAACTGGGGTTAGTGTTGGGAAGTCAGAATCCTGTCCTGGCCAGGCCTTCTGGAGTGAATATCTGCTGCTTCTGGTTCTCTATTTATTTTTTTATGGAAACTGTCCCTTTTCTACCCCCAAGTGATTCTGGTGGTGACATCTCTCATGACCCAGTTTTCTCTGCCACTCACGTAGCCAACTTATGTACCCCTTCTCTTTGAATACCTCTGTTATGGGCATGTGACCCAAGCAAGGCTAATCAGAGTCCATTTTAGGGCTTGATATGAAATGCAAAGAGAGAATGTGGCACTCTTTCCTCCAGATCAAGACTTCTAATAAATACCTTGTATCAATAATATAAGCCTAGAGTTCCCATACCTATTTTTACCACCAAGTCGAGAAAGCATTACTGAAAATGAAGCCACTAAATACATAAGAACAACTTTTAAAAAAAAGAGAGAAGAAGCTTTAATAATATTTTAACTGCTAGGGGCGCCTGGGTGGCTCAGCGGGTTAAAGCCTCTGCCTTTGGCTCAGGTCATGACCTCAGGGTCCTGGGATCGGGCCCCGCATCAAGTTCTCTGCTTGGCGGGAAGCCTGCTTTCTACCCTCTCTCTGCTTGCTTCTCTGCCTACTTGTGATCTCTCTCTCTCTCTGTCAAATAAATAAATAAATAATAAATTTAAAAATAATAATAATATTTTAACTGCTAGATACAGCCATACCTAAAGCCATTCCACCCCTGATTCCCAAGTAGGAGAGCCATTAACTATTGTTTTGTTTTTTCTTGAGTTGGTTACAACTGTGTGCAAGATGTGGTCCCTGTCTTCCAAGAGCTTCTCATCTGGCTGGAGAAACAGTTAAAATAAGGAGCCAGGGCTGGGAGGCGCAGAGGGAAAAAGCTCAAACAACAGCAACCCTGAAAGTATACTTCGTCTTTACAGACACTGTTAGCATTTTATGGCAAAATAATTTGTGAGTCTAATAGAGAACACAGAGAGGAAAAGAACAGACGCATCTATACCACACCGAGGGGGGAAAGCTGCAATTAAACTGACATCCCTTATTCAACAGCCTGCAGGCTCTACGGCTGGACTCCGGGTTGGCACTGCATCGCTCGCTTCCTCTGTAACTTCGTCTCATTTTCTCCTTCTGGCGTCTTTTTGCAGTAATAGGTTTGTTATTATAGCTCTGAAGTCAGGCGACACGTGAGAGCAGGGGAAATGAGAGGAAGAGAAAAGAAAGCGGAGCGTGAACAGACGGCCTTTTGCCTGAGAGCGCTGGCTACATTAAGATACAGAGGGAGGGACCATCCCTCTAGCTCCTATTTGCCTTTCTCCCTCCGTGGCACTTCCTGAAATGAGCTGCAGGGCAACTCCAGACGCTGTCTCTGGGAATGCGTCTGTTTGGGTCCCTGAAAGAACTACATAACATTCAAGAGGCACATACTTAGTTCCCTAGTAGGTGACGGAAGCAGAAAGGGCTTACAGAGAGTGGACGTCCCTTCTCTGCCAGGCTCTGCTCTGGGTGCCGACAAATATATGTATGTATATTTAGACCCCAGGAATAGATGCAAGCAAGCCTGAAATTCCATCTGCCTAGATGTTCTACCTGGGAAACTGACCTTGCAGGAAATACTCTGCATCTGCGGATCAGAACATGGGGAAACCCTGAGAATGGATGAGTGGGAGCTCTCAGGAGGCAGAGGGGACCCTCACCTCCATTGGCTGACACACCAGCCATGGAGACTTGGAGGGCTGGGACTTCCAATGAACAAATGCCGCTCCGTCCCCTGCTTTGTGTAGCTGGCTTTACGCACTGAAACTCTTAGTTCTTTTAATTACACGAAAGAAACATGCCCTTTGCCTGGGTCTGTTAATATCTCTTCATCAGTCGTGGTCACCCTTGAGACAACCATACACAGATAATTTCAGAGAGTGACAGAAGTCAAGAAGGGAACAAAACCCAAGAAGGTGACATTGAGTGCCTGGGAAGAGGAGGACAGTATTAACTGGGATGCTCAGGGAAGTCCTCTCCCAGGAGGCGATGAAAGGAGGTGGCCAGGCCTCGAGCACACAGAGACGGCAGCGGAGCAAAGACCTGGAAGGAGAAGCAAGACGGGTAGTGGACGAGCAGAGTGAAGGTCCTGTGGCTCACGTGGTGCTTCACGGGTGGTTCCCAGACCAGTAACGCCAGCATCCCGTGGGAACTTATCAGAAATGAGCATCCCAGGGTCTCACGCAAGCATCGGAAGCTCTGGGTGCCCAGCCGTGTGCACTTAGCAAGTCCTCTAGGTGCTTCTGAGGCACGCTCAAGTGAGAGAATCACTAGGCTAGAACAGAGAGAGAGTGGACTTGTAGGAAGGGTTGAGGCCATGCGTCCTTTGGAAGCGAATTGCCAGATGGTGAAAATCCGAAAGGCAGCTAATTCATCCGTGTTCTTAATCACCGTACCCCAAGCACCCACTGTGTTGCCCGCCACAGAGTAGATGCTCAGCGCTTGTCTACTAAATAAAACAATCAGTGTGAATATAAATTTGGAGCTTCTATTTTGAATGGTCTGATAACCAGTTACTTGACAAAGATATGCAACATCCACAGCAGATCATGATCCACACATGGAGAAGAGAGGGAGAAATGAAAAGAAAGTCAGATGTGTGGACACCAGCAAGAAAATGAGAGGCAAAGAGATCTTGAAGCAAAAAAAGGTCAGAACAACTGAAAAGCAGGCAGAACTCAATAAGCACAAAGGTTTCAGCGTTCGGTATGGGGGCAACCAGTGTAGTTCATTAACCCCCTAGGGAATTACTATATTAATGGCATAGAGCAACTATCATTCACTGATTGTCTCCAAGTAAATGAGAAATGTTAGGTTCTATTGATTCGATCCATCTTCAAAAAAATAATAAGAGTCTCTACCTACATGGAAAAATTCTCAGCTTTATGGAAAATTCCACTATCCGAATTGCTTCATTTCCCGAGGCATTTTAGATAGCCAGGATTTTTACTATACTGCTATTATTTTCATTATCAAAGAGTTCTCACAACCAACAGTAGGTGATATTGGTGCTAACCAGGTCAATCTGGAAGCCAGTCAGAGGTCTCCCCTGGTGGGGGAGACCCAAGGCAGCCAAGCCCCTCTTGCTGTCAAGAAGTCAGATAGATAGGGCATGAATCATTGCAAGATGCCACCTCCTCTGTCGAACTTCTTAGCAGAGTGGAATGTAACAGACCCTTCCTCTCTTTCTTTCTTCCTTCCTTCCCTTCCTACAATTAGTAAATTTCTGGGATAAAAGCACCTCCCAAATTCATCCAACTCACTTCTGTCTCCAGACCAGAGAGAGCGTGGCACACAGAAAGAAGACACATGAAGAAGCCTTGACTTCCTCTGATCACTTCCCAGGGAGGAAGTTCCTGGCAGTGTGATCCAAATCCTTCCTGTTGCATGAAGCCCACTCCCTCTCACTCAATCTGGGAGTTCCCTCAGCCAAGGAGGGAGGAAAAATGAAAGACATAATTCATTTTGGATATAACTGTTCTCAATCGATTTCACTTCTTCATCGTCATTTCCAAATCTTGAATATTTATCATACTCTTTTTTTTCCCCTCAACAGTCAATGTTTTTGTAAGGACTCACCTCCTATATTAGTGCAAATACCCAAGAAATAGCCTTGGAAGTAATTGTTCTAGGTGTGCTTAGCGCACACACATACACATACACAAGAAAATATTAGTTAATACACTTATTAACCATTAGAGGTCTCTACACATGGGTTTGGTTGCCTAGAGAACAGGGCATTCCCTTGAACCAGGAGGTAACATTACTTCCAAACAGGAGTTCAAGGAACACATGACGTATTGGACTAGAGGTCTCCAAAGGTCCTTCTTTGCTGAACTGCCATAACATTCAGTGATAAAATGAGATTCCAACCCTAAATGGGAACGTGGGCAGAAGTTAAAAGGAGGAAGGAGAGCAGCCTAGGTCTGCTGGGCATATCTTATGCCAAAGGTGATGCTAGGAGTATTCAGGGAGCCCATCATTAGCAGGCCAATGCATCAATGATGGCATCATTATCATCATTGCAAACGTTCCTTCAGCACCTATAGCGGGCCAGCCACTCTGTGAGTTATTTCAGGCCACCTTACAACAGACCTATCAGACAATGACTATTATTATGCCCATGTGTCTCAGGAGAAATAGAAGGTACACAGAATTAGATAATCATCACAAAGCTAGTAAGTAACAGACGCAGGACTCTAACCCAGGCTGTCTGGCTCCAGAGCTAGTACTCTTAATTGGCTCCCTCACGCCACCTCCCAAAAGTAACCCTTTGCATTTTTTTAATATTTTAGATGCAGAAAGAAAGAAAGAAAGAAAGAAAGAAAGAAAGAAAGAAAGAAAGAAAGAAAGAAAGGAAAGAAGGAGGGAAGGAAGGAAGGAAGGAAGGAAGGAAGGAAGGAAGGAAGAAAAGTAAGAAAGAACATGATCTCTTTTCATTCTTTTAGAAGTCCCCTGACGCCAGGACATTATCCCTAAATGACAAATTGGAGAAAGATGGTCAGGGAGAGGGACGACTTATCCAAGGTCACCTCAGGGTCAGGGGTAGAGCCTCTCGGTCCCCTGCCCGCATGTCCCCTCTCTGTCTGTCCCCATACCACCTAGCTCTCCTGCAACTCCTTGCCCAGATACCCGTGAAGAAAAGTAGCACATGGCTACTTTTGCCAACTGGCCCACTCAGTCCGACATTTTACTTACAGCTACACAAACTTCCTAGGGAAAGAAACAGCCAGAGGAATAAGATCAAGAAAGAAAAGCAATGTTCATGCTGCAAATCTAATGGCCATCTCTGATGCATCCGGTCCTTCACCCCCTGAGCCTATGGTCTTCAGGCCCCAGAGATGCTATTAATAAAACCCCATTTCACTGCTGAGAAAATTGAAATTTGAGCAGTCTCCTCACTGTCCCGCCTCCCTCATCATGTCTTCTTCTCTCCTACTGTGAAAACTTCTTCCCTGCCATCTTTCTTCCCTTCTTCTGCTGCATTTATTCTGTCTACACAAGATGCAGGTCTATGCTTCCTGGATCAGGTTCTGCTCATGACCTTCTCCTCGTCAAAGACTTTCAACAGCTCCCACGACTTACAACAAGTCCCAACTCCCCAGCCTGCCCTTCCATCCAGTCCATGACTCGCCCACAGTGTACACTTTGAGCCTTACCTTCGCTATGTACTCCTAAGCACCAGCCATCACAGTACCCAAGGAAAGAACCGAAGAAAGTCCTATGCACCCGCTCTTTCTGGTGATTCCTCCACTGGAACCGTTTGCCTATTTAAGGCTGGACTCAAATGCCACCCATCGTGAAAACTTCACTCGTTTCTCTCTCAGTCTAAATCTTTCTGCACTTTCCCCATCCCCTATGAGTAATATATTCTGTACTGTGTGTGAGGGTGCCCATCCCATGATTTCTTACAAAACCAACATACTCTTATCATAAGATCAAGCATCACACTCCTTGGTATTTACTTAAAGGAGCTAAAAAGTTATGTCCACACAAAAATCTACACACTCACGTTTATAGCAGCTTTGTTTATAATTGTCAAAACTCGGAAGCAACCAAGATGTCCCTGAGTAGGTGAATGGATAAATAAAGTGTGATACAGCCAGACGATTAATAAAACCCCATTTCATATTATCATAAATAAACCCCATTTCATAATATTCATAGGAATATTATCCCATACTAAAAAAAATGAGATATCAAGCCATGAAAATATATGGAGGAACCTTGAATGCATATTGCTAAGTGAAAGAAGCCAATATAAAGGGCTATATACTATATGATTTCAACTACATGACATTCTGGAAAAGTCAAAGCTGTGGAGACAGTCAAGATGAGAGATTGCCAGGAGTTAGGGGAGGGATGAAGAGGCAGAGCACTGAGGATTCTTAGGACAGCGAACTCTTCTGTATGTTATCATAATGATGGACACATGTCATTACACATTTGTCCAAACACAGAGGATGTCCAACACCAAGAACAAACCTTAATGTGACCTACGGACTTCGGGTGGTGATGACATTGTAGCTTCATCAATTCTAACCTATGTCCCAGTCTGGTGGGGGACGTTGCTAGTTGGGGAGTCTGTGCATGTGTGGGGGCAGGAGAAACATAGGAAATCTCCATGCCTTCTTCCAGTTTTGCTGGAACCTAAAACTGAACCTAAAACTGCTCTAAAACATAAAGTCTATTTTTTTTTTATGTCTGCCTTGTGCGTGTTAAAGTCCTTAGGAGAATGGAATGTGCCTTCTGATCCTGTGTACTCCTTACACCCTATCCCCCCCACCAAAGCAGGTGCTAATAAATGTTTGTTGAATTGAATTAAATTGAGAGGTCATCTGGGGGATAAGAGCTAGAACTTTATCATAATTTGGACTCTGAGACGATTCGGAAGCTGAAGGACCAGTGACCCCTCTCTTCAGAACTCAATTATCTGCATAAGAACAAACGTCTCAGGTATCTAGCTATTAATTTGCTCACAATCATCTGAGCCTCCAAAGTTCACAAATGTCCCTTTCAATTTCTCAGGCACATCGTTCACAGGAAATGAGATTCTCTTCTCATTCGCCGAATCACAGTGTCCCTGGTACTGTCTCCCTTCCTTACCCCACACCCCAAATCTCCTCATGTGTTCTTATTTGTTCCCATTTGCCACAACCACCTGGGCATCAAAATGCCTGTCACCACAACTTTCCTGGGGCCCGTTGGGGGACCTATAGTTTCCTGCTCAGCATCATTAATCCATAGCTGAGGACTGCGAGTTTTATTGGCAGTCTGAGTCAAAGGAATCTATTCTAATTAATCCTCCACACAAAAATGATGGCCTTTGGCCATCCCTCAGGAAAGAGCCAGCAAACCCAGAGTGGAAGAAAAATGCAGGCCTGGCTTCCTATAAGATCAATACGACCGCATTCTGGGCTCCGTTCTGGGTCACACAGAAGGAGCAGCATGAGTGGCCGAGATCACCGGAGAGGTCTCTGGTCATCAGTCTGATGGCTGGGGTCACAGGAGCTGAGGAGCCCCCTTGCACCACAAATCCCAAAAGGCCCAGTGCCTTTAAAGGCCTTTGACTCTTTGAGACCCATTCCCTCATTCATAACAGGGATTTACAAAATTCGAATGTTTGCATGTGTTTCACGTGATAGGACCTCAATACCTCAAACAAGCAGGAAATGGAGAAATCCGGGACAAGAGAAGAGAAAACACATCATGATTGATGCTGTTCGGCCACAGGGCAGTTGGGAGGTCCGGTGTTCAGTGACCAGCACAGCACACAATTTCAGGGATGGCTCAGCCAATCGTGGATAGGGAGCGAGGTGAGCCACGTGGCGGGTCAGGGCCGAGGAAGGCTCAGGACAGTGGCAGTGACCACAGTCAGGGGGAACAGATTCTGTGCTTCAGATGACTCACCGTGGAGCAGAGAGGCGGTGGAGCGTGGATTGGAGCCCAACACACCTGGCTTTAAGGCCACTTCTTTCTATCTGGATGGCCTTAAGCGAGTCCCTTTGATTCTCTGGTTTGTTTCCTCAGCTGGAAAATGGGATAAACACAAATAGTACTTAGTTAACCACTTGCTGTGAAACTGTCTTCATGGTGGGATGGTGTGTGAGATACTGAGTGATGGACTTTTCCACTCCATTCCCCTAGTGCAGGACCCTCCCTCACCCACTGAGTGGGTCAGAACCTCCCAGGCCAAGACTGTCCCAAGCATGAGAAGTATCACAAAAGAACTCAAGGGGAAAGACAGCAAAATTCTTCCCCTTGAGCTATGTTTTAAGTGTAATACAGAAAAGGGAAGAATGTTCATCTACACACACACACACACACACACACACACACACACCCTACCATGACATTACAGAGTTCTCTGAACCTAGGAGGAAGAGGACAGCTGAAGGAAAAGAAGAAATCTCAGTCACTAATGATAAACTCCATGGTCCCTCCATGACCATCCTCTTCCCCTCTACTGATTTTTCTCTGAGGTTCTGGGAGGATAGCAAACCCCTCCAATCAAAGCCCACACCATCAGAGAGTAGTAGAAATGAGAGGGCCGTATGGGGTAGAGGACAAAGAGGACCGAGTGACCACTGGGGCAGTGCCACCAGCCAGGCAACACTGGGGGTCATGACAGAAGTGGGTCAGGACGAGTGTGCCTCGCTGAGTCACTTTGCAGCATCAACTCCAAGGGAAAGGAAGGAGACAGGGAAATCCTGAGTTTTCCTGAGTTTAAACCCATAAGACCCAAATAACTGAAATGGCTCAGTTCTCCTGGAAATGACTAGAATACACATTCTGCCTTCTGATGGAACAAAGCCCCCCCCAAAAAAGAAATGAATTTCATTTTAGGAAAATAAAGAAAAGCATGTTTTGGCAACCTGAGTCCATGACATATAGACCTACATATTTACACACATACATATATATTGAAAGTAATAACAATAATCAAAATAACATATCAACTAAGTGGATTGAGTGCTTCCCATGAGCCAGGCACTGTTCTCACAGCTTTCTAAAGATGACATCATTTGTTTCTCATAGGAATAGGACTAAGGGCTCAGGATTATTACCACCCCTTTGGGGGATGAATAAGCTGAGCATAGCGAGTGTAGATGACGTTGCCCAGGTTACATCAGAGAAGAGAAGGGCACAGCATTTGAACTCTGGCCATCTGATTGCAGAGCCCACGTTCTCCATCACTTCTGCTCTCTTGCTTCTACACTGAGCCTTCGACACATTGCAACCCACTTATTTATAATTTAATGAGTGCTGACTATGACTTGGACACTGTGAGAAAAGCTTGCCTCGTATCATATCTGTACTCTTTATAATAACCCCAGCAGAAATGTTTCGCTATTATCACCCTTTTAAAATTGAGGAAACTGGGACTCTGAATCTGAATCTACCTGGCTCTCAAAAGTGTGCTTCCAACTCATCCTTTAACCCTCCACAGGAACACAGACAAAAAGCGTGGCTTGCTGCCAGCTTTAGGGCAAGCCAGTATGTGGCTGCCAGTATGTGGGTCATGATGGTGAGGATGGGATTTGGGTTCCCAGCAGCCCCTAGTCTAAAGGTGGGGTCTGGGGGCGAAGAGCCATGTAAGAATCCGGTCCAACCTCACCAAGGAGAAGCCTGGCAAATACCAGGTGTGCATCCGTTCATGCTAGAGAGTCCCAAGGAAAGGTTCAGGTCCTGGAAGACAGCTGGAGTGCTTGGCAGGTGGTGTGAGTCTGAGGTGAGGAGGGAGTACAGGATTCAGAGGCCAAAAGGGTCTTTAGCCAGTGAGACCTGACTCAAGGAACCATAGCATGGCCTGGTTCCAGCCCAACCCAGACAATTCAAGATGGTGGTCTTACTGGATCTGAAAGAAGACATTACTGTGCTTCATGCGATAGATAAGGAAATTGAGGTCCAGAGAATCTAAGTTATGAACATGCCACTGGTGAGTGGCAGAACCAAGGACGCAGCTGGCTCTCTCTGACTCCACACTCCATGCTTTTCCTCACTGTGGCTTTTATCCCAAGCATTTGCGGCATGACTTAAAGGAAAGAAAGGGGAGCAATGACCCATGCTGCCAATCTCCTGTTGTCCAAAAGGCCCAGCCCTGTAATAAGCAAGTATTTTCAACAGTCGAGGCTTGCCTGCCCCTTCTAGTCCAGACCAAGCTGACGTCAGACCGCAGATCTCACCAGGCAAGGGATTAAAGAAATGAAGTCCCGTTTCACAAGCGGCCAAATCCTATTTGACCAGCCTTGCCAGGGATTTCCTGGGCTTAATCGCCTGCTAGCTCTGGACAGGGAGGAGGGTGCTGAGCTATGACTTTGTTTTTCCCTGTCCTTCTCCCCTAATGTGATTCCGCTCCTAGCTACACCACTTGGGGTTTACACAAGACTGCACACCGCAGCAGTGCCCATGGTGGCGAGACAAGAAAAGAGAAGAGAAAAACCCACCAATCGGAGATAAATAAAACACTATACATATCAGTTAAAATAAATATACTAGAGCTATCCATACCAGTGTGGGTAAATCTCAAAAATAATGTTCAGGGCAAAGAGCAAATTGAAAGAGGATATGTATGATGTGACAATATTCCTATGAAGTTTTAAAAATGTGATTCCATAGGGATTCGAACATGCAGAAAATTCATAAGCTCGTGCATGAAAATGTTAACCACTATATTTAAGATACTGATAAGCTCCAGAGAAGGAAAAGAAAAAATAAGATTAAGAAGAGGTCTATGGCATGGTAGAGGTTTGTAATCCTTTCCTTCTTTTTTTTTTTTTTTTTTAAATTGGAAGCAACGAAGACAAAATGTTAAGATCTGTTAAGGCTGGTTTATAGGTACATGTATGTCTATCATACATTATTATCCTTAGGTTTGAAAACCTAAACCAAAACTTTTACAAAAAACATTTTTTAAAAAAGGATGGTTGTACCTTAAGTATTATAGCAAAGTGTCAGGCTCTAGTCTGAAAGCAAGTAAGATTTCTACATAAAGAGACACATAATGAGGTATCCCGGTGGAGAAAGGGAGATGATAATCACATAGAGTTATGAAGGCCTGGCCTAGTGCAGTAGCACAGTGTGAAAAGAAAGAGGTGACAGACCAAAACCCAAATCTCCCTGTAGAACCAAAAGATGAAAGCATTACTGAGACTACTCTTTTTCATCCCTCACCCCTGCTTCTGAGAATTCCACCCTCCTCCTTCTACTATTCCAACTATGTACTCCATTGAGGGTTGCCAATCATGGTTTCCTCCTCAAGGGTGGGCATAGGAGTCAAGCTGGGCTGACAATGGTACCCTATCACCAAGGCCTACAGTGATTGGTATAAGAATGGGCAATAACCCAAAGGTTGGCCAATCATAGCCAATCCTTTTCCTAGGATAACTTTCTTTCTTATTATTTTTACTTTTTTTTTTAAAGATTTTATTTATTTATTTTATCAGAGAGAGAACACAAGCAGGCAGAGAGGCAGGCAGAGGCAGAGAGAGGAGCAGGCTCCCTGCCGAGCAAGGAGCCCGATGCGGGACTCGATCCCAGGATGCTGGGATCATGACCTGAGCTGAAGGCAGCTGCTCAAACAACTGAGCCACCCAGGCGTCCCTTATTTTTACTTTTTAATAAACAGAGAGCATGCATACATGTGAGCAGAGGGGAGTGGCAGAGAGAGAGAAGGAGGGATAATCTTAAGCAGGCTCCATTCTCAGTGTGAAGCCTGAAGCCACGCTCGATCTCATGACCCTGTGATCACAACCTGAGCCAAAATCAGGAGTCAGACGCTCAACTGAGCCACCCAAGAACCCCTCCTAGGACATCTCTCTGAATGTGAACCAGAAGAAGACAGTGGAGAATGGAAGACATGGGTGCAGAGCTCTCTGTGGCCACAATCCTGAAGCAAGGGAAAAGCTGGTCTAGGACTGGAGAGAATGAAGCCACTTTGCAGAGAGCAGCCGTAATAAGAGATCTCTAGGGCATGACGAACTCCCAGTCCCAGGTGCCCCCCGCTCCAGCCCTGCCCGAGGGGAGCGTGAGCAGCAGTGGCTGCTAAGGCATCCCTTCTGAACCAGCTCTGCTGTGTGATTTTGGACACTGATCCTGGCTGCACAGCCTCCTGGTTCTCTGACATTCCAGAACACTCTGAGCACTACCCAATGCTGTTTAATAAATCCCCTCATGACCTAAATGAGCAAGCACGGTTTCTGTTGTTTGCAACCCAGGACCCGATGTCAACAGGTAGGACAATCACTGTTCTCCCCAGAGACCCCAGAAGGGGACACCTCAAAATGGTGCTGCACGCACATGAGAACTAAGCCAATCGGCGCTCTGAGTAATCAGGATCTCACCGTTTCCACGCTGAGCTCCTTCTCTGAGAGCAAGATGCCTCTTCCAAAGAATGATCTTAACCAGGGTGACCTTTCACAGAACATCTAGCATCCCACTGCCATTCTTGCAGGCAGCACCCAACATGCACAAAGCCCACACGAGCCCACTATGTCATTTGGTCCCCAGCCTAACCCCAGGCGGTGAAGGGGGTGAGCCTGAGACTGTTCTCATTTAATCGAGGAGGAAGCTGAATTTTGGAGAAATGATGTACCCCAATCACATGGCCACTTAATAGTTGTGCCTAGAACGGAGTCCAGACCCCTGCTGCCAGTCCAACACACCAAAAAGGAGCCAAGGCTAAAGAGCCGGGGAACCTAACACTAATGGCCACTGCGTGATGCTAATTACATGCCAGACACTGTTCTCAGTGCTTTCCATGCAATAACTCATTTAATCCTTCTTACAACCCTATATGTTGTTAGTCCTAGAGTGACCCCCATTTTACAGATGAGGGAACTGAGGCACAGAGAGGTTAAGATACTTGTCTCAGGTCACACAGCAGGCAAGCGGCCGACCTAGGATTCAAACCAGAAGTCTGGTTCTCGAGTCCACACTCCTAATCACTCCATTAAATAGGGTGGACAAGAAGTCTTCCTGGGATCCAGATTCCTTGACCCCTACCCTCCTTGGAGTGCGAGGAAGTTCTAGAAGGCCTGGTTGTGAAGGCAGCCTGAGACCCCCATGGATCAGCATAGCTGATCTACATGCAGGTGCCTCGTGCTAAAAGCCTGAGAGGGAAGTGTGTTAACAGAGCAGATGCTGAATTGCAGAAAAGCTAAATATGGAGTGGGAGCCCCGAAGGCTGCAGTAAGAGCAAGGAGGGTAAAAACCAATTTCAAAACAGAGCCCCAGGCAATGATTTGGAGAGAAAAACCAATATATACGGTCTCACATAATAACTGTAGCAACGCCTTCCATTTACCTCGCCCTTTCCATTGGAGGAGGCCAAAGAAGTTCACAATTGTTATTACCAAAGTTTTCCTTCTCGAGGCCTGGGACCCGCTGAAGACAGCTGAGGGCTTTGTTATGATATGCATGGGGAAGGGAAGCACCAAGAGGTCAATGCAGAAATCACAGAGCAGCAAGGTATCCATCAAAGCCAACTGTCTGGGCTCAAAAGCCATCTGTAAGAGCCAACGCATTGAAAATCAATTCAGCAGAGGATTGATTTACGTACAGCTGTCAGACAAATCCTGAACTCACTCCAGGAAAATTGGCCACTGCCGTTTGACCTCCAGGGTGTGGACAGAAGGAGCAGATACAGGGGGACAAGCAGGGAGGGTCATGGGGCAGAAGACAGGGAGCAGGGATGAGGAATAAGTGGCAAGCCAGAGATAGCGCAGGTCTCGTCAGAGAAAGCCCACCATTCCCAGACGGAGCCACGAGAGCAAGCCAAGAAAAAATATCCTCAGTGGATCCATGAACTGATCACGTGACCAATCAATCATTCAGCAAAGGGCTCTCATCTAGCTGGTCTGGGGGTCCTGCAGGGGTGCGGGCAGCAGAGAATCGTGTCTCTAACCACCCCTCCCCTTCCCCCACTAGCTTGACCCTGGACAAGTTTTCTCCCCACCACACTGGTTCTCTGCGAGTGACTGCCATCATTTCTCTCCGGGATTGTTTCTTTCCTCCTTTTACTCATTTTATAGTCAGCTAGATGGGGCTATCCACTCCACTCCTTCCGTACAACCTCTACAACCCTTCACTTATTCCTTGTAGCTGGAGTGACCTCTCCATCTTCTTAGATGATTAATTCATGTCTTTGTGTATAAAAGGAAGAAAGAACAAAAGAAGAAAGGTGTCATTTACTCCAAAATGTGAAGGGTCCCTTCTGTTCCCTTTCCAAGATTCGCGGGGTCAGGGGACATAATCTCATTGTGCCCACCTAAGTATAGGGTGACACCATTGATCACATAAGAGGGCAATGCATGGGGATCAGATGAGCTAGTCGAGTGTCCCCTTTGCCACCATCTCCGAGTATGACCTCATCCATGTCACATCCATTCTTTTAGGTGCCACTGACCTATCTGTGAATGGGTACTGACACCCCTGCTGTACTGCTCCACCATGTGATTTTTTTTAAAGATTTTATTTTTTTATTTGAGACAGAGAGAGGGAGAGAGCACATGAGAAGAGGGAGAAACAGATCCCCCACTGAGCAAGGAGCGAGACCAGGGCTCCATCCCAGGACTCTGAGATCACGACCTGAACTAAAGGCGAATAGTTAACCAACTGAGCCACCCAGGCGCCCCCACCACGTGATTTTGACAATCACTATGTCTAATGAAAGTGGAAGGCTATATGACACAACTGTCGTACGAGAGTTTCTAAGGGATACAGGGAAATAAAAATGGTCTTAAAACACAATCAGATGACTCCTCATGGCCAAAAGAAACAGCTTCAAATAAACCAAACTTTGTGCAAAGTTAGAGCTCCTCATACCTTACTCCTAAAATGAAAGACCCACATCCAACTTGGGTATAAATTTTAAAAGATAACATGGGTTTGGGTGAGAAAGAATTGGTTTCAGTCCAGTCCTCAAAATTTATTGGCTGTAAGACTTTATTATATGACTAATTATTTTTTTCCCAAACCTATAAGGTGGGCATAATAACACAGACCTCACTGAGACGATTTCAATTGGTGATGTTTATAAAGCACCCAGCAGAATGCTTTGCACAAAGCAAGCTCAGAATCACCAGGGAAGAGTATCCTGCATTAGTTCTCTTTCCTCCTTCCCTGGGAACTGGAATTATAGTAAGCATGAAGTGAATGAAATAGGAAGAGGCAGTCCTCGCTTTTGCCACCTCACACGTCTCCCTGATCTACACTTCAACATGGTCTATTGAGACAGACTTACCGCTCTCCCCACTTTTCCTGAACCCGCTTTCTTATTCTAAAGCTCCACTTGTATCCAAAATAGAGGAAAGTAACAGATGTGTGGATTTGTGATTTATCAGACATTTGTTACACATCCAATTCACCAAAAATCTGTTGAGCATCTATCCCTGCACATCCAGAGTGGGGCTGGGAACCAGGCTAGAGACATGTAGCACATGGGACTTGGCCTTTCACCAATCCGTTTAAAACTCGCACTCACGGAACGCATCGTGACTTAAAAGCGAGAATCACCATCTCTCCAGGCTCAGCTGGGTTACGGAGCCACAGAACCAAGCCAGGAACCTGGATCATTTAAGTGTTTCACAGGGAAAAGGAGAGATGCTTATTTGAATGCTTCACTCAACTGCACAAAAGACTAGCCTGGGAGTCCGGAGTTCTGGAATCTCATTTGGGAATAATAAGTTATGTAGTAAGAGCCATAGGTCACAGTAAGTCTCTTCCCCTCTCTGGGCCTCAGACTTCTCGCCTACAAAAGAAGAAGTTAGACTGGGGTCTAAGTAGCAGTAGTTCTTACACGAGGTTGAATAGCATTCCCCACCCCCCCATGCTCACTTGGACCCTGGGAATATGACTTTATTGGGAAATGGTGTCTTCGCAGATGTAGTCAAGGTGAGGTCAGGATGAGGGCGGGCCCTAATCTAGGGACTGGTGTCCTTATAAAATGAGACAGGGCTACCTGGGTGGCTTAGTTGGTTAAGCATCTGCCTCTTGACTTTGGCTCAGGTCATGATCTCAGGGTCCTGGGATCCAGCCTCATCTCGGGCTTTATGCTCAGCATAAAGTCCACTTGAGATTCTCTTCCTCTGCCCCCTCCCCCCCTCTCAAATAAGTAGATAAATCTTTAAAAAATAAAAATAAAAAGAAACAGACACATAAGGAAGGAGGCCACATGGAGCTAAAAACAGGGACTGCAGCATTGAGGATTGGTCAAATCTGACCCCCTTCCGATCTACAAGCCAAGTAGCACCAAGGATTGCCAGAAACCACCAGAAGCCAGAAGAGGCAAGAAAGGAGTCTCCCCTAGAGCTGTCAGAGAGCACATAACTCTGCCAATACCTCGATGCCAAAGCTACGGTCTCCAGAAGTATAAAGAAAAAGTTCTGGTGTTCAAGCCACTGGTTTGTGGTACTTTGTTATGGTGGCCCCAGGAGACTAGCAAAGGCCTCCTCAAACTATCCCTTACTTAATCATTATGATATATTTATGTCCTGATAATATTTGATTCTATCATCTGAAATCCATAAGCCCCACCGGGAGTAAATGCCCAGGACCAGGGAAGTGTGGGCAGAGGGGCATGTCTTTCCCCAAACCACTGCCTCCAACTCCTCCCGGATAGGACCAGTCCCCCTCCGCTCTGGAGATGGCCTGTGATCTGTCACCCTCTTAGATTTACTGTCACCAGATCTGAGCTGAGATCAAATTGGCAAAAATCTGACTTGGTTTCCCAACCGCCACTATCCAAGGATTATGACCAGAAGTGAACTTGATTTATAGCAGCAACAGCGTTGACAAACAAGAAGTCCTGAGTGGAGCGGAAGCCACAGAAGGGCTAATGTTTCACTGAGGAAGGTTCAGGGAAGCCAATCTCCTGGAGGGGCCCAGATTGGGCCAGTGGCACTCAGGTGCAACCGCCATTTCTGCCTCTCCTCTGCCCGGCACCCTGGTGAGAGCACAGCTAAACATCCCCCGGGATCCCAGAGAAGGGTCTCAGTGATGGCACTTTGAAGTGAAGGTGGGAGTGTAGTGTCCCCTTCACCCAGAGCACCGTCTTTATTTTTTAATCATTATTTAAATTCAATTAGCCAACATATAGTACATCATTAGTTTCAGATGTAGTGTTCAATAATTCATCAGTTACATATAATACCCAGAGCTCATCACATCCCATGCCCTCCTTAATGCCCATCCCCCAATTACCCCAACCTCCACCCACCTCCCCGCCAGCAACCCTCAGTTTATTCCTATAGTTAAGAGTCTTTCATGGTTTTTCTCCCTCTGATGACTTCAGAGCACCCAGTCTTTAGAACGAGGTCTTTCCCGATTCTCACAGCCCAGCCTGGGGCACGCGCCAAATAAGCACATGTTCTAGAAGGCTCTAAGCTCATTAAGAAATGAAGCTGCAGGGGTATGGAGAGAGCCCTGAGCTCCATCAAGGGTCCAAACTTCCCCGCTGCCCTCTCTGGGCCAGCACGCAGCACTTCTGTCTGGATGGGCCCCAAGTGGCAGCCCACCGGCTTCTAACCCCCAGCTCCCCCGCCCACCCCCGTCAGGGAGAGAACGAGGTTCTTTCTTTCTGGGGAAGGTTGGTCCCTCTGTATCCTTAGCAATGATACTTCCTGCTACCAACTCATCAAACGCGCCTCAAGCAAAGCTCTCAGAGTCCTTTGTCAGCCTTGACAAAAATCTTGCCGACAAATGTCCCTTGGCTTCAAGGGCCACTCAAATTCCAAATCCAGCCTCGGAGCTGTAATGCCCTGAGCCCCTGGGTCAGCCCCGTGCTGCCCCCTGGCCCCTCCTTTTCAGGTTTCCACTGCAGCCACAAGCATCCTTGCAAACCCTGAGATCTGACCTTGTCTTGCTCCTGTGCAAAATCATTCAGAGGCTTTTCAGATAAATCCCAAATCCTGCAAGGAACAGAACACTTTTTCACCCAAATCCACCCAAATATATATATATACACACATATATATAAATATACATATTTACAATGTATATTTACAAATGTATATATGTACAAATGTATGTATATTTACAAATATACATATATATATATACATATATATAAAATGATTGTTTAAAAAATGAATGAATGAAAAAGACATTCAAAATCCAAGATTCAACAGACATAAAATGACTGTCAAGTTTGGGCAATAAAAGCTGACTCCCCATTCCGGGCGGATCTCACCACAGATCTGTAACTGACGGCTTGGGTGCTGTCACAATGCGCGGACCACTCTTTGGGAACTTGGGCATCGAGGATTGGGCAGGCCTGCCCCCCTTCCGACTGCGGGCATCTCCAGCCCGTTCCGCAGGACGAGCTCCCTCGCCCCTTCACAGCCACTGCACTCACCTTCCTCTGCTTCCCGCTACCGGCTTCCCACCGCCTCCCGACTTTTTAACACACTATTCCCTCCGTCCAGAACTCTCTCCCCTTCCTTCACACCCCCTCCATGTAGTTAGCTTCAACGCACCTGACAGGTTGTACCTCACGTTATTTCCTCAGGGAAGCCCGTGCGGGACCTGCCCCTTCATCCCTTGTACACACATGCACACGCACCTACTCCGCCACCTACACACACACAGACACACACGCACATGCATCTACCCCTCCACCTCCACACACACATGTACACACCCCTACCCTGCCACCTACACACACACACGTACATACATGCACACCCATCTACCCCTCCACCTCCACACACACACATGTACATACATGCACACGCATCTACCCCTCCACCTCCACACATACACATGCAAACCATCTACCCCTCCACAGACACACACATCTCCCTTCCTCACACACATATGTGCAAGCCCACCAACCTCTCCATCTCCTACACACACCCACACACACACACACATACCCCTACCCCTCTATCTCCCATACATAGTTTGGGTGAGTTCCCTTACTATTTGCTTTCACAGGAGCTGATTGATTCTTTCATTGCAATTATCTCAATTTATATTTACTCATTCATTACAGTCATTATTTGCTTAATATCTGTCTCTCCCTTTGCTCCACGAGCATAAGAAAAGGGTGCAGCCCTCCTGCACTCCCCCAACAGGTAGCACAGGGCTTGGGGGCCTTGTAACATCCAGTAACAATTTGCAGACTATAAAAATGAAATAACTGAGTTGCCTTGGATTTATCGAAGCCCTCCTTTTCCTCCACATGATGCAATTCATTCAACCTGAAGCAACACATGTCTCTTGCCAAGGTTTTATTTCTACAAACGTTTCCCTCAGTTCTTCGTGTCCATTTGGTACCCGGTCTGCCTCCCACCAAGGTCACACACCCCGGGCCTCCTCCCTCCCCATCCATGACCGTTTCTGAGTGCTGCTGTCGTTCCAGTGTTAGCATTCCCCAAACACTCGTATTAATATTAATTCTGTATTGCAAGCAGCAGATCGCTTAGATACATATTTTGCCAAATGAGGCTCCGGCCACATCCCCCAATCAAACACACCTTCTCAAACAGACCGTTGTAGCGGGCAAAACTGAACGCCGTGCAATGACTCCCTGATGGCGGCATTCCAGACATTAATGGCAGGCCGGTGGAGAGAGAGATCCAAGGGTAGATCTTCAGCTTGCCTTGAGCTCTCATATGGAGCAATGACCTATTCCTTAAGAGACACTGCTTCTAAGAGCTCCTCTGGCTTCAGACCAAACAGCCACAATGACAGAAAAAAGAGTTCAGATTAAGAGAACGATGACCTGGACTCCGCTAGTGACTTGCTGTGTCGCTTGGCTAGGTCACTTCCTCTCTGCGGGTCTTGTTTTCCCCAGTCATAAGATGAGGTGGATTTCAGGGTCTCTAAATCCCCACTGACACACTTCACAGATCTGCAGAATGCTCTGACTCCCATATACTAGATTTCAGTGCCCCCTCTAGTCATTTTGCTGATTCATTCAATAAGTGCTAACTTTTTTTTTTTTAATATTTTATTTATCTGAGAGAGAGAGAGAGGGAGAGCATGAGCTAGAGAGCATGAGTGGCGGGAAGGGCAGAGGGAGAGAGAGAAGCGGGCTCTCTGTGGAGCAGGGAGCCCGACACGGGGGCTCAGTCCCAGGGGCCCAAGATTACCACCTGAGCCTAAGGCAGACGCCCGGCCACGTGAGCCAGCCAGCCGCCCCGCAGTAGGTGCTTACTGAGCGTCTCCAAAGATCTTTGCAGGCGGAGGTTACACGGACAAAGAAGATGGACATAATTCCTGTCCTTCTGATGCAGGAGAAGGAGCAGAGGCTAAACAAATAACTAATTAATCACCATCATTACAGCTATAGAGGAAAAGGGCAGATCTCGTGAGAGCCAAGAGGATGAGGTCTAAGTAGAATGAGGTAGGATGAAGGACAGCTGTCCTGAGGAAGGACATTTGAGCTGAGAGGCAGTCTTTACATGTGTCTGAAGCCAAAAATTTCCCAAACATCCCATTTAGCTACATAATAAGTGTACGGTGAGAAGGGGGACAAGCGTCACTGGCCCCTGTTTGAGCCATTAGGACAAAGACCCTGCTCCTTGGCTTACAGGACTGCTCTACCACACACCACAGCCCCAGCGCCCGGCCACACCGCACGGCTCCTGAGGCCGCTAAACTGACTTCGCTGTGTTGTCACAGATTTCATTTTCACGTCTGTGCCTCCTTCGCCCCAGTGATCCAGGGGTGGGGGTTGGAGGGCCAGGGGAGCAGGGCAGGCATGTCTGCTTTGCACATCACTGTATTTCCAGCCCAAGCATGACGCCGGGTACATATCAGGTGTTAAGAGTGTGGCTGAGGCATTTGCAACGACGTGGGTGGAACTAGAGGGTATTATGCTAAGCGAAATAAGTCAGTCAGAGAAAGACAATTATCACATGATCACTCTGATACGAAGAATTTGAGAGGCAGGTCAGGGGGTTATGAGGGGGGTGGGGAAGAGAAATGAAACAAGACGGGATGGGGAAGGAGACAAACCATAAGAGACTCCTAAACTCAAGAAACAAACTAAGGGTTGCTGGGAGGTGGGGGGTAGGGATATGGACATTGGGGAGGGTATGTGCTATGGCAAATGCTGTGAAATGTGTAAGCCTGATGATTCACAGACATGTACCCTGGGGTAAATAATACATTATATATTAATAAAAAAATTAAAAAAAAAAAAAGAGTGTGGTTGAGGGCACCTGGATAGCTCAGTTGGTTAAGTGTCTGCCTTTGGCTCAGGTCATGATCCCAGGGTCCTGGGGTTGAGTCCCACATTGGACTTCTTGTTCAGCAGGGGAGCCTGCCTCTCCCTCTCCCTCATGCTCTCCTCTCTCTCTCAAATAAATAAAGAAAAATCTGAAAAAAAAGAAAAGAAAAGAAAAAAAGAAAGAGTGGCTGAATGGGGGTGCCTCACTGGTTCAGTCAGGTAGAGCATGTGACTTTTGATCTCAGGGTTTTGAGTTCAAGCCCCACACTGGGTGTGGAACTTACTTAAAAAAAAAAAAAAAAGAGTGTGGCTGAATGAATGAATGAATGAATGAATCCCCACATCGCCAAAGAGGAATCTGAGGTCAAGTGAGGAGGGAATGTTTTTTCCAAGTCCTAAGTTAGCATATATCAAAGAAGGGTCTCCAATGCAGGCCTAAGGTTGGGCAGGGAGGTAGAACCTGTGAGTCCAAAGATGGAATCTGCCTTCCTTCACTCAGAATAGAATCACTTTATCTGTTGTGGTTTCACTCCTCCTACAGAGTCCAGCACTCCAGGTGAGGGCCTCTGGGCATTTCCCCCACAAAGGAAGATTCTGCACAGAGCTAGTTCTCGTCAGGGGACGGTGAGGAGGCCCAGGGACCTGAGTGATGGGTCTGGGCCTGGACACCAGGACACTATTTATGTTTTGCCTAATGGAAAAGGCAGCACTCTTAGCTTCCCCTTGGAGCCTCCTATCCTGGGGAGTGACAGCTACAAAGTCAACGTGAGGTGCTTGGCAAACACTTCACACATCAAATGGATCCTTCAACTGGCTGAGGTCCAACGTCAGTCTCGGGGCTCTCGGCACAACTCGTGAACCAGCCTTTCCTGGGCACCTTTTATGAGCTCAGCCATGCGCCAGGGGTGATATGAGGAGGTTCCAGGAAGCAAAAGGCTGCTGCCGGACTGGGAGAAATCCAGGCTGAGGCAGGTAAGCCTGGGAAGGACCCAGGTACAGCATGCCAGGCAGCGTCAGTTCTTAGAACCAACTCCCTAGAGCAGGTGAGGGGATGGGTGCTGGGTCGCACCATTTTGGGGCCTGGGCTGCTCTCAAACCCAGACCTGAGAGAGGGCATGGCCCTGAGGATGGGGGTGAGATCCAAGGGATTTTTCAAGGATGAGGGCAGGGCCACCTTATTTATTGATGTACCCCTAATATCTGATACAATACCTGGCTGATGTCTGTAGAACGATTGAAAGTAAAAAGAGAAGGAAGCAGGTTCTGGAAGCCAATCCCATAATGTGTCTTTACAATAACCTTGGCCATATTAAATGAGCAGTTAACTAAGCGTCAGCAGTGTGCTAAGTACTTCACACCCAGAATAACCCTGAGAGGAAGGTGTTAAAATCCTTATCCAACAGTTGAGCAAACACTGTGCATAGCAAAGTGAATAATTTGCATAAAGACACCAAGCCAGGACTTGGTAGAGCTGGGATTTCACTCCAATTCCGTTTGATTTGAGAACCTGAGCTCTAAAGTATGTTGTTTTAGCCTAACAGGTTGCTACTATGGGAATGGAATACTTTTGAATAGGGAGAGAGAAGAAAGAATCTTTTTCCAACAAGGAAGAAAATGGGAATGAACACAGGACATGATTTCAGACTAAACAGGACCATTTCCCCCAAAGAAAACGTCCATGTTTCTCCTAAATGAGGGGCCCTTCCCACACACTCTCAGTAGCTCTCCCCAACCCTGCGCACTTGTCACCATTTTCACCACACAAGTGATGGTGAATGGAGTTAATTAAATGTCAGTCGGTCCTCAAGGGACACAGGTCTAGAAGGGAAGGTGCCATGACTATCTTGCTGCTGCCCCACCCAGTGTGTGATAGAGTGCCTAGCACATAGCAGGGGCTTGGTAAGTATTTTTTGAATATGTGAGTTAAATAACTGATAGGCGATGGGAAAACATATCCTGATGGCATGTGATCAGGAAAGAAGACAAATGGAACATTTTCAAGAAGCCCCTTGAGGACCAAGAAGAGCTTCATGTCGGGAAGCCGCCATAGGTTCTTGAGCTCACCTACAAGAGGAAGACTCTCACATTAGGGGGAGAAACAGACCAGCTAAGGGAGAGACTAACAATTTTCAAATCAGGATCAACCCTTGAGGTGACAAGGATCTTATGATGACAGCAGTGAGAATGCAGTAGAAAAGATAATACCAAGGAAACATATAATGCAGGTTCTACTCAGGGCATTCCTCATCAAAACTTAATAAACAGATGAGGGCATAAATCTGGGTTGGTGGAGGGAATAGGAGATCAGACTATGCCTGACTCTATAAACTTGACTTCCTTCCGTCACAGAAGATAAGATTTCACTGAAACTCAGGTGATGTCAAACGAGGGTAGAAAATATGTTCCTTATCATTCCACTGGTTTCTAAGTCTTACGCATGACCAGCCAGGGGGAAAAAGAATATGTTTCCTAAGGTTTTCAGAAGGCTCTGAGTCTTTTCCAAATGAATCATTTACTCATCCACATTTCTAAACCTACAGTTCTAGATCACTGACTTTGGAACAGAACTGTTCCCAGGGCAAGGCCTCTCTCCCTTTTGAACAGAATTCAAGAGGGAGCCCTCTGAGCACATCAGACTCATACAATTGTTTTTTCCTACAAAAGACCTGGATTCAAATCCCAGCTTTGACACTTACTAGCAAGGACAAACTAGCTAATGATGCATAAACTGCTGTTTAGCGATCCATGCACTAGAATGATGGTTCTGGGTCCATGGTTCCAAAACTTGAACCCTCCTTGAGGATTCTCATGCATGGGACAAACAATCATTAGCCGCCTTCTGTGTGCCAGCCACTGTGCTGGGGACTGAACAGGGTAACACACAAAGCAGACAAAGACTCTAGTCTAGGGGCGCCTGGGTGGCTCAGTGGGTTAAAGCCTCCGCCTTCAGCTCAGGTCATGATCTCAGGGTCTCAGATTGAGCCCCACATCGGGCTCTCTGCTCAGCGGGGAGCCTGCTTCCCCCTCTCTCTCTGCCTGCCTCTCTGCCTACTTGTGATCTCTCTCTCTGTCTCTGTCAAATAAATAAAATTTTTTAAAAAAAAAAGACTTCAGTCTAGTCTGGACAAATACAAAACAAAAATCATGTGAGCAAATACATACTTGCAACGTGTTATGAGAGAGAGATTCAGGGTAACAGGGAAGTCTACAACAGGGATATGGGAACTCATGACAGAGGTGAGGGAAGGCTTAATCCGAGCCTGAAGGAAAAGCAGGTTCAGTTTCCGGGAAAATGGGATGGAAAGATACTCTCAGCAGAAGGGTGACCATGGACAAACACCTGTAGCAGAAACACAGTGAGTGGGAAGTAAGGCCAAGCAGTTGGTAAGTCTGAGCAGAGAAAACTCAAAGGGCAGTCTGATGGCAAATGAGCCTGAAAGACAGAGCTCAGATCATGATGGACCTTATGGGCATGTCCCAGAGTACGTTTGACTTTAAAATCAATGGGGAACCACTAGAGAGGTGTTTGGGGGTGGGATGGGGATGGAGGGGGACACAGGATCGTTGCCTTCCAAAATAATCACTCTGAGCGGCCCAGAAGAGGCTAAAGTAGATGTGGGGCAGCCAACTGGAGGCTAGCGTCGCAGTCCAGGCAAGAGATGATGGTCTATTTGACTGGGACGGTGCTGGGCATGGAGGGAAACAGGCACATTCGATGTTTATGGAAGCAGCAGCACAGACAGGACGTTCTGATGGATTAGATCAGGGAGGGTGTTTCAAGGACAGTCCTGGGCTTCTGGCCATTCGCTGGGAAAGAAAAAAACCTAAAGAAGAGCAGGTTGGGAGTAGAGTTTGAGCTCTGTTTTAGACATATTGAATTTGCAGCACATCTGAAGCAGTTGAAAAGAAATATTAATCAGGCAACTGTGTATGTATATCTGGGGCTCAAAATACACATTTGGACATTATGAGTATAAAATGAGTAATTGAATCTGAAGGCTGTGCCAAGATCACACAAAAAGTGGGACGTAAGGGCCTCTGATTGGGTTTGCAGAACCTAACACTTCCCTATTCAACTCTGTGCTTGAAGGCCTCTCCTTTTTAAGACCAGAAAAGCCAGCCAGGGGTGACGACAAGCCACACTTGTTCAGCCCAACAATTTCCTAGGCTCTCTTCGGTAAACCAGCTGATTTAACTTACTCCTCCCCACCACACAGAGGAGAAGACCCAAGCATCTTGTCTTCACTTTACAGATGCAGAGATGGAGGCTTAAAACATGTATTTGCCTAAAGTCACATAGCTGGCAGACAGCTACTTCCACGCCGAGGTGTCTCAGATTTCAGAAATACTTCTCATAGTCTGCCCTCGCTGGGCCCATCGCAGTGGCAACCCAGAGGTACAATTAGCACTGAACCCGACCGATACAAGGCAGAGAGCTTAGCCGTGAAAGCACCCTGGAGGTCACCGTAAAAGATGTCAACCAAACTCCTAGAGCTAATGGTCCAGCCCACATGCTCAGCTGCTGGCAAACGTCAGTGTCTCTGCTGGGCCCTGTTTCCTCCCCACATTTGTCCCCAGGCCAATGTGAAGGGCGGGTGTAATGACTTAACCCCCATGCTGACCGGTTATAAGAAACAATTGATACCAGACCCCGTGAGGGCCCCTGTGAGGCCTCAGAATGAAGCTCGATCCAAAGATCGAACCCTTTCTTCTGTTTGGCACTCCATAAGTTCCTTAACTCCTCATTGACACCATCCTTGAAAAACAGGTACAGTAATGTGCCCTGGGTTATTTTGAGGATTAAATGAGAGCACGTTTGAGAAAGTGCCCTGCAAACTGACAGTGATGATGAAATCAAACTCTTATGTGGCAACTCTTGTCTCTGTAATGGATGCCTTTTGGCCTCGCAGATCTATTCCAGGCACCAAAACAGATTAGTGAAGAGGAAATGATTGGGAATAGCAGGTAACGAATGGGATCTATGAGAAAAGATTTTTTTTTTAATTGACAAGAATTGACCTTAAAAAGAGGGATGAGAAGTTGACCTAATAAATTATTTCTCCTGCCAGAAAAAAAAAATAGGATGATGAATGTGAATAAGGTTTAGCCTTTTTAAAAGGACAAGATGTGTCTTTTTATGGGATGGCCCCAGACATCCCTTACCGTTCACAGCCTCATCACTATTCCTGGGCCAGGTACTTGATAGTAATTCCAGGAACGGTCAGAAGAACAATCTTGGTAACCAACGTTTTATTGATTAGTTACCATGAGCCAGCCACTGTGGGCTAGGTGCTCTGTATGCGTCATTTCACCGAGTCCTTGATGAGTGAGAGGTACTGACCAGAAGAGAAATCTATGGCACTGAAGGAGAGAACGTAATCAAAATTAGCAAATTCAGGGAATCATGTACAAGTCACCAAAACTAAGTGATAAATAAAGTGGTGTTTTGGAAGAAAGTCTACATTCAGGGGACTCTAAAGGGAACTGTATGGAGTGGGAGTTGGACCAAGTTGAGCTCATCTTTCAGTGAATCCCCACGGTACATCCTTCCCGCCAAATGGCTACCTAGCTTGAGTTACACAGTATTTCAGTCTCTCCTCCACTATTACGTGGGATCACAAGATTAATAACACCACCCCCAGCTCACACACACGCTGAGTGCTTAGACTCTCCCAGGCTTGGGGACCGGGACTGAGGGCTCTTATGCATTACTCTCATTTCATTCTCTCTGCCTAATGAGGTAAGCTTGCTTGAGTTTGTTCATTATAAATAAAGAAACTGAGGCTCAGCAATGTTTAGTAATTTGGTCATGCTCCCATAACTTCCGAATGTTAGAGCCTGGATTTGCATGCCAGGCTCTCTGAGTCCAGCATTCAGAATTTTTATCAGGACACTTACTCAGGTTTCTCCTCCAGCCTGGCAAGTCCTTATTCAGGAGTAGATGCTCCATCCTGAGCCATAGGAGCCATAGAACAATTCAAAGGAAGACATTCCCAGAGGTTCAGATGTAAATGAACTCTGAGGGTTGATGGAGTCAAGCAGGCACTGGGACCGTCATTGAATCAAGAGGGCTACTCATGATCTTACGTTCTTTGGGCACGAAGTGCCTCAAGGGTGAGTCAGGTCACCTACCCATCATCTTCCAAAGAACCCTGGGTTCTCAGAGGGATTTTTAAACTCAAGAATTAGAAAACCAAGTGAAATCTGGGCCAGGAGTTTTCCCATGGGAAACTAAATAGACTCTATAGGAAAAAAGAGAAGACAGCTCATGTGTGAAGCACATTCACTGAGGGAAGCAATAAGAAATTCAGTACACTATTCACAGAAATAAACCCACAAAGCCTGGGATTCCAGATCTTTCTCCCGATTCAGTGCTCCGGGCCTCAGTATTCTTATCTGAATAAAGAGACCAGTTTGGACAGAAAGATGTCTAAGACTGAAAGATGCCTTCCAGCTCTGAAAGTCTATGATACTGTGATAAAATGCTTTCTAAGGAACCTGACAAGCACTGGGAAGATTTAAGAAAAGCCTGTGTTGGAAAGAGATCCGTAAAAGTGCCTCACGCCATTCACCACTACCTGCTCCCACACACCAAAAAATTTGAACTACCCAACTTGATTCCAAAGGTTCCCATACCTGGCTTGATTTCCATAGCATCTTCCTAACTTTCCTGCAGGCTGGAAACCATAAGGTAAAATGAAAAGCACTGCTTCTGCCTTCTGAGGGTTGTAAAGCTATATGCTTCCCCATTCTGACCACCTCCAAGGAAAGCAATGGGTGAATGGAGCTAGGAAGTCTTACCTGTTTGCCTGGTATGATTCTGACATGGATTTCAGGGGGACTCTTTTGGGTCTGTTGTTCTTCCCTTCTCAGCTTGCATTATATACTCCAGCAAGAGCCGCTCAGTTTTCCTTTGGGAATTGCTCACTTTCTCTCATATGGTTTAGGTGGGGATGACTCTAATCACCAGCCAAACCTTGGCCCATCTACCCTCTGACCACTGAGCTCATTTTAGAGATGAATAGGCAATTCAAACCAGGTCAACAGAACCTATACTCAGATTTGTTGTAACTACTATCAAACAGGGGCTAACCTTCTATTGGAGCTGCTAAGATATAAACCTGGAAGTAAGGGTTGACATCTTTTCTACTCCTTCAGGAAAACTTTCCCAAGAAAGCAGCTAGCACAAAGGAAGGCAGATCCTACACTCAGAGAAAATTAGATGACTAGTCCTAAGATTTGAGCACCTAGATCTCACCATGCCTGAAGTTCATTCAGCTACACTCTCATCTTTTCATTATGCTAGCCAATAATTTTTCTTTTTGCTTTGATGAGTTCAAGCTGCATTTCTTTCTTTTGTAACCCAAAAAGTCTTGAAAAATACATACTGTACTCAGAAAACATGTCTTTATTAATTTCTCTTAACTAGGCATGATGGGTGTAAGCAGAAGCAATATATATCACTCATTTTGCCTGGGTAATTTATGATATCAATATTTTAAGGTTTTTTCAGGTAGTAACATTTTGAGATTCTTGGTGGAGGCAGTGATTCACTGCACTCCACAGACACATACATCATTTCCCATCTTTTCCTCACTATCCCCTGGACTTATCTCAGCCAGGTCTTCAGTCTCAACCCAGAGTCTCCTGCCATGCCCCAGCCAATCCTCAGACTCAGAGAAGGTAAGACTCTCCCAAGACTGCACAACTAATAAATTGCCCATGCCAGGGAGACAGCTTTTACTTTCTTCCCCTGGCCCCCACTTCCCCGTTTATCCTAAAACTTTCTGCTCCACCATTTGCCCTCAACCATCATAGGCTGGTCCAGCATCATCTCTGCCTGGACCACTGTGACAGCCTCCCTCTTTTCAGTGCTGCTCTGAGAGTGAACATGAAATGAACTTCCTAAAATATAATCATCACTCCCTTGTCAAAACCTACTTGGCTTCCCAATTATACATAGACTCAAGTCCAAACTCTCTAGCTTGCCCTAAAGACCCCAGATGGTCCCACCTGCTTCTCCTTCACTCTCCCATCTCATCACTCTTCCCACCACCTCCGCTGCTCTCTGGACTCCATGTGCTTTGCTTTTCCTCCAGTCATCAAACATACAAGCCATTTCCTGCCTCCGAGCCCCTGCATGTGTTGTGATGCCCTTGCCCGGCCAGTCTCTTCTTTGTCCTTTGAAATGCCATTTAAAAGCCAAACTGTGGAAAGAACCAAAATGCCCTTCAACAGATGAGTGGATAAGGAAGATGTGGTACATCTATACAATGGAATATTATGCCTCCATCAGAAAGGATCAATATCCAACTTTTGTATCCACATGGATGGAACTGGAAGAGATTATGCGGAGTGAAATAAGTGGAGAGAGTCAATTATCTTATGGTCTCACATGTGGAGCATAAAGAAAATCATGGAGGGCATTGTGAGAAGGAAGGGAAGGGTGAATGGGGGGAAATCGGAGGGGGCAATGAACCAGGAGAGACTGTGGACTCTGAGCAACAAACTGAGGGATTTGGGGGAGGGGTTTGGGCGAGCCTGGTGATGGGTATTGAGAAGGACACGTATTGCATGAAGCACTGGGTGTGGTAAATGAACAATCAATCTTGTAACACTGAAAAAATAAAATAAACATATTTGGGGAAAAAATTTTAAAAATTAATAAAAACAAACAAACAAAAAAATAAAAGTCATTTTCTCAAAAATGCGCTGCCCCTCACCACTGCCACCACCACATTAGTCTTGTTCCCTTAACCCTGGTATTTTCTTCCATTGTCCTTATCACAATCCGAAGTTACCTTGTTCATTTATTTCCTACTCATAGGAGTCAACCCAACTAGAACACAGGTTCCATGGAAGCTGAGATGGTCTGCTTAGTGTGTTCTCGGCATCTAGTAGCTACAGCACCAGGCTCGTGGAAGAGGCTCGATCCATGTGTGTTGGATGAATAAGTGGATGGTAGTGGAGATGGTGGAATTTCAACTCAAGTTTCAGGAAAAATAGCACCAGTGAGAAGATTCTCAAGCTTCTGGTCAGCAATTCTACTCATGGTTGTGCGCCGTGAGAAGCACGTGGGATTACCACAGTGCGCTGCGAGGCTGGGATGGAAAGCCGGTGTGCCACCGCTGAAACATCCCGAGAGAAAACAGAAAGTCCTATCGCTTCTTCCAGGTATTACAACATATTACACACGGATGCAGAGGAGAGCCCCCAGCCGGTTGCAATCTTCAGCAAATTTTGACTGCCAATACAAACAAAATGGACTTTCTAACCTTTTGTTTTTAATAAAAAAATATTGAGGGAAAATGATGAATGGTAGGACAATCACAGTAGAAGATGTATTACCTTCTATTGTTGCCTGCTCAGATCTATAGCTATTTCGGAAAGAGACCTGGTTACGAGGTAAATTTCATTTGTTTTGGATAAAGAACAATGTGACATTTTTGACAACGTACTGTAAAATATGCCACATTTTTTAAACAAAGTGAGATATACTAAAAATGAAATATAAGATTTCAGGGGAAATCTATGATTAGAAAAGAGCTCATAGTCCTTTTTGGACTACCTGTAATACTCAGAAAATAAGCCTCCATACCCTCACATGCAGATGTGAGTTAAGTAATGGCAAGCATAATTAAACCATTATTTCATGGCTTATGGTATGGCAAAGGCAGGGGCTGGGTCTACCTATGACTTCCGGGCCTAGAAGAGACACAATAAATGCTCAAGTATTTGCTGAATGAATGGAATCATCACGTGTAACATATCCATATTCAGATTCTCTGCAGAGAGAAATAATGCTCTGTAAAGCAGATAAATTTCAAAATCCTGATGAAATACATTTTACTACTAAAAGAGAGAGACCACCCATGGACAAAAAGATGAGGGTAGCCAAGTGCCGCATCAGGAGACAGGCCTGGATAATTCCTGGATATGGCCTGGGGACCTTAGAGTCCAAGATGGAGATCATGGGAAGAAATTAGGCCAGAGCCTCGGGGCACACAGGGACCAGCTGGCCTGTGAAGGCACACCGAAGAGTGGGATCCCAGATCTGCCTGAGCGCTGAAGTCTCAGTGATCTTCCACAAGTCACTCGCCCTGCCTGTTGCTCCAATCTCTCTAGCCTTAGATCAGAAACAAATCAGACTCAAGATCAGATTCAAAGGTCCCTCTGACATTAACAATTCGTGGTCATACACTGTCAGGAACAGGAAAGACCCGAAACAGAGCGAAACCCTGCCCTCAGCAGAGTCTCCTGTGCCCTTCCTCTAATGCCAGGACCAGAAGCAGACTGCCTGGGACACAGCCAGCTGGTAACAGAGACACAAAGATCTAGGGGAGAACAGCAGCTCACAGCCCTGACTCTCTACCACACTGGGTAAAAGATGAAATCTGAAGCCAGACAACCCGAGTTCAGATCCTACAACCGCTGTTCACCCTGCAGCACAGCTTCAGTCTCTTCATCCTAAAGGAGGGGTAAACAGCAGAGTCTTCCCCAACATGGCACTGGGACATTGGGACAGTTGTCGCACCTAGCAGGTAAGAAGCACTCAGGAAATGCGTGCTGGCACCATCGCCGCTGCCCCCAATGAGCCGCAGCCTCCTCCTCTCCACCCCTCTCATAGCCATCCGGAAACTTCTCTACTTCAGCCCCAGCCCCCCCAGAACAGCAGAAGCCCGAGCACAGCATGCCTCTGACATAAATCAAAGGCAGATGATCTCCTTTCACTGACTCGTCCCCATAAATCAGCGCAGCTCCCTGAACAGAGACACATTCACATTCCAAATGTGTTCTCCAGTCTCAGTCTCCCTGGTGAAAGATGACTTTTCAAGCCAGAGTTTGGAGCAGAGAAAAAAATTTAGAGATGACCCAGTCCAGTCCCCTTAATTTACAGTTAGGAAAACTGAGGCCCAAAAGAAAATGAGATTTGTCCCATTAGCAAATGAGACTCGTCAGTTACAGGCAGGAACAAGACAGGTGCCCAGAAATCCTACCTCCCAACCCAGGGCGGTTTTTACTCAGTGGTATAACACCGGCCAGACAGTGGGGACAATGGATGTACCTGGCAGGGGAAACAAGGATGGGCATTGTCTGCAGAGAATTTAAACCAGTAATTTTTAAAGTAATTGGAAATCAGTCTTCTTTTTATCATCACCATGTGCCTGAAATTCTAAACAATGCCACTGATAACATATACACCCCTTTCCCCAAACAAACAAACAAATCTTCTGTTGGTTTAAGTTCTAGACAATTGCAGAGGTTATTGCTGGATTTTGATAATATGTAGCTCTGAAATGTGGGGGCAGCTTCACCCACTAATTTCCAGCCCAAGTGTGCAACCGTTTGAAATCACTTGAGCTCACCGCAGGCACTATGTACGGGACCCCTGCATTGGAGCAGCAGATCAGAAATAAACACAGATTGCACAGTGATTAGACTGAAGGAAGAATAGCATTAGAACTAATCTAGTTCTGTCATTCTACGTCACCACTTGAAGCTTTTGTCTGGGCTTAAAATTTAAAACAGCAGAATGGTGATAAAATGCAAAGTGTAATATTTTCATTTGGTAAGTGAAGAGTTTGGTTCAGATGTGAAATATGTACTGAGCTTGAATAATGCCATGGAAAACAAAATTCTGCTCTTTTGTTTCTCAACTGTTCTAAAACTACAGATTGAGTCAAGAAAATAATGATTATTACTGATCATTACATAGCTATCACTGAAATGAATTCTACTGTCTAAGGGGGTCGTGTGAAGTGATCTCCAAGCATTAAATATGCCAAATACAACACTGTTCTTGTTACGAGCTGAAGGTTGGGGAAATACTTCCTGTCCACTCCGGACATTCCTTCCACCTGGGGCAGCCTCCATTACAGTAAAATCCCAGGACTTTCCTCACCTCTCTTCCTCATCCTAATCTCCACCTCCAACAAGAGGAGTGGCTCATCTGAGGACACCAATTTGAGGGGAAGGTATACAAAGCTCTAGGTTTTCTCTCTTCCTTGTTGAGAGCCAGGTGATCAGTAGGGAGCTCACTCCCATCCTCTTGGCAGAAGCCAGTGCCCCCAACATGGCTTGTCCCCAACATACAGAAGTAGGTTTCCCCGAGATGGTTTGTGCTGGCCAGGATGGCACAGCAGGGTTCTGGAATCCTGTCCACCCAAGCCTCAGCCTCCAGTGTCAGCTTTTCAGTGATAAAGGTGACATTTTGGTCTCTCATCTCGTTTGCTCCTTTATCTTATTTCTTCTTGTTTGCTTTTTTTTCCCCCTGAAACTGTTTTCTTTTATTATTATTATTTTTATCTGGTCTCTATGCTGTACCTTTATTTTTTTATGCTGTACCTTTTATTCCAATCCCCTTATCTTATTTCATACATGACTCAGAAATCGAGTAGGAAAAAGGATCGTTACATATTGGACCTCCTCATAATACCAACAGTCATGACAACGATAATGCAACCAATAGTAGCAAATTTTTTAAGCTATCATGTTTTAAGTATTCGCTGTGTGAGGCACAATGATGAATTTAAAAGTGTTATCTCGCTGAATCTTCCAGACACATCTGTGAGGCACCTTCTATTGTCATCTCAACAGTACAGACAGGAAAACTTGAAATTAACAAGTAATAAACATGGCCACTATCACATAACTAGCAAATGATGGTAGAGGACTTGAACCCTGGTCAATGATGTAGGGCCCAAACACCCAACCACTATGCTTCTCTGCTTCATAGTGGGAGAAAATCCATTTATGGACCCTACTTATTAGATTAAACTCAGAATTAATGCATTGTTCCCAGGATTACTTGGTTCTCTGGCTATAGAGGATGGAAAACTGGTTCATGTTCTCTCACCTTTGTTCTGTTGATTTGCTTTCCTTCACCTCTCCCCAAGTGAGAATTTCAGGAGATTTAATTTGGAGATGGGCTCTGTCCCATGAACACAAGGCACAGCAGGCTCATTGTGCACGGCTCCATTGCCCCCCCTTTGCCAGTCACCTCATCTTAGGTCTTGCCTTCCAACTTGGCTGGGCACTTCCCTGCCCCAGCATGGTCAGCCAGAGTCTCCAGGCTGTGAGGGGCCAAGAAAGCACTCACTGCTACAAGATGACAAACTCAGCTCATGCCAAGTTTTCTTGGCAGAGCCAGTCGTGACTTTTATGGTGCAATTTCAGGAGCACTGGAATCTCCAAATCTGCTGTCTACCCAAAACACACCTCTCCTCCCATCCCCAACTGGCTGGCCTATCATGGGCCTGAACTTCTGCTACTACGAATGTATCCCTTCGACTTTTAAAGCATCATCCCCATTAAAAAGCAAAATGTTCAATGAGAAATAAAACAGTCAGCCTTAATCTCTTCATGTAGAGTGGGGGTATGCAGAACACCCTCTTCAAGGCATTGATGTGAAAACCAAGAGAATACACACAAATGTGGAATTGGAGGCTCCAGGTGCATAAGCGACTTCCCCAAGGTCACAGAGCTAGCTAATGGCAGAACCAATGGGACTTCCAAAAGACATCACCCAGTCTCTGGTCCAAGAGGGATTGCCAGCATTAGGGTTAGAGAGTGTCAGAGCAGAAAGAACCTTCTGATGTGGTCTAGTTGGTGATGGCTAACACCTCGTCCTCAGGACCCAATTCCCCATTCCACACCTACAGTAGATATCACTGATTGAACATGATGAGTCTAGAAATGCTTCTCCACAGGGCGCACCAATGAGTTGTCAATCAAAGCTGCACATGGACAAAGTCATTGCTTTTTCCTGCCTAGACCAGAAGTTCCTATCATCCCCTAGTCTGTGCGTCTCAAACTTTAATCTCCCCATGGGTCAGTCACCTTTGGCATCTTGCTAAAATCCAGATTCTCATTCAGCAGCTTCATGCTGGGGCCCAGGATGCCACCTTTCTCCCTAGCTGTCCGGTGTCGGGTGTTACTGTCTCTTTTGGTTCACAGACCACAGGGAACAAATTCCTGGGTGATGGAGGGAGAAGCCCAGCTCCCCGTGTGTGAGCCTCAGGATGCAGATTTCCCCTTAGGAGCATCAATCCTGTCCCAAGGCTGCGCCCAACGCCTCCTATATGTGGTGTTCCCTTGAACGCACAGACACTAGAAGGGAAAGCCGAAGAGAACCCACAATGTGGTATTCTTCTCCCACTCCCATGCCAGTAACTCCCTCATACACACACACACACGCGCACACACACGCACATGCACACACACATGCACGCGTGCACACACACTGGCACACACTCAACTCTTCTGAGGGTTCCTGGGCCATGTGTGAGGTGCAGCAGAGAGCACACACCTGAGGACTCAGAGACCTGCCTTCTAGGCTTGCCTCCGCAACCTCCTCTCTGTGTGACCTCAGTCACACCGCTCCAGACCGTCTGCATGGCCCCTACAGGACCCTCCTGAGAAGTGAGTGCAGTCCAAAAGCCAACTTGCCCCCAGCCCCCAAGACGTGCTCTTTGCCCTGGGCTGTCTGGGGACACAAAGGTGTGGCTGCGGGTACTTATCAATTCCCCACCAGGTTGGTGGTGGGAAGTGACAGACGAGCGGCAAGACAAACAGTGTGTCAGTGTGGAAAGGACCTCAGCCCCCGGCCAGTCCAACCTCTTCCTCCCACATCATGTTCCTATTTGTTTGCTTATTCATCTTGCTTAAAACAGAGAAACCCAAACACCTTTGCCCTGGAACCTCAAGCAACCTTAGCAATTAAAAGATACTTAAAAACTGCAACAGATCTTACAAACCACAGCAGCATTTTAATGACCCTGAAGTAAAACCCTATTTAGGAAAAAAAAAAATCTTTTACCTTCTAACCTGACAGCATCCTCGCCCCAAGGGCATGGTCCTGACTGCAGACAAGACGGATTGATGCTGTTCAGTGGGCTGGAGCAGGCAGAGCTGGCTGTGAGTCCGGAGGCACGGGGGCCCCGTCCAGCCCTGGCAGCCTTTAGCAAGGCACTTTCAGAAGCTGATTCTCGGTTTTCTCCTCCATCAAATGGGATAACAGTAGTAGCAAAGATGAACTGAGGGCTTAATGTAGGCCAGGCACTATTACTTGTATTGTTATTAATCCTCGCTAAAGCCTGGAGCTATACGTATTATTCTATCTAATTTACAGATGAGAAAACCAAAACGTGGAGAGGCTTAATGCCATGTCAAGATTCCCATAACAAGTTGGTCCTCTAGATGCTGAACTTTTGCTTGTATTCCCTGCACCAGACCGTGTCTCCTCGCCCTGCAGCCCTCACAGAACTTCTGTGAGATTCAAGTAAGAAAATCCCTTCATAATCCTGAACGTGGCATACACACTGTTGCAGCTCTTCAAGGAAAGCGATGAATGCCAAGTAGATCCCCTGCAGGCGCCCCAGCAGGTGGGAGCAAGCAGGGAGGAGCTGGGGTTCTTCTCAGAATGGCCTGGATTTCACTGGTTCCTGATTCCACTTCTCTGGAATCTGACTCCAATACACATCTCTTCTCTTTCAGACTCGTCATCATTCAAGACATACTCCCCATGTCTAATTAACACTCTCACTTAGAAATTCCCTGGGGCCACTCAGGGCTGATCTCACGCCACACTTTCAACTTTGGTTTGAGCTCTTCTTCTCATAGGTGGGTAGTAAGAAGTGGAAGGGAGGAGGGAGTTAAGAGTTTCCCCCTTTGCAAAGCTAGCTCTGCCTTTTCACCCAATTCTCCTATCGCCCATTATCTCATTATAGTTATGGATTTGGGCAGCCTTTTGCGATGGTTACACAATCTTCTGATTAAATTCTGCCAGCCAGCCAACTCCAATTTCAGAACGTGAGTAAATAAATAAACTGCTGCACTAAACCAAATGAGGAGGCACAAGCCTTGGATACAAGGAGAGTTCTCTGAAAGCTAAAACAATCAGAATCATATAAAAAGAAGTATAGAAGCCTAAATAAAGGAGGAGAGAAAGGAATGGACTTATTCTAGCTGGACTATATTTAAGGAATAAACACTGATATGGGGCACCTGGGTAGCTCAGTCAGTCAAGTATCTGACTCTTGATTTCAGCTCAGATCATGATCTCAGGGTCCTAGCATTTGGAAGTCGAACAAAGATTAAGTGGGGGACACAGGGCAAGTTCTTCCCTTCTTGAGGCTCAGTTTCCTTAACTGTCAATGGCATGATCATATTAACTAGTAATTGTTAAGCACTTAGCATGTACTAGGCACTGTGCCAAGCACTTTAACAATTAACATGTCACATGTAGTTTAGTTGAAAGAACTGAAGATGTTTTGGCTCAAGGAAAGGCAGCTTGGGAAGGAAAAGTAAACCAAATTTAAGTATATTCTCTAATGTGAAAGAAATACTAAGTTTATTTTGTGTTTTTTTGAGCTTTTGAGTTGAAAGAACACAATTTTTCACGTCAGACTTTAGGGTGGGTAGGGGATCCGCCAATGCCTCAACCTCTGACGGTGGAAGATTTACTGGGCCTCTCAGCCACAGTTTTCTGGCCTGTGAAATGGGGATAGTGCCACCTATCCCAAGCATTACAGAAAGGGTTAACTTAATGTAGTTAAAGGGTATTTACTACAGCTACACACTAAGGGTTCAGTACATGTTTGTTCCTTCTCTATCCAAAGGACAAAGGACAATGACTCTGGACCATGGCCTTGACCTAAGAGAAATCTGGATGATCCCAGGATTTTATCCCGTTTCTTGAGAGCAACCCTCATCCTGGCTACAATCACTGCATATCCACGCACATCTATGTGGAGATAAATTTTGGACATACTCCAAACTTAATTATCAGGATTCTCTAACCTGGGAGGGTGGGAAGAAAATCCATTCACTCCATCAAAGTAAGTGAGAGAGTCTTATTGTTCCTTATCCCCTGAGAGCCCTTGAACTAGGAATAAGTAGGAGAAACGATAGACCATAAGTTCTCTAAGGGCAGGGGTCATGTCCATCTCATCATGAACAGCAGCCTGGGCAGTGCGTGGGACGTTACAGGTGCTCCAGAAGTAGGTTAGGTTCCTGCTTGACTGACTGATGCTACCATTTCTCTGTCACTTACTTTACTTTTTAGATTTTACTCCCCAACCCCAGCCCTCTCCCCAAGAACACAAACTCCTCCAAAGAGAGGACGACACACTCATTCACTATCCTCTAACTTAAACATCCTCCTGTTCCCAAATGTCTATCTCCAGCCTGGACCACACTCATGAGCTCTAAATTCGTATATTCAGCTGCCTACACTGTATTTTCATCTAGGTGTTTAATATGAACAAATAGATAGATAAACAAATAAACTTGAATATGCCCTTCAAAGAACTCTTCATCTGCCCTCAAATAAATAAGTAATAAAAGCCAGCCTTGCCTCCAATATTTCTCATCTTGGATACCGGTACCACCCTGAGCCAAATGTTTAGGCTAAAAACCTAAGAGTCATCCTTGATTCTTCATCGTCAACCTACATTCAATCTGTCAGCAAGTCCTGTCAGCTCTCCCAAAATATATTCCAAGTGTGCTCATTTCTCAGGAGATCCTTCCTAAAGCATCTCAGAATAAGCTACCATCCTCTCATTCCTTGGCTCCTACGAGAGCCCCTAACAGAGGTCCTGGCTTCCTCCCATCCTCCCTCACAGTCCACTTGTCACACAACAGCCAGATGATCTTTGTAAATCTATCATATAACTCCCCTGCTTAAAACTCTGTCGTTCACTCAACAGTCAGCATTTGGGTATACTGTCTCAACTGCTATGAATGTAGTCATTGTGAACATACCAAACCAACACGCCTGCCCTTGGGCTTACAACCAGCTCAGGGAAGCAGACAATAAGTGAGGAAGGGGGCGTGCTGGAGGTATCATTTTTATGTGGGCAGTTAGGAATAGCCTTAAGGAGAAGGCAGCATCTGAGCAAAATCCTGGGCAGGAGTTTGGGAACGAGCCATGTGGATTATCTGGAGAAAACTCTCCAGAATGAAGGAAACTCCAGGGCAAAGGTCTGGAAGCAAGAGCAGGTGTGGCACATTCAAAAAAGGCGAGGAGAACCCAACGTGGCTGGAGCAGAATGAGCAAGGAAGAGAGAGCAGTCAGAGATGAGCTCAGCAAGGTAATGGAAGACCAGGTCACGTAGGACCATGCGACCCATTGTGAGGACTCTGGCCTTTATCCTGAGTGAGATGGGGAGACCTGGAGGGTGTTGACTGAGAGTGACATGATCTGGCTTACACCCTGGTTTCTGTGTTGAGAATACAGTGAAAAAATTTATAGCTGAAAGATCAGGTAAGCGCTTAGTGCAATAATCCAGGCAAGGGATGAACTACAAGGCTTGAACTAAGGAGTATCTATGAGAAGAGTGATGAGCAATGGGACTAGATATAATCTGAAGGCAGAACCAGAGTTTACTGGCAGAATAAATGTCTGGGGGCTGGGACATCAAGGACAACCCCAGGTATTATGGCCCAAGAAATTAGACAAGTGGATTCACTCTTCCCAGAGACAGGGAGACTGGGTGAAGTAGATCTGTGGGGCAGTAGAAAATCGGGAATTTAGATTTACATGTTCAGTCTGAGTTTCCTTTAAGACATCGAAATGGAGACACTGAGAAGCAATTGTGTGTGCAAGTCTGAAATACAGGGAAGAGGTCTGCTCTACAGTATAAAATTGGGGATAATCAGCACAGGGGTAGTATTGAAAGTCAGAGGACCGAGTAAGATCACCTGGAAAGGAAGTCTGGCTAGAAAAAAGGAGCAGAAGGTTCACAGATTGGGCTCTGGGACACTCTAGATTTGTTGAAGAAAAGAAGAATCAATGAGAAAGAAGATGATAACTTCCCAACACAGAAGACAACTCAACACCTTGTCTACAGGTCTTAGGTAATCTACCCCCTTCTCTCTCTCTAGCTTCATCCCCTGCCTTCTTCCTTGCTCACTAAGCATCCGTCACAAGGGACTTCATCTTGTCCCTAAAATAAGTGAAACCCATTATTCGAAGCTTTGGACTTGCCTGGAGAGATCTTCTTTCAGACTTTACCACTGACTTGTCTCTCAAGTGTCAGAGATTTTATGTTGCTTCCATGGAGAAGCCTTCCTGAGCTTATTCCCCACCAGCCCACATATGTTTTTATCTTGGTTTACTTACTATCCCTATCCTAAATTTTCTTTTTTCTTTACATTCCTATTTCTACTTCACCCATCCCCAAACCTGGCCAGGTAAACTCAATAAAGGCAAAACTGGGTCCCCCTACACACACATTGATGAATCCTCAGTCTCCTAGATTGAAATACATCATCTAGTAAGTGTTCAACAAATGTTTATGGGTAAATATAGACCAAGATCCAGAGACACAGAGCAAGCTCACCAAGCTCATCCAGAGAACTGGTGATAGAAACAAGGCTCGAGCTCAGATTTTTCTTTTTTTTTTTTATTAAAGATTTTATTATTTATTTGACCCAGAGAGAGAGATCACAAGCAGGCAGAGAGGCAGGCAGAGAGAGAGGAGAAAGCAGGCTCCCCACCGAGCAGAGAGCCTCATGCGGGGCTCGATCCCAGGACCCTGAGACCATGACCTGAGCCGAAGGCAGAGGCTTTAACCCACTGAGCCACCCAGGCGCCCCTCGAGCTCAGATTTCTTAACCATACACTCAAAGCTGGTTGTTTTGGGTCCCAGCTATTGTAGGTGGAGGAATGGGTAGGCTAAATAAAACCATCTACACTCACTTTTAAATTACTGCATAACCAGTGTAACCCTCTTTCCCTTGGGCACTCACCATAACTCCATAAACTTTAAGCATGAAACTTCAAGCATGTAAAATCACTGACCAGCTTGAGAAGGGAACTTCTAGAAGACAAATCACAGTGTATTGGAGTTTAGCTTGGGAAGGGACCAAAGTCATTTTTAATCCAACTTTCCCCGTTTCCCCTATAATCTTGTGATCTTGAAATGTGTCTGGTCAGTGGCCAAGGGAAAGAATAAAACTAATCTACATCTTTACCAGTTACCTGGTGTCTTTCAGATATCCCCTGCAGAAAAGGTTCTTTTTCATTTTTTCATTCATTTGACAAATATATATTTGTCTAGAAGCTGATGATCCAGCAGTGACTAGATCTTATTTTAAAGATCTTATTTATGTATTTATTTATTTGAGAGAGAGGAGAGTGCTAGAGCATGAGCAGGGTGGAAGGGCAGAGGGAGAAGCAGACTCCTTGCCGAGCAGGATCCCAGAACCCTGGGATCATGACCCGAGCCGAAGGCACATGCTTAACTGACTGAGCCACCCCAGGCGCCCCCAAAAACAGATAAAATTCTTGCTTCTCAAATGCTTACATTCCGGTTAGAGAGGCAAATAAATAAGTAAACAAATAAATGAACAAAATAGTGTCAAGTGATATTAGGTGGTGTGAAGACAATAAAATAGGACGATGCGGTACAGAGCTTGCGGCGAAGTGAGACACCCCCAGACTTTTGGATGAGTTTCAGATGCCGGGTTTCCTGTTCTGGTTCTGACTTAGTCTCCAATCTAGACAGATTTTACGGTTCTCCCCCTGGAATAGTGCTCAGTGCCTCCTCGGGGGAAATCATTGGAATGCTTTAGCCCCACCTGACTCACTTCACAGACGAGGAACCAAGCCTGAGGCCCAGCTCCTACTCGTGACCCATTATGTCCCTGTCTCCACTTTGTGCCAAATCCCATTGCACAGAGTGCAATAGATCTATGAGGGCAGAGCCCACGTGGGAGACGTTGTTATGTTGCCCCATTGAGCTACTGACTTACTCTTTATACACCTGACTGAACCGGAGGGTAGTCAGCCAAACGTCTCCAGCAGCACACTTGGCCGTGACCCGGACCAGCCAGGAGAACAGGAGGAGGCGCTGACATCCCTGCTATGTTGAACACTCACACATGCTCCTGCCCATCCATCTGCTTTGCCCAGAAAAGAAGGTATGAAGTATAGTGGGATAGAGCAGGATGGGCTCCGGGGAGTACAAACACGATAAGGTTCTGCCCTAAACAGCTCAGGCAACCCTGCCCCGGAGTTCTGCACACCTTTGTTAGATAATCTCCTGGGATAACTATAGTTTTAAATATGGACTTGTACATCAGATCTGGGTTTGAGACCCAGCCCTGCCACTGATCAGCTGTGTGACCTTAAGCAAGTCATTTAACTCCTTAAACCAGGTTCTTCGCTGATGCAATGGGACTAATACATATCCCTAACCTGTATGGTCTCCTGTGAGAATGAAGTAAAATAATACATCTAAAGCACTTAAGAATCACACGTGTCGCCCAAGAGCTTAGACTTTGGAGCTAGAAGGAAATTTACAGAATATGTATTCCCACATCTTTTCACTGAACAGATGGGGAACCAGGGCCCAGAGATGGGAAGGGATTATCCAGAGCTAACCAAGGGGAGAGCCGGGAAGAAAAACCTTCCACCCTTGGCTCCTACGTGTCAGCTTGCCTTCCTAGAACTTCTCCAAAAAGATAGAGCGGGCCCAGCCTTGCGGTGAATGGCTTCAGCCACACAGGCTACACAAAGCCAGCAGAGCGTGTGAAGCCCCAGCTGTTCTTGCTGTGGAATGAGAGGCAGGCAAGGAGGCTCCTCTACACCCAGAATCTCTGCCTCCCGTAGAAATGGCCAGTCTCCCCTAAGACTACGAGGTCTCATCATACAAACCCCAATCTCCACTGCAAATCACCGAGATCGCTCTGACTCCTCCTCATCCAGGTGTTTCTGCATCTGCAGGCTCAGAGCCAACCACATCGTGAGCTGAATTCCCTCCAGAGCTGGAGGTTTATTCAAAAAAAAAAAAAAAAATCCAACACTACCAGAATCTATCTCCAGATTTCTAAGACACGAGTGCCAACTTCCTTGGGCCACTGTACTTCATACTGGCCCTCTGACTCTATGCCCAACGTTGGTAGTTGTATATTATACCACATTTCTATTCCAGCCAGAACATTCTCCAGAGAATCACAGACCTCCAGAAAGACGCCTAAAAGATGGTGCATCACCCAGGTGGATGACAGGACAGTGATGGTGACAGCAGTGGGGGTGGGACAGTGTCTAACAGCTTAATGATACATTCTCTGGGCCAGGAAGATCACCCAGCACTAAGCATTACCTGATTTAATCCTCACCACGAGTCTAATGATATATGCACTGTTAAAACTCCAATTTTCCAGATGAGGAACCAGAGGCCCAGACTGGTTAAAGTAACTTGACCGAGGTCATTACGTGGTATCACTAGGATCCAACCCCATGATGCCTAAATCCAGAAGCCTAGGCTCTTACCTGTCTCTCTACATTTCTGAAGAGTCTCAGAGAACTCAGACCAACCTCCTCATTTTATAGAAGTGACAACTGAACCCCAGAAGAGGGCATTCATTCATTTATTCATTCGCCCATCAAATACTTACTGACTATCCCAGTGTGCCAGGCACTACACCAGCGGCAGGGAAACGTGTATAAGGAAAATGAAGTGCCTACCCTCAAGGAGTCTATAAATTGACCAACTTCAATGAATTAGTTAATGGCAAAGCCAGTTTCCCAGTAGTCTCATTTGGCTAGGCAAGGCTATCATTCAGGCTTATCCAGAGAAACACAGCCAATGGGGCATGGGCGTGTATACGTGTGTGTACGTGTGTGTGTGGGGGGGTGGGGGTGGGTATATGTATATATTTATCTTCATATATAATCCATATTATATATAAATCTATTTACTTATTTAGTTATTTATTTTTTTATAGATTGGTTTTAAGGAATTGGCTTTTGCAACTATGGGGGCTGGTAGGTCCTAAGTCTGTAGTGCAGGCCAGTGGGCTGGAAACTCAGGCAGAAATTGAGTTGTAGTCTTGAGGCTATATGTTTTTTCTTAAAGGTAGAGTTTTTTCCTCTTCTGGAAACCTGTTCTTGCTCTTAAGACCTTCAACCATCTACACTGTCAAAGTGTCTTAAAGTCAACTGATTACTGATGTTAACCACAGTTACAAAACACCTTCATAGCCTAATACCTAGATTGGTATTTGACTAAATTACTGAGTATTACAGTCTATCCAATAACTGAGTAGACATGCAAATTGAGCCTAGACACACAAAACTGTCAAAGCAAGTGAGGCCACTATCCTTCCCATGATTAATGAATTGATTAGAGCAATACCCAGACTATCCCCAAGATATCTCCACCTTCTGTGGCCTGCTTCAGTTACAGAAGGAGAAAATTATTTCTCATTTTTCTTCTATCAAATGTAAACCTGACTTTCTCCTTCCAAACTGATGAAACTTAGAAATAGATAAACTAGAAATGTCAACACAAGTTTGGCAAATACTGGCCTTCTCTTTTTTCAGACTGCAATCATGCCTTTTTTTTTTTTTTAATTCAAGTACAATTAACATACAGTGTTAGTTTTAGGTATATAATATAGTGATTCAACAATTCCATACATTACTTAGTGCTCATTGTGGTAAGTGTACTCTTAATCCCCTTCACCTATTTCACCCACCCCCCAACCCCCTTTACCAAACTGATAACCACCAGTTTGCTCTCTATAGTTAAGAGTCTGGTTTGGGGGAGTTTTTTGTTCATGTCCTTTGTTTCTTAGATTCCACATATGAGTGAAATCATATAGTATCATGCTTTAATGAACATCATGAACAAAAAGGTAACTTCTCAATCTCTACAGAAGAGCTATGCTTCTAAATTTTATCACCTCTTTAAATATGGGCCAGGGGGCAAGGGGGAAAAATAAATATGAGTCCTATCAAGTTTGATTGTGCTTGTATGGAAACTTTCAAACAAGTAATCAGTCTTTAAAATGTGTATGTGTGAAAGGGCGCCTGGGTGGTGCAGTCAATTAAGTGTCTGACTCTTGATTTCTGCTCAGGTCATGATCTCAGGGTCATGAAATAGAGCCCTGTGTTGAGCTCCATGCTGGAGGTGGAGCCTGCTTAAGATTCTCTCTCTGTCCCTCTGCACCTCCCCCTGCTCGCTCGCGCTCTCTCTCCCTCTCTCTCTCTCCCCACCAAAAAAACTAAAATGTGTGTATGTAAAGAAAGAGTGAAAAAGGATTGAGGTACTTCAATTATAACTTTAAAGATACACTAGAGGGGCGCCTGGGTGGCTCAGTGGGTTAAAGTCTCTGCCTTCGACTCAGGTCACGATCTCAGGGTCCTGGGATCGAGCCCCGCATCGGGCTCTCTGCTCAGCAGAAAGCCTGCTTTCCCCCTCTCTCTCTGCCTGCCTCTCTGCCTACTTGTGATTTCTCTCTCTCTCTCTCTGTCAAATAAATAAATAAAATCTTTAAAAAATAAAAATAAAAAAAAATAAAGATACACTAGAATTTGACCTGAAGAAAGTATACCAGCAAATAAAGACATTATCTACTACAGATAACTACATAGAATTGACAGGGTTAACTGTATGGTGGTATGTCATTGACTTAAAACTTGATTAATAAGAAAACAATGAAGTGAGATAAGGAGCAATATATGTTCTTTTCCTGGCTTGACCGACTTATACTGCCACATAACCTCTCCCATCCTTGGTTTATTCCTCATAAGAACTTGTTCATAAGAACAAGAAGTGTAACTGGAAAATTTCCAACTTTAAATATCAGTCATTCTACATCCTGTGAAATACAAAAAAAGAGGCACTTGGGACACGTGGATGGCTCAGGTGGCTAAGTATCTGCCTTTGGCTCAGGTCATGATCCCAGGGTCCTGAGATCCAGCCCCGCATGGGGCTCCGTGCTCAGCAGGGAGCCTGTCTCTCGCCCTGCTTGTGTTCTCTCTCTCTTTCTCTCTCTCTTTTTCTGACAAATAAATAAATAAAATCTTAAAAAAAAAAAAAGAGTCATAATCTCTGCCAATGGGCTGGTAACAAAGAGAAACCTACCCACACTCAAAACTTTTTCAAAGATCAGTTCACCTTCTTCAATCCAGGCAATGGAATACCTGGTTTGAGTAATACTTACCAAGGTTAACTTGGTTGGTTTGTTGGACTAAATAATTGGATTAAATAATTAATCATAGTTGGATTAAATAATAGTTGGATAGTTGGATTAAATAATTAATCATAATACCTGGTCTCATTACTGGCCTTAGCATGACTTGCTTTTGAGTATTTGGTAAATTTTTTCCAGCTTTATTGAGGAGTAATTGACAAATATAACTGTATATATTCAAACTATACACCATGACGATTTGATATACATACAATGTATTAGATATCACACATCCATCATCTCATACAGTTAACTGTGTGTATGTGGTGAGAACACTTAAGATCTACTCTCTCAGGCGCCTGGGTGGCTCAGTGGGTTAAAGCCTCTGCCTTCAGCTCAGGTCATGATCTCAGGGTCCTGGGATCAAGTCCCGTATCGGGCTCTCTGCTCAGCGGGGAGCCTGCTTCCTCTTCTCTCTGCCTGCCTCTCTGCCTGCTTGTGATCTCTCTCTCTCTCTGTCAAATAAATAAATAAATAGAGAGAGAGAGAGAGAGAGAGAGAGAAATAAATAAATAAATAAATAAATAAATAAATAAATCTATCTACTCGCTCAGCCAAACAGTAAGAGACTCCTAAACTCACGAAACAACTAAGGGTTGCTGGGAGGTCGGGGGGGGGGGGGGGTAGGGATATGGACAAGGGGGAGGGTATGTGCTATGGTAAATGCTGTGAAATGTGTAAGCCTGATGATTCACAGACATGTACCTTGGGGCAAATAATACATTATATGTTAATAAAAAAAATTAAAAAAAAAATCTACTCTCTCAGAGAATTCCAAGTATATTATTAGTAGTCACCATGCTATGTATTAGATCCTTAGAACTTATTCTTCCTAAAATGGAAACTTTGTATCCTTTGGCCTACATCTCCCCATGTTTCCCTCACCTCTAGCCCCTAGCAACCACCATTCTCTTTATTTCTATGAAATTAACTTTTTTTTTTTAAAGACTCCACATGTAAGAGAAACCATGCAATATTTGTCTTTCTTTGGCTTATTTAACTTGGCATACTTCTTCTACATTCATCTAAATCATTGCAAATGGTAGAATTTCTTTCTTTTTATGGCTGAATAATATTCCACTGAGTATATATACCACATTTTCTTTATCCATTCATCAATCAATACTGAAGTCATTTCCATATCTCAGCTATTGTAAATAATACTGCAATGACCATGAGTGTACAGATACATCTTTGAGATACTGATCTTGCTTCCTTTGGACATATATCTAGGAGTGGAACGGCCAGATCATACAGTAGTTCCATTTTTAATTTTTTGAGGGTTCTCCATACTGTTTTCCATAGTGACTATACCAATTTACATTCCCGCAAACAGTTCCTTTTCTGCAGAAAGAGACCAACTCTGGTTTCTTGTCTCTGTGGTAATGGTCATTCTAACAGTGTAAGGTGATTTGTCATTGTGGTTTTGATTTGCATTTCCCTGATGATTAGTGAGTACCTTTTCATATACCTATTGGCCACTTGTATGTCTTCTTTGGAAAAATGTCTATTTAGGAATGGGAGAAATTATCTGCCTGCTATATAGCTAATAAGAGAGTTGACATCCAAGATAATAAGGAACTCATACAACTTAATAAAAAATGAATTTTAAAATAGGCAAAGGGCCCATATTTGGTTATTTTTTTTAGTATTTAATTTTTTAAAGTTTTTATTTAAACTCCTATTAACATACAGTGTAATATTAGTTCCAGGTGTACAATATAGTGATTCAACACTTTCATACAGCACCTGGGGCTCATCATAGCAAATGCTCTCCTTAATCCCCATCACCTATTTTACCCATCACTCCACCCCCCTCCGTTCTAGTACTCATCAGTTCTCTATAGCTAAGAATACCTTTCTTGGAAGAAAGAAAACCATAAGAGATGCTGAACTCTAGGAAAAATACTGAGGGTTGCTGGAGGGGAGGGGGGTATAAGGGATGGAGTAGACGGGTGACGGACATTGAGGAGGGTATGTGCTATGGTGAGAAAAAAAAATTAAAAAAACACAAAAGGCATTTGATGTAATGAGTACTGGGTATTATATGCAACTGCTGAATTATTGAATTCTACCTCTGAAACTTTAAAAAAAAAGAATATGTTTCTGGCTTCCCTCTCTTTTTTTTCCCCCTTTCCTCCTTTGTTTCTTAAATTCTGCATATGAGTGAGATTATATGGCATTTGTTTTTCTCTGCTTATTTTGCTTAGGATAATGCTCTCTAGCTCCATCCAAGTCATTGTAAATGGCAGGATTTTATTCTTTTTTATGGTTGAGTAATATACTATTATATATACATCTCCTTTATACATTTATCAGTCCATGGCCTCTTGGGCTATTTCCAAATACATCTTTAATAATTTCTCACTTCTAATCCTATGAGCCTTCATCTCATTCCACTGTTTCCCCCCACCAGAGATAAGCATCATTCTAAATCTTCTGTTTTTAAGTCACTTGCTTTCCTTTTTGCATAGTATTGCTATAGCTAGATGAGTTATTTTGAAGTTTTTTATTGTAGTTTTGTTTTATAAAATGATTAGAAGTTGGATGAAATGTGAGTACTTGTGTTTCAAATCCTGTGTATCAAGTTGCTGAGATTCATCCACACTGTTGCATGTCTCTGTACTTCATTGCTTTGACTGTTGTATAAAATTCAGGTGTGTGAATATAATGCCATTTACTCATATACACTCCCTCAAATGGTCATTTGAACCATTTCCAGTTTTTTGCCATTATGAACAGTGCTGCTGTGCACATTGTTTATGTTATCTTTTTGCTCTTATTCTATAAAACTGCCCTCCTTATTGTCAGCCCTTTGCTCTTTCACACAAATTTTAGAATTACTTAAGTTCTGTTGGGGCAAAAAAATCGGTTGTAATTTTTATTGGAAATTATAGAACAAGTTAGGAGAAATGACCCTGTGATATTAAGAATTCCTATCCATGTGCCCTTCAATGGATGAATGGATAAAGAAGATGTGGTACATATATACAATGGAATATAATCCACCCATCAGAAAGGATGACTATCCACCATTTGCATCAACATGGATAGAACTGGAGGGGATTGTGCTAAGTGAAATAAGTCAAGCAGAGAAAGACAATTATCATACGGTTTTACTCATATGTGGAACATAAGGAATAGCATGGAGGACCATAGGGAAAGGGAGGGAAAGCTGAAGGGGGAGAAATCAGAGAGGGAGACAAACCATGAGAGACTATAGACTCCAGGAAACAATCTGAGGGTTTCAGAGGGGAAAGAGGTAGGGGAATGGAGTAGCCAGGTGATAGGTATTAAGGAGGGCATATGTTATGATGCACACCAGGTCTTATATGTAACTAATGAATCATTGAACACTACATCAAAAACTAATGATGTACTATACAGTGGCTAACTGAACAGAAAAAAAAAAAGAATCCCTATCCATGAATGTTGTATATCTCTCCTAAATAAATATCTCATTACTCTTTACTATCTCTTTAATAAGTTTTATATTTTTCTCATTATAATTCTTACACATATTTTGTTAGATTTGTTTCCAGGACCTCTGTACTCTTTAATACAAATATAAATGGTTTCTTCTCTTTATCAGTTTTTGTATAATTTTTTAATTTAGATTCAATCAGCAAACATTTAGTACATCATAGGTTTCAGGTATAGTGTTCAATAATTCATCAGTTGCGTATTACACCCAGTGCCTGTCACATCACATGCCCTCCTTAATGCCCATCCCCAATTACCCCATCCTCCACCCACCACACTTCCAGCAACACTCAATTCATTTCCTATAGTTAAGAGTCTCTCTCATGGTTAAAAGACAATTATTATATGGTTTCATTTACAGGTGGAATGTATCTTATAATTTCTTTAAAAATCTAAATTCATGCCCATTATAATGACAGTTTTTAATACAAAGCCTGCCTGAACTATAATCAGCAAGGGAAAATTCTTAATTTTCAGTATTGGGTAAGAAGATTTGGAACTAAAACTTTCTCAGAAGGTGGATTTCACCTTTATGATTTTTGGCTCCAATATTGGGCCTGTCATTATTGGCTTTGTGGTCTTGAGTTAAGTCCTTACTATCTCTGAGCTGAATATTACCTGTGATAGCTTACCTCAGAATGGCTACCACTGATACATTCCCTTTCTACACACATGTTATTTCCCCATTCAGAGTGGAATCTATTCCTCCACCACCACACACCCACCCCTTGAATTTGGACTGGTCTATTATTTCTTTGACAAATAGAAATGATGAATTAATATCATGTTAATTTCTAAAGATAGGTCATTAAAAGTCTTGCAGCTTCTATCCAAGTCTCTGGGAATGCTCACCCTGGGGAGAGTCAGCCACCATGTAAGACTACCATGCTTGTAAGGAAGCACAATCTTGTCATGTGGAGAGGCGAGGTTAAAAGAGAGAGACCCAATCAACCTCCAGTGCCTCACAGCATCACAGCTCAAGCAGGAAATATGAAAAAGTTTCCCAATCAGTCCAGCAATAAATGTCATCCGAATTCAGCCTTATGAGAGTCCTCAAATAAGAACTACTCAGCTGAACCTAGTCAACATACAAAAATACAAGAGATAATAATAAATTATTGTTTGAAGCTACTAAAAATTGGATGGCTTATATACCAATCAGAAACAACAATCAAGAGATAACTGAAACCAATATTTTTCAGACTGTGATTGGTAGAACTGTTGAATTCCCAGGAAAACCCCTGCTGGAAAATAGATTGGCTTGTAGGCTCTATGCTTTCCTCATCACCCCTTTCAGCCAGGAAAACTCCAACCTTATCTCTTATAATTGTAATTGCAGTCCTACAAAAAATTTCTTTAAAAGGAAGAGGGGGGAAGGGAAGGGAAGAGGAGAAGAGGAAAGAAGAGGAGGAAGAAGATAAAAAAGGGAGTTCAAATGGTATTTGTCTTATAAGCCCCAGACCAGATTATCTCTAAGTTTCCTTCTATCATTAGCTTTCTATGATGATATCCATAGAGTAAAAAAAAAAATTAAGACAATTTCAAATGAGAGATGGTAGTGAGAATTAGGAATGTTTGATCCAAAGAGAGAAAACACAACAAGATACTTCAACAAGGGCTAGAGTTGTCTAATAATGAGGCAATCTAAATTGTAAGGAAGTGAGCTTACTTCCCATCCACTCTCCCCTTATTCCGTACTTACCATCTTCCTACATTAAATATGATTTTGTTCTAAATCATATTTTTTACATTTAATTCAAGACCCACTTTTAAATTTTTGCCAGTACTGTTATTTATTTAATATTTCCCCTACAGTAGACTACTTTTTCATATAAATAAATTTAGAGTTGATTTTCCCCTAATACATTCCAAAATATATTCTCAATTTTTAAAGTGTTATTCAACTGCAGACTAACTAAAATTACCACATTTGTCAAGACACTGGACTAGATGACCCTTCCAACTCTGTGGTCAAATAGTCTTTGAAATATTTTAGCTTATTCAAGATCTCATTCACTCCAAAAGGCGGAGTCATCTCTCTTCACTTCTATCAAGGTCTAGTGGATGTCTTCTTCTTCCCTTAAACTTTCTCTTTTTCTCTATATTGCCAAATCCCTATGGATGAAACACTCAGATTCCTTAACAATAAAAAATAATAACATTTATTGAATAGTAACTATATGTCAGGCCCCATAAAAGTGCTTCACATAAAGCCTAAATACCATTTTTTTAAGCAAAATATAAGGAAACATTTATATTAGCCTAGCTTCATGGGTTTCTTTAGTTCCCATGCCTTTTAGCTCTTGATCATATAATTACAAAGAATGATGTTTCATTACTTAATGCTCTAAGTGAGATGTCTGTAAAGGTCCCTATTTTGGAAAAATGTCAAATGCGTCTTGCCAAAAGCTAGTCATGTGGCAGCCTCATAACAAGAAAAGGAAAAAATTCCCGGCTTAGCCTTTCCAGATTGAAATTAATTGTGAGAATTCAACTCTTTCTAAGTCTCTGGGCACTCATGCCTTCCCCCCGAGAGTTAGTTATAAATGATTTTGCACTTTCTGTGCTGAGTAATGTGGTAAAAAATTCATAGCATGGATGGAGAATAGAACACTGAAATATGGCTTAACCTTACTACTCAGGTTCCAGGGACCCTTTCAGTGATACTGGGCCAGCCCCTTCCACTCCAAAAATTATTGATATTCTCTGTGTCCACCATTTCTAAGCCTTAACCACCCACCTGACCTTAACTTTGTTATTTTCACATCCCTATGCCACTGAAAGGCTGTTAAAATTACCTTTAAAGAAATTCTTCTCAGCCAAATAAGCCTAAAATCTTACCTGCCTCTCTCTCTTAAGCATTGCCTTTCCATATCCCAGCTAATAAGACATTCATTTTGCATTCATTAATTCAACACACATTTATCAGATCTTATTGTATACCATACATTGTATGAGATTGTGTAGGGGATATGTCAGTGAATAAAATACTCTAACTTCAGTAAGCTAAAATATGTGGAACCAAACAATTAAAATAGATGATAGATCAGTCCCGTACCACGTCCAATCACTGAAATAGTAGCAATACAATATACAATAGTAAATTGCATTCTACATATTATATTCCAAGTGACTAAAAATGTGTCTGGCTCATGATAACAGTTAATAAAATATTTTTTAAATAAATAGATGTTCTGAAAATTCAGGGAAAAGAGAAGCTATTTGGCTGGGGATATCAGAGAAAATTTCTAAGAAATGGCAATTGAACTAGACCTTCAGACATAGAAAATAGATTTTAAAAAGAGATAGAAAATAAAATTTATGAAGTGACTAAACAATCTGAGGGTTTCAGATGGGAGGGGGCAGGGGGATAGGTTGACCTGGTGATGGGTATTAAGGAGGGCACCTGTTGTAATGAGCCCTGGGTGATATACACGAATAATCAATCATGAAACACTACATCAAAAACTAAAAAAAAAAAAAGTAATATAAGTTTATCTTGAAACAACTAGACACATAAAAGTGTTTTTAATGTTTGGGGGTGCCTGGGTGGCTCAGTGGGTTAAAGCCTCTGCCTTCGGCTCAGGTCATGAGCTCAGGGTCCTGGGATTGAGCCCTGCAGTTGGGCTCTCTGCTCAGCAGGAAGCCTGTTTCCTCCTCTCTCTCTGACTGCCTCTCTGCTCACTTCTGATCTCTCTGTGTCAAATAAATAAATAAAATCTTTTTTAAAAAGTGTTTTTAATGTTTAAATTATTCATAAATATAACCACTAAGAAGTCTAGATGGATATGGCAGGAAAAGGGTTCAATGACATTCTCTCTCCCAATACCTAATACATGTCTCCCCAAATCTTTATTTTAAAATATATTTTATTTTCATTTTTTTAAATCAATTAAAGCATAAAAGATACCAGTAGCATCCAGGCCTATGAGGTGGCAGAGAAGAGAAAAAATTCTAATCCCCACATCCCATGAACACCTAAGTCCAAGCCCCAGAAGAGTTAACAAACACCATCCCAATAATTCTCAATAATTCTCATAAATACCTCCAACTTGAAGAGCAGTAAATTGTGGAAGAGTATTCTTCTTCTCCTTCATATTTGAACAATCTTGAGGGAATTAGCATACAGGATTGATGGAAAGTGAGGGTGAAACTGAGTTAGCTTCCTTTTCCAGAAAAAAAAATTCAAGTTTCCATGAGGAAACAGGGAAACAATTCCAATTTCAAGAGTACATTCTAAGACTTTATTTATTTATTTGTCAGAGAGAGAGCACAAGCAGGGAGAGCTGCAGGCAGAGGGAGAAACAGGCTCCCCACTGAGGAAGAAGCCTGATGTGGGACTTGATCCCAGGACCCTGGGACCACAACCTGAGCCAAAGGCAAACACTCAACTGACAGAGCCACCAAGCTTCCCAAGAGTATATTCTGCTATCTCCACCCCACAATGAAATTAAGAAACACTACCACAAATGAGATGAAAAAAATCTCAGAAAAGAGATTAGGGTCTAGTTTAATTTTCTAGTGATCAGTAGCCATTATATGATCATAGTATGTTTATCAAGCAAATATTGGCTTTATCTAGTGTTATGACAATTATTTATTTTGTACTTCATTCTTTTCCCCAAATATGTTTATTTTATTTTTTCAGTGTTACAAGATTGATTGCTCATGCACCACACCCAGTGCTCCATGCAATACGTGCCCTTCTCAATACCAGACAAAGGTCTGATATCTAAGATCTATAAAGAACTCCTCAATCTCAACACTCACAAAACAGATAATCACATCAAAAAATGTGCTTCATTCTTTAAGTACCCTATTTCTATTTATTTGCAACATAAAATCTAAGTATGAGCAACTTCCTTAGCCCCAGCTTTCAATCTTCTGTCACACCTAAGCCAATTGAATTTAGAAATATTGGTTCTACTACTATTCAAATAAGACAAATAGATTATAAGAAGTCATGGAAAATTCACTCATATTCTATCAAACAATGAGAAGACTAACGGGAACTTCTCACACTTCTTACACTAAGTGTAAGCAAAATTTAAAAAATAGAGTATGGCAAGTATGCAAACATGCACTAGTAAAATATCAAAAGAATGGAAGGTGGGATGCAAAAAAGAGTTGAAGAACCCTATCTGGAAGAAAAGACGCTCTATGAAACAAAAGAAAATACACCACAAATGCTCCTGCTACTTATAATTTTAATAAGAAAAAAACAAAAGTTCAGATGCCAAATGATAAAAGAACAAATTAAGAGCTAAGGTACCATTATTATAAAACTAAGTAAACTACATTCAAAAGAAACCAGATAGACACAGCTGTGAAATGAATTATTGATATGAAACAGGCTTAATATAATTATAGTGAAAAAATAAAGAACGAATCAAAACAATTACAAGATAATCAATATGGAGGACAAAGATGACCTAACTTAAAGATAACTGGTATGCCTACAAAAATAGCCAACTATAAAAACACAGTAAAAACAGAAACTATCCTTAAAATGAAGAAATATATCTGTATAATAAAAAAGTACACCGTACTAAAATAAAAATTGATCCACAAGTATCAAGCCCAGGTGTTAATGTATATGTGTGTATGCATGTATGTAAATTATGTAATATATAACAGATTATGTAATACATAAATTTCTATATTTTTTTCTTCATAAGGCAAATAGTCAAGCTGGTCTAATAGTGCTCCTCAGCAACATTCATCGACAGAAGGTACCGAAAGGGTATGTACAAAGTTCTAAGAGAAACAAATATGACTAAAGAATACTATATCCTACCAAATCATCTTTCCTGCATAGAGACATTTTCTTTAACAATAAAGAATTCAGGGAGTACAAAACCTAAATGTTCTTCTTGAAAAAAATTAATGCAAAATTATAAATACAACCAAGACATAAATGGAGAATCTGAACCCAGTAAGACTAACGCACCTTCCAAAGTCAGAAGATACACCAAGTTCTGGCGGAAGCAAATTTAATACGCACTTGTTGATTGACTGACTTCACTCAGGTGAAGGACAGATGAGCAATCTTAGATATAATCATTTGACTTAGCTTTGTAACTGTCAAGATATCCTTTGCCTTGTCCCTCATGAATACCTGTCTCCATTCTGTGATCAAAATTTTATTTCCTCAAAAATACAACTAGACATACAGAATCGATTCCTGTGTAAAACTCTAATTTTTTAAACTCCCATGATATTGCTTACCCTAATTCATTTCTGCCTAAAAGGATCTTAACTATATTTCCAGACATTTCCTCTTTACTACGATTATAGACAATTCAGTAGTATATTTCAAGAGCTTGAAATATCTTCATATATTTTTACAAAATAAATTTTTTCTCAGGAATTTATATTAAAAAATACAGATATAGGCAAATATATATGCTTAATATAGTATTAATACCAACATTTTATAAGCAACATAAATGCCTCCAAATAAAGAAATTAAATTACTGTACGTAAGAGGAATACTTATAATTTTTAAATCATAATAGCAGAATATGTATACAATAGAATAATACATGGAAAATGAGTATACAAAAAAATGAGGGTATACATACATATGGTAAGATTCAGAATGCATAAAACATTTGTACATGATTACAAATGATAATGGTAGAAATACTCTAATTTTCTCTGGGTTGTAGTTTAAAAAATAATTTTATTATTTTTACTAAAACAGTAATTATGATGATGAAAAATCTAAGGTATATCATAAACATAAATTAGAGAAACAATAGTCACCTGAACTCCACTATTTCAATATACTACCACTAACATTAGATGAACATAATTCCAGATAATTCATGTATATATGACTTTGTGAATGGATACAAAATATATGTAACAAAAATGATTATAATATAGATCTACCTTTAAAATTAAATGTAATAAGTTTATTTACCCTTGAATTTAACAGAAAAAATAAGCAATTAAAACTATTAAACTATAGAAAATGGGTTTTTTACTCTAAGTATCTCTTAAAAGGGAAAGTATGAAAGATCGTTAAGAAGCTACAGTCAGGACATCTGGGTGACTCAGCCGATTAAGCATCTTACTTTTCATTTCAGCTCAAGTCAGGATCTCAGGGTTGTAAGATCAAGCCCCACATCAGGCTCCACATGTGGAGCCTGCTTAAAATTCTCTCCCTCCCTCTCCACCCCAATCCCTGATCAACAGCTCCTTCTCTTTTAAAAAAAAAAAAAGCTACAGTTTTGTTTTTCCTACCATGTTTAATTTTGGATAGTGTCATCTGGGTTTCTATGATTAAAAGTTAAAATTCATACCCTTATATTTTATTTTTTCCCTGCACTTTCAAGTTTTTTGTTAGTTTTATTCCTTCATATTGTCAAGAAGTGCAACATTTCTGTTCTAATTTGCAATCACAATTTTCAGTTACTTAGTTTTCATTGTACATCTACTTTCACCACTTGTCCTTTAACCAGGCCTTCTCTATAGACAATTTCATCATTTTGATACATCATTTCATGGGCTACATTTTTTTTTCCAACAAGCACCCACAAATCTTGACTCCTTGCAATCTTATACACTTGAGATCATGAGATTGAGTGTATACCCAAAGAACAACTTGACTGGCTATTAATTTGCCTTAACTGAGTTGCAGTACTGTGACCTAAAATCTATCTTGTTTTCCTCTCCCTAAAACTTTTATTCACAACTAAGCTTTTTCACATATTAATTTCAGAATTTATCAAGTGAGAATTTAGTTCTCTGGATTCTGCCTTTGAGGCTTAAGAAGTGTGTTTGTGTTGGGGTCAGGGAAGGAGGGTATTTTAGGGTCTGGGAATAGAGTAGTAACTGAGATAAACAAGGTCCTTCTTGTCAGAGTATATGCATGATGAATAAGAAAATGAAAAGGACAAAAATAAAAACAGAGCATAGACTGGCAGGTTCTGTGATTGCAGTGATGCATGGCTTTGTCTGAAGCAGGAATTAGGAAATCTGGTTTCGAGAATTAACTTACTGTTCGTCCATGAAAAACACTTACTTTCTCCGGGCCTTGGTTTATTGCTAAATTGAACATATTAAACCAGGTTACATCAGAGATCATTTAGCTATCCCCAAAATTTCCTCCATAACTTATTCATGTGACTCTCTGTCTTCTGCCTATGTACCCACCTCTTTCACAGCAAGCCTTGCCAGCTCACTTAAGTTCATTGACAGCTCTCCATGCAGGGCAATATGTGATGTCAGTTCCATTCATCATGCACTCATCATGTACCGTTTCTCCTTCACTAGACATAAGTTCCCAAAAGAAGAGATCAGGTCTTATGTTTTAAATCCTCCAAACTGCTGATCATATTGTCCAGCACATCCAATGAAATACAAATTGAATTCCTAGAAACATTACCTGCATAGAAGTATAGACCAGCAGAGAACATCAGTGTATCAGTCCATGGCGAGAAAACATAGTTCCTACTCCTGTCTTTACTATCAACTGTTATACCACTCTGGTTCAGTTCCCTTTTATAAGGTGGAGGGTCATTACTACTAATGAATATTTAGATTGCAAATATTAGAAACATGATAGTCATAAAAAATTAAGTGTATTTTCTAAGTTTTAAGGGTCCGTAACTGAACACTAGTCTCAACTATTCATGGACCTTGTAGTCTAGTTTCTTTCCTTGAAGAATAAGAAGATGGGGCAATAGATAATCTCTAAAGTGCATGGTTCCAACTCAAATACCTAGGTAGGACACATGAAAGAAAGAGCCAAGTTTTATTGCAAGGATATCTTAAATCTATTTTTTCCAGTACAAATTAAATATTTTCTCTGTGTTCCCATAAATACTCTATGCTCTCCCATTTTTCTTGAAAATTAAGACCCTCCCAAGTTCATCATTCATTTTCCCACTCTGGTAAAGAAATGCATGTAAGAAACTTGCTATTTTCTTTTTAACTCTAATAGAAAAAAAAAAAGCACATGCAAAATAATAAAAGCCACTGCCACTCAGCCTCAATGTTGGCAAGACCAAACTGAAGATGGAGACAAACGTCCCCTACCCAACCCATTCCAAAAGAGCAGCTGCTCTTTACTTCTAGAAAATGTTTCCTGTTCTAATTAGTTTTTGCAAGACAGGCTAGAAATCTATATTTTTGTATAGAATCTCCCAATTTTAAAACATTATCAACTGCTTCAAATATGCTAAGATATCATACACTGGATAAAGGTCATCAAAAGTAACAAATTTCCAGTTATAATTACTAAGGTATAATGTACAAGATGAGTACAGTATGGTACCATATGCCAACAGTGCTATATATTTGAAAATTGCTAAGAAAATAGATCCTGAAAGTTTTCATCACAAAGAGGAAAACATTTTTTGTAACTATATGAGATGGTGGATATTAACTAAACTTATTGCGGTAATCATTTTGAGATACATGTTTACATCCAATCATTATATGCCATATACCTTAAACTTATAATTGACATACAACACTGTATATCTCAAACTGGAAGAAAATAACCATACAAACCAAACCAAAAATGTCTATGAATATGAAACCTATAGACTTCAAGTTTGTAATTTCTTATCTAAAATTTCTCCAATCTGACATGCGGTGAATTTCTTTACTCAAGGTTGAGGTAGAGCAGGAGTACTATCCAGAGTTCTTTTCAAATTTTTATACTTGCATTTCATGGTACTATGCAAATGAGCCTGAGCCCTCACTGAAGAAATGTGCTGTGTGCAAATCATCGTGCTGGATGCAGTGGAGGTGTTCAAAGATGACTCATGTGCTTTGTACTTCTCTCCGAAGATTGTGCCTTGGAGCTTTATTATGAATGTAGGATGCAGTCAGATTTTTTATTTTTAATGATAACATATACCCTAGTGGTGTATTGCAAACAAATCATTTTTACATCCCTTGTCTCACAGGATGTTCATATCAAATGAGAAGTACAGAAGCTGAAATGAGTATTCCCATTGCACAGATCAGCAAACAGTTCAGCAAATGATGAGGTACTCATCTAAGGTCACAAAGCTAGTAAGTAAGAGAGTTGGGACTCAAAATCATGCCTTCTGACAGTTCTTTGATTTGTTCTTTTCCTTTTTTTTTTTTTAAGATTTTATTTATTTGACACAGAGAGAGAGAGACAGCAAGAGAGGGAACACAAGCAGGGGGAGTGGGAGAGGGAGAAGCAGACCTCCCACTGAGGAGGGAGTCCGACGCAGGGCTCGATCCCAGAAAGGACCCTAGGATCATGACCAAGCTGAAGGCAGACACTTAATGACTGAGCCACCTAGGCACCCCTTAATTTGTTCCTTTTCTAATACACCATGTTGGTGCACCCTAAGCCACTCAGTTGAGATAGGCAGCTGGAGTCAGGGCTACAGTCCACTTCCATGGTGAGAGAAAAGTGAATATGCCAGATGGGACTTCAGTTCATAACCTTATTCACTTATATCTCATGCCCAAACCACCAAGGATATTGGCCTTTCATATTATAGTTATAAATCTAAGATCTATGGCAACTTTTTCAACATCCTTGTGCCATCAGTAAGTCTTTAGTCCAGAAATACTACAATCTCTCTCTCTCTCTCTCTCTCTCTCTCTCTCTCTCTCATTCTTTTTAAGAAATCATC
>CM052809.1:99903109-99918016 GCA_028533885.1 Nasua narica
GGCGCCTGGGTGGCGCAGTTGGTTGAGCGACTGCCTTCGGCTCAGGTCATGATCCCAGAGTTCCGAGATCGAGTCCCACATCGGGCTCCCAGCTCCATGGGGAGTCCGCTTCTCACTCTGACCTTCTCCCTTCTCATGCTCTCTCTCACTCTCTCTTTCCTAATAAATAAATAAATAAAATCTTTAAAAAAAAAAAAAAGAAATCATCTTTCCTATGAGTCTGGGTGCAGTGACCAGGTCCTAGACCTTGATAATCACTCAAGATATGATTATTACTGATTGAAAAGTGTTACCAACTTCTGCTTTTATCCAGAAGAGAGTAACAGAGCCTGGATTTACTCTTCCACCTGAACTAAAACACTTGACAAAATACTTGAAAAGAATGGTCACTGAACATTAAGCAATGAAGAACAATGATCCTCAAGAAATGGAAAACAAACAACATTAGCCTTATAATTAGCCCTGCTTATTGCCTCAAAGAGTTTCTAGACCATGTCTTGGGAATGCAGGCAGAACCCAAGATGCTTCCTGATTTAGCAAACTTAGTGGAGAAATTCACAGACCAAGGTACCTAGAGTTCATAGGTCAGAGAACTGGAAAAGAGAAAGCTAGAGAGAGGGAATTTCAGAGATGGGCAGAGAGCCCTCCTCAATTATTCACTAGAGTACCGATTAGCACATGTGTGTGATGGAACTGTGGAAGGCCAGAGAACCACCTGAATGGCATTCACTGAGGGCTGGGAATAGAGCCATTCTGGAAAAGAACTCATAATTTATGGAAAAGCTCATAATTTATGGGGCATTGAGGAAATAAATCAGACTCTTCTACAGTAGGAAATAATAAGCCCTAGATTAAAAGTTGCTCTGGTCTCACCTGACAAATCTTAACAGTAATACTTGAAAGTATCAAACTGTTTCCAAGTAACAGTCTCCCCAAACAAAGCTCAAGAATATTTATAAGAATACATAAATATTCAGCACTTAAACTCAGTGTCCATCATCCAATCAAAAATTACCAAACATGGAAATAAGCAGAGCATGACCCATAATGAGGAGAAAAATCAATCAATCCAAACCAACCCAGTATTGACACAGATGTTAGAATTAGCAGACCAGAATGTTGAAACATACAGAATAACCATATTCTATATGTGCACAAAGGTAGAGGAAAAATTGAAGATGTTAATTAGTCATGCGGAAATAATGTTTAAAAGACTAAAATCACACTTCTTGAAACGTAAAATTACAATATCTGAGATATAAAATAAACTAGGATTAATGGCATATTGGGCATTGCAGAAGAAAATATTAGTAAACTTGTATATCGATAGCAACAATTCAAAATGAAGCACAGAAAAAAAAAAAAGACTCAAAAACAAAACAAAATTTGAGGTCCCCTAAGATCCCTGTGCTGAGGGTTCCTGGAAGGGGGAATGGGATGGAGGAGACAGAAAATAATTTTGAAAAATGGCCAAAATATATCTAAAATTTTATTAAAACTATAAACCCACTATATTAATTTACAAAGCTTGCCATACCAAAGACCACAAAATAGGTGGCTTAAACAATAGAAATTTAGGGCTCAGGGGAAGATGGTAGAAGAGTAGGGGACCCTTATTTTCATCCGGTCCCTTGAATCCTGCTAGATATCTATCTAATCATTCTGAACACCTGTGAATTCAACTGGAGATCTAAGAAAAGAATTGTTGCAATTCTACAAATAGAAAATTGACTGCTTTTTGCAAGGTAGGTGGTGTGGACATGTGAATATGAGGGGATATATCGGAAGATAAACTGCAGGGGGAGGGAGCCTCCATAAGCCAGATACCAGAAAGTGGGGACATCCCTGCCTGAAAGGTGCTCAGGTAGTGAAGTAGGGCAGAATCCTAGGTGGAACAGTGTGGTCTCAGGATCCCCAGGATCCCCAGGGTCACAGAAAGAACAGGGGTGCCTGACTGTGGCAGAGTTCCTAAGCATTGGAGTAGGGAAGCTCGTTGCAAACAATGAACCCAGGAATGGACTCCCAGCTCAGTGCTGCCATAAACCACAAACTGCAGCAGGATCAGGCAACCACTCTCCAAGCAGAGGCCCAGGGAGCAGCAAGACCTCTGTGAGAACCTGCTTCTTCTCCCAGAAGGAGCAGCCTGGTGTGCACATGATCAGGGCACCCGCTCTGGAGCAGGGGCCCAGAAAGCAGTGGGGCCACAATAAGACCTCCCTACCTCCCCTGGGAGGATTAGTGTGGGTGTGCACCATAGGACTCTGCGGAGTTTGGCGCATACAAAACTGATTGATTCTTTTTCCATGAGGGTGCACTGAAGAGTGGGATCTGTGGTCCTTTGGCTCTGGGACCAGAGATCAGGGCGCCACTATTTTTATTTTTATTTTTATTTTATTTTTATTTTTATTTATTCATTTGATACAGAGAGAGAGATCACAAGTAGGCAGAGAGGCAGACAGAAAGGGGGGGGGGGGGGAAGCAGGCTCCCCGCTGAGCAGAGAGCCCGATGCGGGGCTCGATCCCAGGACCCTGAGATCATGACCTGAGCTGAAGGCAGAGGCCCCAACCCACTGAGCCACCCAGGCGCCCCTATTTTTATTTTTTTATTCATTCTCTGAAGTGGGGTGAAAAGCCTTCAGAGAACAAAAGCCATAAGAGTAACCCAAAGTAACTTACACTGAGCCCAGCCCCCTGGCATGGGGCAGTGCACCTCCACCCACGCAAAGACACCTGAGAATCAGCACAACAGGCCCCTCTCCCAGAAGACCACCAGGAACATCAGGCTAATACCAAGTTTACGCATCACACAGACCTGAAAAAACCCCTGCACTAGGAGTAAATAGTATATAGAATTGGAGGGTTTTTTCGCATGGGTCTTTACTTTTTCAGTTTAGAATTTATTTCCTTTTATTTCCCTTTTAAATAGCTTCATATTTTATCAAATTTTTAAGTCTTTTTTAAATTTTCATTTTTACATTTGATAGATTTATTCTTCATTTTTGACTCCGTTTCACTGTACTCAATTTTATTTTTTTTTAAGATTTTATTTATTTATTTATTTGCCAGAGACAGAGAGAGAGAGAGAGAGCACACAAGCAGGAGGAAGCAGTAGACAGAGGTAGAAACAGGCTTCCACTGAGTAAGGAGCCTGAGGTAGGACTTGATCCCAGAATCCTGGGATTATGACCTGAGCTAAAGGCAGAAGCCCAACCAACTGAGCTCTCAATTTTAATTTTGCATACACATAAGTTTTTCTCTCTACAATTTTAGGATCCAGCATCTTCCAAAATACACCGAGGACTGTGCATCACCCTCTTTTGTCTACCTGTTTGATTATATTCTCTCTTCATCCCCCCCACCTGCTTCATAGAGGGACGTCACTCCAGAGGCTAAGGGGGGGGCAAAGCCCTTGTGAGGACAGTGTGGTCTCAGGACCTGCATGGCCACAGAAAGACCAGGCTGCCTGAGTGTGGCAGAGCTCCCGGGTATCAGAATGGGGAAGCCAACTGAAGAGATGGAGCTGAGGAGGGGGATACTAGGTCGGGGTTACTTTAAACTGTGATCCAAGGCACAGTCAGGCCACTGCTCTTCAAGCAGGGACCCCACAAGTGGCAGATCCGGGGAGACACCCCTTCCTCCTCTGGGAGGAGTCACACGGGAGCATGCTACAGGAATCCGCTGGGTTTGGAGACTCCAAACAGGGTCATGCAACAGAGAGAGAAATTCTTGGTCACAGTCTGGGTGAGCATGGAGTACAGCCAGAGATCAGGGAGTTGGGAGGGATCAACTGCTTTTCTCTGAGGGTGTACTGAGGAGCGGGGCCCCAAGCTCTCATTCTCTTCCTCCAAAGCTATACGGAAAGTGTTCAGGGAACAAAAGCTCCCAAGAGCAAAACTGAGCAGATTACATAGCCTGGCCCCTGGCAAGGGCAGTAAAATTCCATCTCAGGCAAAGACATTTAAGAATCACAGCAACAGGCCCCTCCCCCAGAATGTCAGCAAGAACATCCAGCCAACACCAAGTTCACTAATCAATGAGAACTGCGGAACTCTAGAGTTAGGGGAAAGTAACACATAGAATTCATGGCTTTTTCCCCATGATCCTTTAGTGTTTCAAAGCTAAATTTTTTAATTTTAATTTTTCTTATTCAATTTTAAAATTTTTTCCTTTCCCTTTTTAACCTTTTTTAACTAGTTTATCTTATCAATACCGTTTTTAAAAATCTTTTTAAATTTTCAATGTTATATTCTAGACTTTTATTGTATTTAACCTTATTTTTTGTATATATACAGGTTTTTCTTCTTTTAAAATTTTGGGATACACTTTCTTCTAACAGATCAAAATATATCCTAAATCTAGCAAATGGCTTTGTTCTAGTCTCCAGTCTGATCACATTCTTTCCTTTTTTTTCTTTTTTCAACCAATTTCTGATCTTATGAATTCCTTTTTTAGAATCTTTTTTAATTTTCATATTTACATCATATTCCATCCCTTCATCATGTTTTCCTTTATTTTTATGTATATATGTAAGTTTTTCTTTCTTTAAAATTTTGGGAGAGAGTTTCTTCTAACAGTCCAAAATACACCCAAAATCAAATCAAGTATGTGGCTCTGTTCTTTTCACCACTCTAATGCACACACACACACACACACACACACACATATATTTTTATTTTTTATTATTTCTTTATTTTTTTTTTTTACCTTTCTCCTCTCTTCTCCCCTTAGTTTCAGGTCTCTTTTGATTTTGTTAGTGTACATTTTTCTGGGGTCGTTGATACACTTTTAGTATTTTTTTATTTTGTTTTTTCAGTATTCCAATACTCATTGTTATGCACCACACCGAGTACCCTTTTAGTATTTTGTTCTCTCATTCATCTATTCTTACGTCCATAAAATGACAAGGTGGAAAAACTCACCTCAAAAAAAAAAAAAAAAAAAGAACAAGAGGCAGAACCAACAGCTAGAGGCCTAATCAACATGGACATCAGTAAGATATCAGAACTAGAGGTCAGAATGACGATTATCAAGGTGCTAGCTGAGCTCAAAAAAAAAGTATGCAAGATACTAGAGAATCCCTTTCTGGAGAAATAAAATGCCTTTCTGGAGAAATAAAAGAACTAAAATCTAACTTAGTTGAAATCAAAAAAGCTATTAATGAGGTGCAATAAAAAATGGAGGCTCTGACTTCTAGAATAAATGAGGCAGAAGAGAGAATTCGTGATAAGAAGACCAAATGATGGAAAATACAGAAGCTGAGCAAAAGAGAGACAAACAACTACTAGACCACCAGGGGAGAATTTGAGAGATAAGTGATACCACAAGATGAAACAATATTAGAATAATTGAGATCTCAGAAGAGGAAGAAAGAGAGAGAGAGGCAGAAGGTATATTGGAACAAATTATAGCACAGAATTTCCCTAATTTGGCAAAGGGAACAAGCATCAAAATCCAGGAGGCACAGAGAACTCCCCTCAAAATCAATAAAAATAGGTAAACAACCAATTTATAATAGTAAAAGTTACAAGTCTCAGTGACAAAGAGAAAATCCTAAAAGCAGCTCAGGACAGGAGGTCTGTAATATATATATATATATGAGTAGAAATATTAGATGGGCAGCAAACCTATCCACAGAGACCTGGCAGACCAGAAAGAACTGGCATGATATATTCAGAGCACTAAACAAGCAAAATATGCAGCCAAGAATACTATATCCAGCTAGGTTGTCATTGAAAATAGAAGAAGAGATAAAAAGCTTCCAGGACAAACAAAAACTAAAAGAATCTGCAACCCTAAACCAGCCCTACGGGTAATATTGAAAGAGATCCTCTAAGCAAAGAGAGAGCCTAAAAGTAACAGACCAGAAAGGAATAGAGACGATATACAGTAAAAGTCACCTTACAGGCCAAACAATGGCACTAAATTCATATCTTTCAATAGTTACCCTGAATGCAAATGGGCTAAATGGCCCAATCAAAAGACGCAGGGTATCAGAATGGATAAAAAAAACAAGACCCATTGATATGCTGTCTGCAAGACACTCTTATTTTATTTTATTTTAAAGATTTTATTTATTTATTTGACAGAGAAGAGAGAGATCACCAGTAGGCAGAGAGGCAGGCAGAGAGAGGGGGAAGCAGGCTCCCTGCCGTGCAGAGCCCAATGCGGGGCTTGATCCCAGGACCTTTAGATCATGACCCAAGCCAAAGGCAGAGGCTTTAACCCACTGAGCCACCCAGGTGCCCCAAGAAACTCATTTTATTTTTTTTAAGGTTTTATTTATTTATTTGACAGAGAGAAAGAGATCACAAGTAGGCAGAGAGGCAGGCAGAGTAAGAGGAGGAAGCAGGCTCCCCGCTGAGCAGAGAGCTTGATATGGGGCTCGATCCCAGGAATCTGAGATCATGACCTGAGCCGAAGGGAGAGGCTTAACCCACTGAGCTATCCATGCACCCCAAGAAACTTCTTTTAGACATAAAGACACTTCCAGATTTAAAGTGAGGGCATGGAAAACAATTTACCATGCTAATGTATATCAAAAGAAAACTGGGGTGACAATCCTTACATCAGATAAATTAGATTTTAAGCCAAAGACCATAATAAGAGATGAGGAAGGACACTATATTGCACTTAAAGGGTCTGTCCAACAAGAAAATCTAACAATTTTAAATATCTATGCCCCTAACATGGGAACTGCCATTTATATAAACCAATTAATAACAAAATCAAAGAAACACATCAACAATAATACAATAATAGTAGGGGACTTTAACAGGCCCCTCACTGAAATGGACAGATCATCTAAGCAAAAGATCAACAAGGAAATAAAGGCTCTAAATGACACACTGGCCAGATGGACATCACAGATATATTTAGAACATCCCATCCCAAAGCAATAGAATATACATTCTTCTCTGGTGCTCATGAAACATTGTCCATAAGAGATCACATCCTGGGTCACAAATCAGGTATCAACCAGTACCAAAAGGCTGGGATCATTCCCTGCATATATTCAGACCACAATGCTTTGAAACTAGAACTAAACCACAAGAGGAAAGTTGGAAAGAACGCAAATACAGAGAGGCTAAAGAGCATCCTACTAAAGAATAAATGGATCAACCAGGAAATTAAAGAAGAATTTTAAAAATTCATGGAAACAAATGAAAATGAAAACACAACTGTTCAAAATCTTGGGGACACAGCAAAAGCAGTCTGAGAGGAATGCATACAGAAATACAAGCGTTTCTCAAGAAACAAGAAAGGTCTCAAGTAAAAACCTAACCCTACACGTAAAGGAGCTGGAGAAAGAACAGCAAAGAAAGCCTAAACCCAGCAGGAGAAAAGAAATAATAAAAATCAGAGCATAAATCAATGAAATAGAAACCAAAAGAACAGTAGAACAAATCAACGAAACTAGGAACTGGTTCTTTGAAAGAATTAATATGATTGATAAACCCCTGGCCAGACTTAACAAAAAGAAAAGAGAAAGTACCCAAATTAATAAAATCATGAATGAAAGAGGAGAGATCACAATCAACACCAAAGAAATACAAACAATTAAAAGAACATATTATGAGCAACTATATGCCAACAAATTTGACAATCTGGAAGAAATGGATGCATCCTTAGAGCCATATAAACTACCAAAACTGAACCAGGAAGAAATAGAAAGCCTGAACAGATCTACAACCAATAAGAAGATTAAAGCAGTCATCAAAAATCTCCCAAAAAACAAGAGCCCAGAGCCAGATGGCTTACCAGGGGAATTCTACCATACATTCAAAGAAGAATTAATACCTATTCTCCTAAAACTGTTCCAAAAAATAGAAATGGAAGGAGAACTTCCAAACTCATCTTATGAGGCCAGCATTACCTTGATCCCAAAACCAAAGACTTCGTCAAAAAGGAGAATTACAGACCATTATCCTTGATGACCATGGATGCACAAATTCTCACCAAAACACTAGTCAATAGGATCCAACAGTACATTAAAAGGATTATTCGCCAGGACCAAGTGGGATTTATTCCTGGGCTGCAAGGTTGGTTCAACATTCGCAAATCAATCAATGTAATACAATACATTAATAAAAGAAAGAACAAGAACCATATGATACTCTCAATTGATGCTGAAAAAGCATTTGACAAAGTACAACATCCTTTACCTGATCAAAAGTCTTCACAGTGTAGGGATAGAGGGTACATACCTCAATATCATCAAAGCCATCTATGAAAAACCCATGGCGAATATCATTCTCAATGGGGAAAAGCTGAGAGCTGTTCCCCAAGGTCAGGAACACAGCAGGGATGTCCATTATCACCACTGATATTCAACATAGCACTAGAAGTCCTAGCTTCAGCCATCAGACAACAAAAAGAAATAAAAGGCATCTGAATCCACAAAGGAGAAGCCAAACTCTCACTCTTTGCAGATATGATACTTTATGTGGAAAAGACTTCACTCCAAAACTGCTAGAACTCAAACAGGAATTCAGTAAAGTGTCAGGATATAAAACCAATGCACAGAAATCAGTTGCATTTCTATACACCAACAGCAAGAAAGAAGAAAGAGAAATTAAGGAGTCAATCCCATTTACAACTGACCCAAAACCATAACATATCTGGGAATAAACCTAACCAAAGAGGCAAAGAATCTGTACTCAGAAAACTATAAAGTACTCATGAAACAAATTGAGGAAGACACAAAGAAATGGAAAAACGTCCCATGCTCATGGATTGGAAGAACAAATATTGTGAAAATGTCTATGCTACCTAGAGCAATCCACATTTAATGCAATCTCTATCAAAATACCATCAATTTATTTTCAAAGAAATGGAACAAATAATCCTAAAATTTATATGGAACCAGAAAAGACCCCTAATAGCCATAGGAATGTTGAAAAAGAAAACCAAAATTGGCAGCATCACAATTCCAGACTTCAAGCTCTATTACAAAAAAGCTGTAATCATCAAAACAGTATGGTACTGGCACAAAAACAGACACATAGATCAATGGAACAGAATAGAGAGCCCAGAAATGGAACCTCAAATCTATGGTCAACTAATCTTCGACAAAGCAGGAAAGAATGTCCAGTGGAAAGAAGACAGTCTCTTCAATGAATGGTGTTGGGAAAATTGGACATCCACAAGCAGAATAATGAAACTGGACCATTTCCTTACACCACACACAAAAATAGACTCAAAATGGATGAAAGACCTCAATGCGAGGCAGGAATCCATCCAAATCCTTGAGAAGAACACAGGCAACAACCTCTTCGACCTTAGCCACAGAAACTTCTTCCTAGAAACATCTCCAAAGGTAAGGGAAGCAAGGGCAAAATGAACTATTGGGATTGCATCAAGATCAAAAGCTTCTGCAAGGCAAAGGAAACAGTCAACAGAACCAAAAGACAACCAACAGAATGTGAGAAGATATTTGCAAATGACGTATCAGATTGAGGGCTAGTATCCAAAATCTATAAAGAACTTATTGAACTCAATGCCAAAGAACAAATAATTCAATCATGAAGTGGGAAGAAGACATGAATAGACATTTCTGCAAAGAAGACATCCAAATGGCCAACAGACACATGAAAAAGTGCTCAAGCTCACCTGGCATCAGGGAAATACGAATCAAAACCACAGTGAGATACCATCTCACACCAGTCAGAATGGCTAAAATTAACCAGTCAGGAAACAACTGGTGTTGGTGAGGATGCAGAGAAAAGGGAATCCTCCTACACTGTTGGTAGGAATCCAAGCGGGTGCAGCCACTCTGGAAAACAGTATGGAGGTTCCTCAAAAAGTGGAAAATAGAGCAGCCCTATGACCCAGCAATTGTATTACTGGGTATTTACCCTAAGGATAAAAATGTAGTGATCCGAAGGGGCAAGTTCACCACAATAGCCAAACTATGGAAAGAACCTAGATGTCCATCAACAAGTGAAGGGAAAAAGAAGATGTGGTATATATATGCAATGGAATATTAAGCAGCCATTAAAAAAAAATCTTGCCATTTGCAACGACATGGATGGAACTAGAGAATATTATGCTAAGCAAAATAAGACAATTAGAGAAAGACAATTATCATATGATCTCTGTGATATGAGAAATTTGAGAGGCAGGGCAGGGAGTCATGGGGGGAAGGGAGGGAAAAAAAATGAAAGAAGACAGGACCAGGGAGAGAGACAAACCATAAGAGATGCTTAATCTCAGGAAACAAACAGGGTTGCTGGGGGGTGGGGAGAGAAGGATAGGGTGGCTGGGTTATGGACATTGGGGAAGAGTATGTTCTATGGTGAGTGCTATGAATTGTGTAAGACTGATGATTTACAGACGTGTACCCCTGAAGCAAATAATACATATGTTAATAAAATATAAATAAATAAAATGGGGGGGGTGAGAACAAGAGGCAGTATTCATTGCCAGAGTCTTAATAAATATGGGTATTAGTAAAATTTCAGAGCTAGAATTCAGAACAACGATTATAAAGATATTAGCGGCGTTTGAAAAAAGCATAGAAGACACTAGAGAATCCCTTTCTGGAGAAATAAAAGAACTAACATCTAATCAGGTTGAAATCAGAAAGGTTATTGCTGAGATGCAATTAATATGGAAGCTGTTACTGCTAGGATAAATTAGCCAGAAGATAGAATAAGTGATATAGAAGATAAAATTATGGAGAATAAAGAAACTGAAACGGAGAGATAAACAATTACTGGACCATGAGCAGAGGATTCAAGAGATCAATAATATCATAAAACGAAACAATATTAGAATCATTGGTGTCCCTGAGCAAAAGGAAAGAGAGAGGGAGGAGGGCAGAAGGTATATTTGAGCAAATTATAGCCGAGAACTTCCTTAATCTAGGGAAAGAAATAGACATTCATCTCCAGGAGGCACAGAGAACTCCCTTCAAAATCAATAAAATTAGATCAACACCACAACATATAGGAGTGAAGTTTGCAAATCTCAGACATAAAAAGAAAAATTCTGAAAGCAGCTCAACATAAGAGGTTTTTATCCTACAAGGGCAGGAACTTTGTACTGGAAGCAGACCTATCTGCAGAGACCTAACAGGCTAGAAAGGGCTGGTATGATATATTCAGTGTACTAAATGAGAAAAACACACAGCCAAGAATCCTTTATCCAGCAAGGCTGTCCTTCAGAATTGAAGGAGAGGTAAAGAGCTTCCAGGACAAATAGAAACTAAAAGAATTTGTGATCACTAAACCAGACCTGCAAGAAGAGAATCCTGTAAGCAAAGAGAGAATCCAAAAGTAACAAAGATCAGAAAGGAACAGAGACATACACAGAAACTGTGATTTTATAAGTAGTACAATGGCACTAAATTCATATCTTTCCATAGTTACCCTGAAAGTAAATGGGTGAAATGCTTCACTCAAAAGATACAGGATATCAGATTGGATAAAAAAGCAAGACCCATCTATATGCTGTTTATAAGAGACTCATTTTAGACCCAAAGTCACCTCCAGACTGAAAATGGGGGTGGAGAACCATTTCTCATACCAATGGACATTAAAAGAAAAATGGGGTTGCAATCCTTATATCAGAAAAATTCAATTTTAAACCAAAGACTGTAGTAAGGGATGAAGAAGGACACTGTATCATACTCGAAGGGTCTATACAACAAGATGATCCAACAATTATAAACATTTATGCTCCTAACTTGGGAGCAGCCAATTATATAAACCAATTAATAACCAAATTAAAGAAACACATTGATAATACAATAATAGTAGGGGACTTTAACACCCCATTCATGGCAATAGACAGTTCAGCTAAGCAGAAGATCAATAGGGCTTTGAATGACACACTGGAACAGACGGACTTCACAGGTACATATAGAGCATCCCATCCTAAAGCAACAGAATACACATTCTTCTCAAGTGCACATGAAACATTCTCCAGAATAGAACACATACTGGGTCACAAATCAGGCCTCAACCAGTACCAAAAGATTGGGATCATTCCCTGCTTATTTTGAAACTTGAACTCAATCACAAGAGGAAATTTGGAGGGAACTCAAATACTTGGAGGTTAAAGAGCATCCTACTGAAGCACATGAATGGGTCAATTGGGAAATTAAAGAATTTAAAAAATTCATGCAAACAAATGAAAATAAAAACACAACTGTGCAAAACCTTTGGGATATAGCAAAGGCAGTCCTAAGAGGGAAGTACATAGCAATACAGGACTTTCTCGAGAAGCTACCAAGGCCTCAAATACACGAGCTAACCTTACACCTAAAGGAGCTGAACAAAGAACAGCAAATAGACCCTAAACCAAGCAGAAGATGAGAAATAATAAATATTAGAGAAGAAATTAATGAAATAGAAACCAAAAGAACAGTAGACCAGATCAACAAAACTAGAAACTGGTTCTTTGAAAGAATTAATAAGATTGATAACCCCCTACTCAGACTCATCAAAAAGAAAAGAGAAAGGATCCAAATTAATAAAATCATGAATGAAAGAGGGGAGATCATGACCAACATCAAGGAAATACAAACAATTTAAAGAACATATTATGAGCAACTATATGTCAACAAATTAGGCAGTCTGGAGGAAATGGATGCATAAGTTTCCTAGAAATTTATAGACTACCAAAACTGAAAGAGGAAGAAAGAGAAAACCTTAACAGACTCATAACCAGCAATGAATTTGAAAAAAATAATAAAAAATCTCCCAATAAACAAGAGTCCAGGGCTGGATGACCTCCCAGGGGAATTCTAACAAACACTGAAAGAAGAAATAACATCTATTCTATTGAAGCTGTTTCAAAAAATAGAAATGGAAGGAAAATTTCCAAACTCATTCTTTGAGGCCAACATTACCTTGATCCCAAAACCAGACAAAGTCCTCACCAAAAAAGGGAATTACAGACCAATATCCTTGATGAACATGGATGCAAAAATTCTCACCAAGATACTAATCAATAGGATCCAACAGTAATTTAAAGGGATTATTCACCACAACCAAGTAGGATTTATTCCTGGGCTGCAAGAGTGGTTCAACAACAACAACAAGAGCAACATTTTTCAACATTTGCAAATCAAGCAGCATGATACATCACAGTAATAAAAGAAAGGACAAGAATCATATGATCTTCTCAATTAATGCAGAAAAAAAATTATATAAAATACAGCATCCTTTCTTAAAATTCTCCACAGTGTAGGGATATAGGGAGCATACCTAAATACCATAAAAGCCATATATGAGAAGCCAACAGCAAATATCATTCTCAATTGGGAAAAACAGAGAACTTTTCCCCTAAGGTAAGGAACATGACAGGGATTCCTACTCTCACTGCTATTGTTCAATATTGTACTAGAAGTCCTAGCAACAGCAATCAGACAACAAAAAGAAATAAAAGGCATTCAAATTGGCAAAGAAGTCAAGCTCTGACTCTTTGCAGATGACATGATACTTTATGTGAAAAACCCAAATGACTCAACTCCCAAATTACTAGAACTCATATAGCAATTCAGTAATGTGACAGGATATAAAATCAGTGCACAGAAATCAGTTGTTTTTCTATACACTAACAATGTAACTGTAGAAGGAGAAATTAGGGAATTGATTCCATTTATAATAGCACCAAAAACCAAAAGATACCTAGGAATAAACCTAACCAGAGGTAAAGGGTCTATACTCTAAAAACTACAGAACACTTATGAAAGAAGGAAGACACAAGGAAGTGGTTAAATATTTCATGCTCATGGATTGGAAGAATAAATAGTGTTAAAATGTCTATGCTAGCCAGATCAATCTACACATTTAATGCAATCCCTATCAAAATATCATCAACTTTTTTCACAGACCTGGAACAAATAATTCTAAGATTTATATGGAACCAGAAAAGACCCAGAACAGCCAGAGTAATGCTGAAAAAGAAAACCAAAGTTGATGGTATCACAATGCCAGACCTCAAGCTATATTACAAAGCTGTGATCATCAGGACAGTATGGTATTGGCACAAAAACAGACACATAGATCAATGGAACAGAATAGAGAGCCCAGAAATGGACCCTCAACTCTATGGTCAACTACTTTGACAAAGCAGGAAAGACTATCCAGTGAAAAAGGACAGTCTCTTCAACAAATGGTGTTGGGAAAATTGGACCACCATGTGCAGAGGAATGAAACTGGGCCATTTTCTTACACCATATATAAAGATAAACTCAAAACAAATGAAAGATCTAAATGTGAAACAGGAATCTATCAAAATCCTAGAGGAGAACACAGGCAGCAACCTCTTCTACCTCGCCACAGCAACTGCTTGCTAGACACATCTCCAAGAGCAAGGAAAACAAAAGCAAAAATGACCTATCGGAACCTCATCAAAATAAAAAGCTTCGCTTTGGCAGCACATATACTAAAATTGGAACGATACAGAGAAGATAAGCATGGCCCCTGTGCAAGGATGACACGCAAATTCGTGAAGCGTTCCATATTTTTTCAAAATGGATGGAGAGATAAAGAGCTTCCAAGACCGGCAAGGATTAAAAGAGTATGTGACCACCAAGCCGGCACTCCAGGAAATATTAAAGAGGGGTTTATAAAAGCAGAAAGAACACATGAGTGACTTAGAACAGAAATTTTCCATCTATAGAAACAAGGACTTCACAGGCAACATGATGTCAATAAACACATATCTTTCAATAATCACTCTCAACGTGAACGGCCTAAATGCTTCCATAAAATGGCACAGGGTTGCAGAATGGATAAAACGACAGGACCCTTCCATATGCTGTCTACAAGAGACACATTTAGAACCAAAAGATACATCCAGACTGAAAGTGAAAGGATGGAGAACCATCTTTCATGCCAATGGACCTCAAAAGAAAGCTGGGGTAGCAATTCTCATATCATATAAATTAGATTTTAA
>CM052809.1:99918516-100050814 GCA_028533885.1 Nasua narica
GGGGGGGGGGGGGGGGGGGGGGGGGTAGGGTTATGGACATTGGGAAGGGTATGTGCTTTGGCAAATGCTGTGAAATGTGTAAGCCTGATGACTCACAGACATGTACCCTGGGACAAATAATACATTATATGTTAATAAAAAATTTAAAAAATAAATAAAAAGTGGAGATAAAATAAAAACTTATCTAGACACACAAAACCTAAAGGAATATATTATCAACAGACCTGCCCTACAAGACAGACCTCTTTCACACAAGAGGACAGTAATAGCAAATGGGAAAATGGGTCAACACTAAACAATATAGAGCATTGGAAATAGTGATTCTGTAGATAAATATAGGAAATATTATTATTTAAATATGTCTAAGAGATAATTGACTTTGCAAACAAAAATAATTGTGGAGCTTATAACAAGGAAAAGTCAAATATGACATTAACACAAAGCCTGAGAGAGGAGAAATAGAAGTATACTATGGTAAGGTTCTTATGCCATATATGAAGTAACACAATCTCACTGGTAGACTATGATAAGTTTAAGATATATACTATAGTTCCTAAGCAACCTCTAAAATAATGAAGAGGTATGGCTTACAACCCAATGAAGATATAAAAAATAATTAACCCAAAAGAAGATTAAAAAAAAAATGGGGCACCTGGGTGGCTCAGTGGGTTAAGCCTCTGCCTTCGGCTCGGGTCATGATCTTGGGGTCCTTCAGAAACCTGGAATGGTTACTAACGTTGGGCTCTCTGCTCAGCGGGGAACCTGCTTCCCCCTTCTCTCTGCCTGCCTCTCTGCCCACTTGTGATCTCTCTCCCTCTGTCAAATAAATAAACAAAATCTTAAAAAAAAAAAAAACAGGGAAAGGAAAACAAATAACATATGGGACAAATCAAATAACAAACAGTAACAAAGTGGATTTAAACCTGACCAGATCAATATTCATATTAAGTGTAAACAGTCTAAATTCCTAATTAAAAGGCAGCAATTATCAGATTGGATAAGAAAAAAAAGCATGACTTACTATGTGGTGCCTATAAGAAACGTTTTTAAATATAAAGACATAAATGGGTTAAAAGTAAAAGGATAGATAAAGATATATCACATGATTGTGACTCAAAAGAAACCTGGAATCGTTATTAACATCAGGCAAAATATATTCGAGAACAAAGAATATTTAGATAAAGAGAATCACTTCAAAACGATAGGGGGGTAGATTCATTAAGAGAACATAATAATCTTAAATGTTTATGCATTTAGTAACAGAACTACAAAGTGCACGAAGCAAAAACAGAACTGAAAGGAGAAAGAGAAATTCACAATTACAGTCAGATTTCAGTACCCTTTCATAGATGTGCACACATAACAGAATGTATCCAGTTGTACACTTCAAATATGTGCAGCTTAGTCAATGTCAATTGTACCTCAATAAAAAGATTTTAAACAAAAGTTTTACTGCAACAAATCCATTTATAGCCACACTCCCATAAGGGCCCATTTTAAGCAGGATCAACTATACGTACAAAGATTATTTCAAAAACAAGATATGAAAAGTTTATAAAAGTCATGCATCAAGTCTGTACCAATGCTGGGCTAAAAAACATCTAATCTCTACTCCACAGCTGCCTTGGACTTTAGTTATTGCCTATTCCTCTTTTTACCATCAAGGCTTCCCAAAGGAAGCTCCGAATAATACTGGGTCTGGAGGGGGTTAGTAGGTGTTATGGAATAAAAAAAGTTCTGTGATCAAAAATAATGGAAAACTTTAAACAAAAACTGTATTCTGTACTACAGACCTTTCCCAATCTTTTCATATGCCAGTGTGCATTTTAATTTTAACTCTGTAAGGCCTGGTGGTGGATATTGAGGGGGGCACATCTTGCATGGAGCACTGGGTGTGATGCATGAACAATGAATCTTGGAACACCGAAAAAATAAAATTAAAATTAAAATTAAATATGTATATAGCATTTTCCAAAAGTATTTGATCACAGAGTCCTGGTTTTCAAAGACTTTTTCCCAGGAGAAGTATTGCATGTTGCATTCCAGAGGCATTTTTTGAGAGCATTTCTAGCTCCTCCCTGTCCTCCGCTCCCTGGATGGTGCTAAATGAGGGGAGATCAAAGGTAGACATAAAATACGGGGGATCGTATGCATATAGGCTGTTCCCAATAGTTCAAGCAAAGCATGAGAATTCTGAAACCAAAAATAAGCTGCTTTTGCATTTTCCATTGTTTCATTTTTCCAGGACACCAACATGAAAGATTTCTTCTCAGCGTGATGACACCCCCCTTCATGAACACAGATAATCAATCAGTAGTTGACTATGCTCAAAACAGAGTGACAGACTCAGCAGAAGAACAAAGAATGCCCATCAGGGGAGCAAGAGAAAGGAGGGGCTTGAGAACCATCTCTGGTAAGAGAAACGCTCTCCACCACCAACAGCTCCACCTCCAGGGGCCCCATTTATTACCATAACCTCCCACTTCAAGCATGGAGTTCACAGTCTGGGTACCTCCCTCCATCTTTTGGTTGACAGACAGCATCATAAATCTTCCTTTCACCTTTCAAAAGAGCTACAGCTGAACTAGAGCACCCCTCCCCCAGCCTCTCCCCGCCTCCTGCCTCTTCAACCTGGGCACCATTCTTCTCTAGGCATCAAACAAAACCAAGCTGTTCCACCCAGCAGTAATAGAGCCTGACCTTCTTCTAAAAGAGCTGGGGGCTCACACACAGGAGACAAGCCAGCTGGGAAGAGTGAACAATACGGTGAGCAGAAGCAAGCACATGAATATTCAAACATGTTCAGGGGCACAGAGAGTCACTTACCCCGAAGGGAAGCCTGAATACCCACTCCCACTCCATAAAGAGCTAAAAGGACCAGCCAGATAACACTGAGCCTTTGGGATTTCCAGTATTAATCAGACAAAACTCTACTGGTCAGAGGTTGCTCAGATCCAAGAATGGAGAGTGAACATCACCACCAGCACTCTACCTCTGCCCCAATTACTTCTCCCAGGACTTTTCTGAAGTTTATAATTTGAACTGCAATGTCCACATCATCTTGGGGGTCACCTCACCCCTAATCCTGTAAATGACAAAATTCATGCTTACAGAAGAAACTTCTAATACCTAACCCTCCTCACTCCACATTCACTATACATTCCACCAGATGGACTAGAGGCCTCTAATCTTAGGGCCAAAGGACCCTCTGCATTTCTACGTAAAACTTCAGAAAGACGTGCATACTTCCCAGAAGAGGCTCCACAGTTTTCATTACATAGTCAAGGGAAGAGATAATGAATATTAAAAATCATTGCCTACAACAGGGAGTAATTCAGTTCCCAAAGCAGAAGGAATGGTGGAAAGAAGTTGGACTCAAATATCAGCTACTAGTTTTAGAGATAGAAAAATAAATAAATGAAGTATTGGGGGAAGGGGCACAGGGAGGCCTGTCCTGAGGGAAACTAGGAGATGAGGGATACTGGTTTTGTATTCTCGCATCAAATCTTTTAGCTTGCTGTCTTTATCTAGTCTCCCATATTCCTCATCCCTTTTCTCTCTATTTATATTCAATAAATTAACATATAGTATATCATTAATTTCAGAAGTAGAGTTTAATGATTCATCAGTTGCATATAACACCCTCGTTATATCACGTGCCCTCCTCAATGCCCACCACCCAGTTACCCTATCCCTCCACCCGTCTCCCCTCCAGCAACCCTTGGTTTATTTCCTAGAGTTAAGAATCTCTTACTGTTTGTCCGCCCCTCTGATTTCTTCTTACTTTATTTTTCCCTGCCTTCCCATATGATCTTCTGTTTTATTTCTTAAATTCCACACAAGTGAAATCCTGTAATTGTCTTTCTCTAATTGACTTCTTTTGCTCAGCATAATACCTTCCAGTTCAATCCATGTCAATGTAAATGTTTAAGTATTCACCCTTACTGATGGCTGAGTAATATTCCATTGTACACCACATCTTTATCCACTCATCCATTGATGGACATCTGCGCTCTTTCCACAGTCTGTGGACTATGTCCAAGTATGGACATTGCTACTAGAAACACTGGGGTGCAGGTGCCCCCTTTGTATCACTATTTTTTTATCTTTTGGGTAAATATCTAGTAGTGCAATTGTTGGGTTGTAGAGTAGCTCCTTTTTTCATTCAATCCCCATAATCAAAATATATCTGTACCATACACCATACTTGCTGGCTTTGAGTTCTTTTGAAAATTTGTCCACACAATGGGGTGCCTGGGTGGCTCATCCGGTTAAAGCCTCTGTCTTCAGTTCAAGTCATGATCTCAGGATCCAGGGATCGAGCCCTGCATCGGGCTCTCTGCTCCATGTGGAGCCTGTTTCCCCCTCTCTCTCTACCTGCCTCTCTGCCTACTTGTGATCTCTCTCTCTGTCTGTCAAATATAAATGAATAAAATCTTAAAAAAAAAAAAAAAGAAAAGAAAGAAAATTTGTCCACCCTAAAGTATTAATGACTTACTGAGGTTTTTCTTCACATGAGTCTTCACTGCCGTAAACAAGTGAATAATATTCAACACCATGGCAGTCTGGCTTAGAAGCCATTTGGGCAGCAGGAAAAAAAGCCTTTCAGGGATGCTCATGGATGGAGTTAATTTCTGAAGTCAGAGCAAAGAGTGAAAATAACGCCTAATCAAAATTATCTTTGAAAAGCCCATAAATATCTCACAAGTAGAATATAGTAAACATGATCTTTTATATCCACAGTGGATGGCGATACGTATAGACAGCAGCCATGCTGTATGTAAAAATTCAAACCTTGAAACACGGGCATATCACTCAGTGTGACAAAAATGTTCCCAATAAAAGACACTGTAGAAATCAAGACCAACCAAGTCCCTGTCTTTCAGGTCTCCCATCTTGTGTTTATTCTGGAGATTTCCATCTTGGGAGGGAATGGTTGGCAAAAAGGTCTTTACAATTTAAATAGTTTTCCCCTGCATGCCTCTGTTGTCACTGTTGGGTTATTCTGGTGTAGAGAGGCACAGTTCTGGCTAAGATGTGTCCCTGCTACAATTCCACATTGATAGGGTGGGTTATGGGTTTTTGCACATGGGACTCGCTTGTCTTTAAGTCACCTTCATAAGCTGCCTCAATGGTCTCGAGGATAGAATTTGTCAGTCCTTTTACCCCCTAGTTTCTCGGAAAAGTCACTGAATCTGGAGGGATCTGGACTGGGAGAGCCTAAGAAAAGAAAGGGTGTTGGAAGATCAGAGACTTGAGGTCACATCCCAGTTCTTCTGCGACTCCCAGGGGACACATGGGGCAGCTTCACCCTCTCCACACATAGCATCTCTGTCCATACAAGGAGGAGCTCAATGCTGAGGAACCCTGCTTTTCTTTCCAGTTCTGAAATTCTGTGCTTCTGGCCCAGTGTGGCCACTGGCTGGATAACTGTGGCCACCAGCTTCCTTTACCTGGGCTCAAACTCTGGCTCTTTCTCTTTGTGCTATGTGACCTCCGGCCCTATTTAATCTCTTCTATGACTCAAGTTCCTCCAAGGTAGAGGAGACAGAATAAAGGTCTGACTTCACCAAATCATATAGGATTAATCCATGGAAAGAACACAAGCAGCCCAAGAACAAAGTGAGTTACAGAAGCCAGTGTTAGGATAGAGTGAGAGTTGGGCCAGCTGACACCCCTAAGCCTCCAGCTCCACTCTTCCCTGGGTCTACTGCCCACTTTCTGGTCCATCATGTTTGTTGATCATAGATCAGCATCAGGTGTCCTTGATAATCAATAAAATACTAAGACTACTATCTAAGGGAAATTGCTGATTGTGCCGGGGGCAGCAAGGAAAGTTTTGCCTTGACGTAGAAGACCCCAGTCAAAAGCTTACGATGGCAATATCACCTAACGGGTACAGCCCCCCCACCACCAACTGGAAGTTGGGATTCCATTCACTGCCCATCACAAAGTGTGCCCTGGACAAGTCACTCTGGCTCTTTTGTCATCTCTGAGACTTCCCATGCAATGCCACACGAGGGGCACAGATGGAGCCCCAGTTGGGGAGATGTGAAATTCCTCTGACCCCAGCTCTTTACTAGAGAAATTTCTCTGACCCCAGCCCACTTTACAGCTCTCCACAGAGAGCAAGGTATGGGATTTGCGGTGTTTCTGAGGTTATCGCAAATCTCTGTGATGTGCTTTGCTGGATCCTTGGGTCATCCTTGCAAAGGAAGGAGAGCAACCAGAATCCCCATCACAGATGGCCTAGGGATGTGATCGCACAGGTCACAGAGCAAATGAGTGCAGCCGGCAAAAGACAAACCCCATTCTCGTTCTCGTTAGCTCTTCTCTGTTTTCCCAGCCACTAAACATAAAGGGTCCTTCCCCCACCCCCAGCCTTCAGTCCAAAATACCTCAGGGTCTCTATGGTGACTAGAAAAATGCCCTCATAACCCAAGTCATGGAGTCACCCATTCCCGACATCCTCAGCTCTTGCGTGATCCCTGACCTCTGCCTCATTCTGAATCCTCCCAGATCTCTGGGAATGACGCTCTGTCCACACACACAACCCCTACCCCCCACTTGCTTTCTGCCCCATAAAAGAAAATGAGTTGAAAGATCGCCTTTGCCCACCACTTGTCCAGTTCCTGAAAGGTCACCCGCCCTCTCTGTTCCACCTCCCTCCGCCCCAGCAGGAGAGTCCCGAGGGCTGCTTCTGCCGCCTCCGCAATGCGTCGGTCCTCTCGGTCCTCTCTCGCCTTCTCCCAGTCCACGCCTCACTGGGAGCAGCAGTGCCGAGCCCTCTCAGCTGCCTAGAACGAGGGCTACAGGGCTGCCAGGCAAGGCTGCGGGTGGCTGACGCGGGATGGGGGGTTGGACTCAGCTCGCCACTCGGCCCCAACTGCAGCCCAGCAACGTCCCCTTCCGCGCGCCCCCACCCCCCACAGCCACCCAACCCACGCGTCCTCTCCCGCACACGTGCCTGGCCATCTGGGCACCGCGGAGGGGCTGCTCACTAGCCCTCCGCCACCCGCGTGGAGAGCCCACCCCTCCCCCTTCCTGGATGGAAACTGGATTCTTGGCAATGAGGCTGGGTTGGAAATGTATCTATGCTGCAAGAAACCCAAACTTACAAAGAGAAAATTGATTCAATGCAGAAAAGGTGTGCATTAAATGAAGCCGGTTCCAGTTAAAACTGCGTAACTGCAGGTTTGACGTCAACCACCTCAGCCTCCGCCTTCCTTTGGGTGCAAACTCTCCGCAATCCATCACGCCCTCTCCTCCCACCCAGGGACGTGATATCTTCATGTTTTCCTCCTGTCCCTTTATCAAAGACTGCTTTCAGAAAAGATATCTCCTAGCTGTCCTTTCCGGCAGAGCGAGAATGCCAGTCACTGTGTTTTCTCTGGATATTTCCATGTCTTGCCTCATCTCTCAATGTGGAATGGAAGGTGGTCACTTGGGGGAGGGGGGAGGCATACGATGAGGTGTGGTTTAATGACCAGGGATCGGAGAAGTATGGAGTCCTGTGTGACTTGAAAGAAATACTTCACTTCTCTGAGCCTGGACACTCATCTGACCAGGAGGAATGATAAGATCAGACAGAGTTATCTCTTCATCCAAAGAGAATTTTTTTTTTTTTCAAAGAGAATTTTTTAACAAGATCCAGCGATAGAAACCTGGGCTTGAGTCACTCATACCCAAGTTTAAATACTAGCTCTAGCTGTGTGATCTAAAGCAAATTACCTCCTCTCTCTAAGGCCCAGCTTGTCCATCTGTCATTTTAGGGCAATTAAATTTTAGATGCTTCACAGGGTTGAGAGAACTAAAAAAAAGACAATGGAGCCTGTATAATGTGGTAGTTAAAAGCATGGGTTCTATATTCAGATTATGTGGGTTTAAGGTCAGCTCTGCTATTCACTAGCTGCATGACCTTGGAAAAGTCACTTACCCTCTCTGTGCTTCTCTTTATCATCTATAAAATGCTACAGCATGTATTGCAATTGGGAGTTATGAGAATTCAATGATTTAATATATGTGTAATGTATTTACAATAATACCTGGCATTGGCACATAAGCATTAATAAGTATTAGCTATTATTATTGTTGTTATTTAAGTAAAGCCCTTGATACCATTCCTATTGCATAATAAGTACTCAGTACAGATGACTGTTACTATAATTCCAAATATAAAACAACTTCATCCTCTTAGTGTTATCTTTCTGCCCCTGCCACTCTACTGTGTGAGAAGGACTCTGGTCTTTCAAAATCAAAGGGACAGGGCAGGATTGAGGCATACTTAGGACTTTTGGGGGTGTCTGGGTGGCTCAGTCGGTTAAGCACTGCCTTCAGCCCAGGTCATGATCCGGGGTCCTGGGATCAAGCCCCACGTCACTGAGCAGGGAATCTGTTTGTCCCTCTCCTTCTGCCTGCCACTCCCCCTGTTTCTGCTTGCTCTTTCTTTCTCTCTCTCTCCGTCAAATAAATAAATAAAATCTTAAAAAAAAAAAAAAAAAGACTTTCAGTGACTTAGGGCAGTCCTTAAGGAGCAGTGGGTAGAATCAGTCATGTACACAATATGCTGGGGAGAAATGAGGCAGAAAGTTGCAAACAGAGAGCAAGAAAGCAAAAGAAGCAGCTTCGCTCCCCTACCTGAATTCTGCAGCTGGCCTGACCCCTGCTTACATCTTACAGTGTGGCTCTCAACAACCAGCCAAAGTTGCTGACCAAAAAACTCACTTGTACACAATCATCAGAAATGCCTCTCCGTGTCATAGAATCAGAACTTTGTGCATTCTGTATTCAATCGCCTTACTTACACAAGAGGCGTTTGAGACCCAGACAGGGAAAGGGGCTTACCCCAAATCACACAGCTGACGAGTGGCAGTCAGGGCTAGAACTGGGATTTCTAAACTCAAATGCAAGGTGATATCCACTAGGCCAGGTGCTTAGAGATGGAAATGATGACAGAGGGAAGGGACCCAGAGGCTCTAAAACAGGTCTTCTTAGAGGGAAATGCCCAGGAGAGTGGTGTTTGAAATAACCAGGCAGGCCCTGTTGCCTCTGTCTGGGTGAGAGAGGTGTGTCTGCCCTTCACCCTCCCTGCCGTTGTTCCTGGGCTTCTGTGCCCCAGTGCTTTGCACACATGCCCTAAAGATTGTCTAGCCCACTGAATTATATAATGTCTCCATGCCATGCTTCCCCGAGGGGCTCCAGATGTCCACGCCTTTGGTATAATTGCTGCAGGGCTCACCCAGAGAGGGGGGAGGGGAGCTGCTGACACAGCTAAGAGGGAAAGAAAAAGGTTACTCTGTGGCTATCAAAAGATGATTGATCCCTGTGTTTATGATACCTGCTTTGGTTTCTTCTTATTGGCCAGATGGTTCTGGAGTTAATATATTTCTATCCAATAAAATATGAAAAGAAAGCCACTCTCACTGCTGCTGCTATTGGCACCCCATACAGGCTTTTCTGCAGATGATGTTGGGGAAAGCAGCTCAAACTGCTCTGCAGCCGTGACTGTTAAAATGTCCAGCCTAGACCTACAGGCAACATTGCCCACATTCTCCACAAGCTCTACCTTTAGAGTCAACCCCCTGCCCCTCACTTCAGCACATTATAAATTCCAAAGAGATATGCAGTAAATTCTCTCTGGCCCTTACGCTGCGAATGCAGATAAAATCTAACCATTGAACAAGTCATTGCCAAACATCACTACAGGATTCCATAAGGGTTGCAAAGACAAATAACATGTAGTTCCTCCTTCTAAGGATCTTAGAGTTTAGAGACACGTAAGAGGTACTTATTAAAAATCAAATAAAACTCTAAAATGCATCTGCTTATTAGCCCCTGATGCAGCCTTTGTCAACTTCCACGAAAATGTCCAGAAGACAGAGGAAAACACAGAAATATTCATCATGACAAAGGACAGAAAAAAAGAATCTGACAGAAAGGTGTACTAATTGTGAGGCCACCGATGTTGCTAGAAAAAAAAAAAAGACCAGAGCCTTACCTCAAGATACCCAGGTTTCTTCTCAAGAAACCCTAAAAAGGATCTCCCCACTGTCTGCCCCGCTCAGAGACTCAAGCCAACCACCAAATAGCCATCTTGCTATTACAGATAATGCTGCCTTCAGAGGAGGCTGGCGCGCGGGGCTTAGGACATGGTGTGCAGTAATTAACTATCTGCACGATGACTGAGTGAATGAACAAGACCTTGCCCGACCCGCCCACTCTCACACTGCTACTCCTAACGCCCTGAGTCCTTCGTCCTTTGAGAGACACCAATACTGTGGGCTTGAAGCAGGGAGAGCCAGAAACAGTAAACTGCATCCTGGAACATGTCTTTCTTATACATAAAGTAATTTCATCTAGAAAAGGAAAAAAATATATTTCTGGTAGCGACGTAGGCTGGAAATTGGATTTTATGTGTGTTCCACTGATTCAGAGGCTCCGGAGAACAAAGGTAGAAGGACTGGGGCGAAATGCTACCTTAGCAGAACACAGTGTCTTAACTCAGAATTTCTCGATTTAGGCATGGCTAACACTGGGGACCACATCATTCTTTTCTGAGAGTTCTTTGTGCATTGCAGTATATTCAGCAGCATCCCTGGCCTCTGTCCACCACATACCAGTAGAATACACACCTCTCCCCAATTTGCCGCAACCAAAAATGTCTCCGGACATTATCATCTGTCCCTTGGGAGGCAAAGTTACCGTCCGTTGAGAAGCACTGTTGTAGATGAATGTTTAAAACTACAAATTGTATGTTGAGCTATTCACATTACATTGGCCACGAGTTGGAAAGCTGACCAGTCGCCACACCAGTATACCTGGATGAGAGCCAGTGGAACACCGCACCCTCGAATACTGATAAACTGAAAGTTCGGAGACACCTGGAAGGATAACTAAGTGTGGGAAACTAGTGTGGAAAAGAGTTACAAGCGTTAGGGGAAAAAAATATTGCAGAACATCAACAAAGGAAGATTATCCAAGAGACCCCAGAAATTATCCACTGCAAGATACAGAAGAAAATGCCAGAAAACTATTTTGTGTTCTCAACAGAGAGCACAAAGATCTGTCATCCAAGAAATAAGCAGGAAGCCATTAGGACAGACAGATAATATGGAATGATTACAAATATGATAATGTCCAATGAGATAAAAGGATCAAATGAAATTTAAATGGATGGGTTTTAAGATTTAATAAAAACTGAAAACATCATCACAGAATTAAAATACACAGGTGAGGTGGTCAGCAAACAGAACTGATAAAACAGAAGGTCACAACAGTAATGTGAAATGCTATCCCAGACTGCCCAGAGAAAGGAAAAAAAACAAAAACCATGAGAAAATTGGGAAGAAGAGTATAAAAGGGGAATATGAAGATAGTAAGTATTTCTGAAAATGGCATTAGAGCAAAAGAAATAGAAGCAATAACCAAAGATAAAATAAAAATTAAATGTGCTCGGATGGAAAAGACCCATGAATTTATACACACTGAAAATGTCCACTGGTTTGGAAATCAACTCAATTAAAAGCCACCCTCATAAAAAAAAAAAAAAAAAAGCCACCCTCATATTGAAAAAAAAAATAGCATGAATAGAGAGAGCAACGCTACATGTATGCAGTGATTTTAAAAAGAAAAAATGGGGTTCTTACAAAGGAACAAAAATTAGCCAGTTCTTGTACTTCTGCTCTGAAATGAGTTAAAACCAAAATACTATACTCAGCCAATTTATACTTAGTAGGCAAGGGCTCAGAAAAACAAAACTAACAAAAAAACACACACAAAAAAACTATCCATGTTCACTTCCTTTATTTTTTATTTTTTTATTTTTAAAGATTTTATTTTTAAGTCATCTATCTCAGCCCCCAACATGTGGCTTGAATTCACAACCCTGAGATCAGGAGTCACACACTCTACGGACTGATTGAGCCAGGTGTCCCCATGTTCCCCGTGTTCACTTCTTTTAAAAAATTCTTTAAAGCAGGACATCTGGGTGGCTCAGTCGGTTAAGCATCTGACTCTTAATTTCAGTTCAGGTAGTGACCTCAGGGTCATGAGCTGGAGCTCTAGGCCCGGCTCCATACTGGGTATGGAGCCTGCTTAAGATTCTCTCGGGACACCTGGGTAGCTCAGTGGGTTAAGCCTCTGCCTTTGGCTCAGGTCATGATCTCAGGGTCCTGGGATCGAGCCCCACATCGGGCTCTCTGCTCAGCAGGGAGCCTGCTTCCCCCTCTTTCTCTCTGCCTGCCTCTCTGCCTACTTGTGATCTCTCCCCTCTCTGTCAAATAAATAAATAAAATATTAAAAAAATATATTCTCTATCTGCCCCTCCCCCTGCTGTTTGCATATGTGCCGTATCTCTCTCTCTCTCTCTCACTCTCCAAAAAAAAAGAATATAATTAATATTGCTGTTCAAAAACACCAAGAACAAATAATAACAGATGCTATATAAAAAAAACAGAGAAAATAATAAAACAGCAAGAAAGTATAAAATAGCAGAAAATAAAATATCATGGTAGGCATTACAAAATAAATTCAAATGAATTTAACAATTCTCTTAATGACAAAAATTCTCAAACATGAGTAAACTGTCCCTTACACACAGCTAAATTCCATAGTATTGAAAAGAGATTTTTCCAAAACCAAGAAACACACACGCAAAAAAATAGTTTAAAAATGAAATAAATGGAGAGATACAGGATGGGCCACTTAAGAAAAACTTAGGATCACAATATTGTTACCAGAAAAGTTGAGCTCAAAGTTCAAAAAAGAAGCCTTTAATAAGATAAAGAAAATTATGTTATAAAGGATAAGACACATAATGAAAAATATTAGATTTCTATGCACCAAGCAGTTTCTTCGAAGTACATTGTTATATAAATATTGAGGAGAAAAATTATTAGTGAGATACTTAAATACACTTAAATCTTTGAGAAAATAAACAAAAATTAGGACAAGAAGGATGTGAATATTATCAATTAATTATGTTGATTTAACAAACCGAGTATGGTACAATAAGGGGACGCGGCTTCCTGCTAGCAATCAAGAAAGTTATAAAAATTGATCATTTATTATGTCACAATGGACAGCTCAGTAAGCTGCAAAAATAAATGTATAGAACACATTCTAGATTACAAAGCAATACAACGAGAAACCAGAGTTTTCAGTTTTTAAAATGCCAACTTCTTAGAAATTAACATTCTCTTGCATAACTTGAATCAAAGTGAATGTCAAGATTATTACAAGTTATTTCAAAAATAATAAAATTTGATACTTCTACATATTGAAATATAGGAGATGCAGCAGCCAAATCTGTACACATATTAAAATGTATCACTTCACATGTGTCGTTATTCATCAAGAAAGGGTGGAATTGAATAGATAAAGCATTGAAGACAAGATGTTAGAAAAAGAATAAACTAAGGTGAGAAGAATAAATATAAAAGCAAAAACTAATGAGTTTAATGGTTGATAAATTGATAAATTACCTAAGGGACAATTAAATTTTTAAAAATTGCTTCTAGAAGTGATATCTCATTGTACTTTTGATTTGTATTTCCCTGATGATGAGTGATGTTGAGTGTCTTTTCATGTGTCTGTTGGCCATCTGGATGTTTCTTTGAGAAATGCCTGTTCATGTCTTCTGCCCATTTTTTAAATTGGATTGCAATGACATGGATGGAGGTAGAGAGTATACGCTAAGTGAAAAAAGTCAGTCAAGGAAAGACAAATACCATATGATTTCATTCATATGTGGAATTTAAGAAACAAATGAGCATAGGGGAAAAGAAAAGCAAACCAAGAAACGGACTCTTAACCATAGAGAACAAACTGATGATTTGGGGAAGGGGGGCATGGCAGATGGGTGAAACAGGTGATGAGGATTAAGGAGAGCACCTGTGATGAGCACCAGATGTTGTATGGAAGTGTTGAATCACTATATTGTACATCTGAAACTAATATTACACTGCATGTTAACTAACTAGAATTTAAATAAAACTTAAAAAGTGGGGGAACCAGGGTGGCTCAGTTGGTTAAGTGTCTCCCTTTGGCTCAAGTCATGAACCCCAGGTCCTGGGATCAAGTGCCTCATCAGGGAGCCTGCTTCTCCCTCTCGTTCTGCTGCTCCCCCTGTTTGTGCTCTCTCTCTCTCTGTCAAATAAATAAAACCTTAAAAAAAAAACTTAAAAAAATTTTTTGTTAAAATTGTTCTAGAAAATCTGAGACAAAGCTAAACCATTTTAAATGTAAAATATTAGAAATGAGAAAGGTTTTCTTTTTCACTATAAACAACACTCTGTGTAACTCAGGCTAATAAATTATTTTCTAGGAAAAAATAAATCAACAAAATTCACTCAAAAAGGGTGACTATTTTAAAACTTGACTATTCCAATAGCAAAGGAAGAAACTAAAATAAAAATTCGAACTTTGTCTTGTATTATATGCCAGAAATAATCTGCGATGGATTTAAAGAATGAAACTTAAAATGTAATTTTTAAGTAGAAGAAAATGTTTCTTGAAATTTTATCAACCCTCATACACATAAAAAAAAATCTACGTAGAGGAAAAAACATCTACATAAGAAAAAATCTGCACATTCGACTACACTGAATTAGAATTTCAGTATAAATAACATCTTTTTTTTTTTTAAGATCTTATTTATTTATTTGACAGAGAAAGAGAGAGCACAAGCAGGGCAGCGGCAGGCAGAGGGAGAGGAAGAAGCAGGCTTTCTGCAAAGCAGGGAGCTGGATTCAGGACTCCATCCCAGGACCCTGGGATCATGACCTGAGCCGAAGGCAGATGCTTAACCATCTGATCCACCCAGGCGCCCTTGAATAACATCTTTAATATTAAGAGGTAAATTTAAAACCTGGAAAAAGTACCTTCAACACATGACAAAAAAACCCCACAAAAACACAATACCCTTAATATAAACAATAAGAAAGGGACAATCATTAACACATATAAAAGGCAAAAAAAGAAAAAATGTTCAATCTCTCTGGCATGCAATAAGCAAATTCAAATAAAAATAAGATCTATTTGCTTCTACCAAGCTTTTAAATGATCATTCCTAGGTTTAACAGAGGTGGAGACAGATGTTCTCTACAAAAAAATGGGTATTTTTTTCATTTTTTAATTATGTTCAGTTAGCCACTGTATGGTACATTATTAGTTTTTGATGTAGTGTTCAATGGTGCATTAGTTGCGTGTAACACCCAGGGCTCATCACAACATATGCCCTCCTTAATACCCATCATCTGGCTACCCCATCCCCTAACCGCCCCCCAGAACCCTCAGTTTGTTTCCTGGGGTCCATAGTCTCTCATGGTTCCTATTCCCCTCTGATTTCTCCCCCTTCCAATTTAAAATGAATATTTAACTTTTTAAGTCCTTTCTAGAAAGCAATTTGGCGATTTATATCAAAAGCCTGAAGATAGGAGTGCCTGGTTGACTCAGTTGGTTAAGCATCTGCCTTGAGCTCAGGTCACGATCCCAGAGTCCTGGAAAGGAGTCCATATTGGGCTCCCTACACAGCAGGGAGTCTGCTTCTCCCTCTCCCTCTGTGTTCCCCTCCTTCTCAAATAACTAAATAAAATCGTTTTTAAGAAAAGTCTGAAAAAATATATATCCTTTGACCCAATGACTCTACTTATAGGAAAATATCCTAATGAAACAGGTATACAGGAGAACTTATTTAGAGAAATGTTCATGTTACTACTATTTATTACATAAAACATTGTTTACCCTATAAATGTCCAGTGATAAAGAATAAAGTGATATGTCTGAATGATGGAATATTATACAAGCACAGTTTATATAGAATATTAAATGTCATTTTAAAAGTTTTATTACAGCTTAAGTTTTTGTTTAGGTTTTTGTTTTTTTAAAGATTTCATTTATTTATTTGAGAGAGAGACACAGCAAGAGAGACCAGGAGTGGGGGGTTAGGGAGAGGGAGAAGCAGGCTCCCCACTAAGCAGAAAAGCCAACCAGGACTTGATCCCTGGGGCCAAGGGCTTGATCCCAGGATTCCAGGATCATGACCTGAGCCAAAGGCAGATGCTTAACCCGCTAAGCAACAATAACAACAAAAGGGGCTCCTGGGTGGCCCTGTGTGGACCCGAACACAGGGCTTGAACTCACAACCCTGAGATCAAGACCAGAACTAAGGTCAAGAGTCAGACGTTTAACTGACTGAGCCACTCAGCACCCCAAAGCTTAAGTTTTTAAAGCGTTTTGTTTTTTTTTTTTTAAGAAAAGAGCATCACAATTCCAGATGTACATCCTAATCATCTCCAAATGTGTTACACACTCAGATTCCCAGGCCTCACTCAGGCCCACTCAATCAGTCCAGGCATGCACCCAGGAATCTGTATTTTCAACAATGCTCCACGTATAAAGATCTATACGTGATAGAGAAATGAAGAATAAAAGTATACAGAACATATATATTTCTGGATAGAAAGAATATGGATAATTTTTATTTGTCCTTGATGTGCATGTTTTGCATTTTGTGTAATAAATAGACATACTACATTTGTCAATTTAAAAATTCTAAGTTTAATGTAAATTCACCACACAAGGTGGTTTGTGCTCAGATAAAGAAGCCCTAGGGACCATGGTTCTGAGAATTTGTAGGAAAAAATTTAAAAAATTAGGCAGAGACCATGAACTGGCAGCCCCGCCAGAAGCTATATCTGAATCCTAGGCCTCTTTAATCCAGATGGTGTTTTAATATTTTAAAAGTGATTGTCAACATTTAAAAATTGGGAAATTTCCCATAATAAATACTGACTTTCACCTTCTCTTGAGAAGAATAAGACTTGGCCGCACTGGACCCAGATGGCAGTAACTGAGGATAGTTGGTGGCCCCTTAGATGGGCAAGAGCTCTTGAGTTTACGGCTGCCCCCACCACCCACTAAAGTCCTCCTAACACTGAGGTCAAAGCCAATCGCCTGTATAAGGACACTATCACTGTTGCTTTTTTTTTTTTTTTTTACATTTTGAACCATACTATTTTTACCTTCCCTGCCTGGTCCCTATAGAAATTTGAGTCTGAGATCCTGTGATTAAGTAAACACCTAGTTGACCTGTGAAAAGTGAGGGGTGGGCGGTGCAGAATATGCCACGACCAGCACTTCCCAGCTCCGAGTCCCACCCTGGCTGCACTCTGTAATCACCTGGGGGGCTTTTCAGAATCCCAAGGCCCAGACAATTACATCAGCACCTCTGGATAGGACCTGGGCACCCATGTTTAGAACTCCCCTGGTGATTTCCATGTGTGGCCAAGGTTGAAAGCCACTGTGTTAGGGGAAAGGAACCCAGTAGAGGAAATTCAGACATATTTGAGGGTGAGAAAGGAGATGATACTTAGGAGTGGGTGCTGAGCAGTAGCAAGGAGTTTGGAGACACCTTGGATTCAAAATCTAGCTCTTCCACATCCTTTCTTAACTTGCAAGTTCACTTCTCTAGGCCTCTGTGTTTTCATCTACAAAAGGAGAGTCCTATTCCCTTCCTTAGGGGGTTGTTCTGAAGGTCCATGGAATGACTTCCCTGTGCGAGTTCAGCCTAGCATTTGGCTAATAGTGTGTACTCCATAAATGCGAACAATTCTGAGCATTATTACTAAGATGGTGACCCGGTACAATGCAGGGATGAAGGAGGGAGAGGACAGGAGTTGCTCATGATAGCTGGCACTTCTGTATACTTCATAACATTTTGCCCCTACAACAAACCTACGAGGAAAGTACCAGAAAGGGGTGAAGTGAGATGATGGAGACAGCGTTTTCTGAGCCACAGAGAACTCAACTGACACAAAATGTCTTCAACGTCATCATCACAGGCCTCCTTTAACTAACAGGCCTGGTGAAGAGGGTTTGCTAATATTCCGTCAGTGACGTTCCCTGCCTCCCCTCTTCTGGTCTGACATGTCCCCTTGATCCACTTCCATTCCTCACTCACCTAAAAAGTAAATATACAAATTCAAGCAAATGCTTCTTGACTTCACTGTCCCGATGGCAAAGCAAAAGGCAAATACGACGACTGAGCAGATCCCAGGCCCAGGGCTGGGAGAGGGAGAGCCCATCACCCAAAAAGATTGCAGCTGAAGGCAGTGCCAAGAAGTCTCAGGCAGGTGGGCTCCCCCCAGGAGGACACATCGGCCCCCCTGGCTTCATCCTCTCCCCCCTCCCCACCCCGGGCTCACTTCTACCTCCCACATCAGCTTGGCTCAGCGAAGGTAGACTCGGACCTAGGGCTGCCAGCGCTGGGAAGGCCCCAGCTCTACAGCCAGCACTGCTGTCGACCTCGAGCAAGTCCCTTCCTGTCTAGTGCCTTCCTCTGTTTCCCCATCTGTTAAGTGGGAACAATAATCCCAGACCTCTCCACCCACCTCTTGTGGGTTTTAGGAGGACCGCAGGCGAACAGGAAAAAATGCGTGAAAATTCGTATTTCAGGACAAAGAAATCGAGGCCAGAGAAAGGCATCAGGGCCAATGTCATGCGGGCACCATGCTCGTCTGCAACATGGACGCATTTGTGGCCCTGGAACAGCAGACTTTCTTTGGCCTTTGTTCTCAGGGTAGAATTTTGGATATCTGCAGGCGTCAGAGAAAGCGGTTCGGGGCTGAGGGCCTTTGGAGGTCTCTGAAATCCCTACACGTGGCTCACCTCAGTTTGTCCATGTTGGGATGGGAGTCGTAAGATGTCATTAATTCACCTCCCAGGTATGCTCCTCCGTATGAGTGCAGCTTACATTTTTCAAAGCCCTCTCCTAAAGAGCATCTTATTTTGGTATTTGCCAGACCCCCTCCCCACAAAGAAACACAAGGCATGCATCCTTGTCCCCTTCGACAAGTGACGGTGAAAATGCTTGGCAGGGTGATGCAAGGGTTGAATGAAGTCAAATTACAAAGCGCTTCGCGGAGGCGCGATGCCAGGTCAGGGCTGCCTGAGCGGTGGCCGGAGGCTAGGTGACCATTAGACCCAGCCTCCGGGAGCCCACATCCTCTTTACCTGAGCAACTAAAACTGCCCCCAACCCCTTGCTCTGACTTCAAACATCCTGTGACACGTCATCCACACTAACAATCTTACTCCAGGCTGATAACACTGCTCCTCAGCTTGAAGCACTTTATTAACTCGCAATTTGCTCACGATTAAATCTAAACAACTTAAAGTGGCTTTACTGAGTGCTGGTGGTAAGGCCGCTGTGTTTCTCCTTCAGCCCCAGACCCTTCTCTCCAAACTCTCTCTGGTCCAGCCATGACTGCTCTCCTCCCAGCTTTGCCAGCAGCCTGAGTCCCCTCTGCTTCTGGGCCTTTGCACGTGCTGTGCCCTACCTGGAACACTCCCACCATCATGACTGCCCCCCTACACACATAAACACACACTAACCTCGACCTTTGACTCTTCCCTTAATACTTAGTCACTCCCCAGCTCTCAGTTGCAATGTCACATCCTCCAGGAGCTTTCCTGACTATAGGCTAAGACAGAAACTTCTGCAGTGTGCTCCCAGAGCAACTTCTCTCTCCCTTCAGAGCATATGCCACACTTCGCTGGCTGCAATGACTTGTTTACCTGTTTGCTCCACTAAATAATTAAGTCATGTGGGGAGACAGAAGATACTGAATCCCAGGAACCTAAGAAAAGAGAGGGAAAGAACGAGGGACAGAAGGAGAAAAGGCAGGAAAGGAAAAAGAAACTGCCTTCCCTTCCAAGGCTTTTCTTATTGGCTTTCACTTTGTCTTTACTCTTCATCCAACCTCTGAGAAGAAATGAAGGATAGGGAACCATCCCCAACAAATTGAAATAGAGGAGCATTGTTAAAAAGAGAAGTTAAATCAAAGATTTATTCTTTAAAAAATCGATATCTGTAAGAAATTTATCCATGGAAATTAAGAAAAATTCAGAATCAAGATTCAGAATGTCCTTGGAGCCAAGGGTTACTTCTTAGAAAGCTCCCTACAACAGCCACTTCCTTCCAGCCACAGAGAGAAAAACAGAAGAGCCCAAAGTCCTGGCTGAGATACTAACAAATCATCTCACGGATAAAGTCTAATACCCCCTTCTTCTAATACCCCCCTTCTTCATGACAACCAACAGGGACTCCCACTGGTACTTAGGGGTCTTCCTATCCATCTCCACCTGCTGGGCCATGAGCAACTATCTCAGGACCCAGGCCTGAACTGTGTGTGCCCCCAAATCTCAGTATACCCCCTGGCACATAGTAGATGTCCCGGAAATGTTTTCTGCATGGGGTGCCTGGGTGGCTCAGTCAGTTGCACGTCCAACTCTTGGTTTTGGCCCAAGTCATGATCTCAGGGTCGGGAGATCAATCCCCACAATGTGCTCAGCTCCCTTTCCCTCTCCTTCTGCCCCTCCCCCATTCTCTCTCTCTCTCTCTCTCAAATAAATAATAAATAAAATCTTAAAAATGTTTTCTGCATGAATGAATGAATGACTTTTACTCCCACTCTTCTTTTGAGTAAGCCACCTAAATCATTCATTCTTTCGGTCCATATTTACTGTCCCTGTACAGGTAAAAAGACAAGTGATTCCTGGGCACCTGGGTGGCTCAGTTGGTTATGCATCTGCCTTCGGTTCAGGTCATGATCCCAGGGCCCTGGGATCGAGTCCCATAGTGGACCCCCTGCTTAGCAGGGAGTCTGCTTCTCCCTTTGCCCCTCCCCCCTGCTTATGTGCTTACTCTCTCTCACAAAAATAAATGAAATGTTTAAAAAGAAAAAGACAAGTGATTCCTCACCTGATGGACCTGGCGATCTCTTGGAGAAGGCAGATACTGCGCACAAAATTCCAAGTGTGCTAAGAGGAAAGAGACATGAGCTGTGGGCTGGAAGCATCCTAGAGGGATGAGTTAAAGCTGAGAGGTCAGAGAGCTGGATGGGGTTTAGTCATGCAAAGGAACCGGATGTGGCAGAGCAAGTTCAAGGAAACAGGACAAGTATACTAGAAGGCCCCAGATGGAAAAACATGGCCACAGAGGACAGATTTTCCAAGCCTGAAAGCCAACGAGCTCAGTGTGGTGTAGCCGTTTTCACACACAGCCTAGTAGGGGAGCTCTTTCTTCCAGTAAAATCCGCAGAGGAAGCCATTAATGTGAAATATAAAAAGGAGAGCTACTCTGGTTCGAGCCACCGCTGTGTCTGCCAAGGAAGGCAAATATTTTAGCCCAGGGCTCCTCAACTTGAGCATGCATACAAGTCACCCGGGGATCTCGTTAAAAGGCAGATTCCGACTCGGGAGGCCTGGAGTGGGGCTGGATTCTGCACGTCTACCAGCCCCCAGCTGATGCCGACACTCCTGGTCCACCCACATCACCGCCAGCAGCAGGATCCTAACCACTTATCAGGCAGTTAACCAGACTGAGAGAACTCAGGGATGGCTAAACGACCTCTCCAGAACTAAAGGCTGGCCTGAGCGGGCTGTGTTTATCAGTGCATGGGATGGGACTGCAGGCAAAGTTGAGCCATTGTGAGCTGGGGGCCTGTGTGTGCCATGGGGATTGAGGTGGCCCACGTACATACACTCACACCTACTTCCATCCGAGCGCATGCGTGTGCGCGCGTGTGTGCACCTCAACAAACGCTCACAACCCAAACAAGACTGATGGGCACTAAAAATAGTTCCCGGGAATTACAGCAGCATAATCTGGATTTAGAAGAAAATAAATTATTTGATCTGTCACACTGATGTCAGCAGGTCACCGACAATCCACCCAAGTCTTGCCCTGTTTTTTTAGTGCCACGAACAAAAGAGAGGAAGAGATCCTTGGAGCGGGGCTTCAGCTTCTTGGAAAGGAAGGAGGTCAAAGAATTGTCTCCCCACAAAAGTCTTGGTTCAGAGGCCTCACTGGACTCCATGGGCGCCCCAAATGGCACACAATTGTAGGGGTCTGTGGCTGGAGAGCAGAGGGCTAGGACTGCCTTGGGATTTCAGGACAATGTAAAGAGCCTCCCTGCGCAAAGCTCCCGCCCCCACCACCTGCTACGAGGCCTGAACCCACACTCTTGGAATCTAATGTGCCCTTGTAATCTAGCGATTTCCAGCCTAAAGGATTTTCAGTCTTCTCTATGGGATAATACTTTAAGCTTTTATCATGTAATTCTTTGGGGAGTTTGAAGACCAGTAAGTGAAAGTAGGGCCTCTGGAATGAGACTTGGATGTGAGCCACTGGTTTTATTAAACTGCCTAAAGAGCAAAGGTGACCTTTGGCTGTGCTAATAAGAGTAGAGGGCACAAATTAAGAGAGACGATGACTCCAAATATTTCCATATATTCAGAGTCCACAGAGTGGCCAGAATGATTTTCATCACTGTTAGAAGACCCAAGTCCTTCCTGTGACCTGAGAAGGCCCACACGACACACCCCCACCAATCCTCCATGAACCCCTAGCTCCCGCTGTTCTCCCCCCTCACTAAGCTCCATCCGCGCTGGCTTGTTTTCAGCTCCTACCACATGCCCAGCACCTTGTCTTCCTCAGGACCTTTGCATGTGCGGCTTCCTCTCCTCTCCCTGTTCACCTAGCCAGCCCTGGCCACCCAGCAAGCCTCAACCAAATGCTACTTCCCTACCAAACTCTTCTGGGCCCCCAGTGTTCCTCAGGCTGCACCCCTGCTTGCGTCACTGTAGTACCAGTAACAACAGCGAACATCTCCTTAGTGTTCAAAATGTGCCCCACTTGACTCTAAGCACTTTCTGTTTATTAATTCCTAATAATAACCCTAATGAGGTAGTTACTATTATTACTTCCCCCCATTCAATAGATGGGGGGGAACTGTGGACCAGAAAGGCCGAACTATTGCCCTGTGTCACCAAATAGTAAGTAGTAGACCTCAAGTTCAAACCGACCCAATCTAACTCCAGAATTCTTTGCTCAATGTATGGCTTTTCCCACCACACTCCAGAAGCCAGGATGCAGATCCTATGCACCCCGCCATCACCAGCACCCAGCACAATGCCTGGGAAGTGGCAGGCACTTAGTTAATACTTGTTGAATGAGTTGTTGAATGAGTAGATTAGGATGGGGCCCAAGGAACGATGAGAAGTCTACAAATTATATCACAGGAGAAATTCTGAGCGGCTACAGAAAAACAGAGCCAGAAACAAAGGGTACAAAAAAAAAAAAAATTCACAGAAAGAAGATTCCTGCTCAGTGAAAAGACCATCACTCAGGGCTATGCCAAAATAGAGAGGGCTTCCTTTAGGTAGTCAAGCAAAGGCCGGATAAGCATTTGATAGGATGGTACCCAGAGAGACCAGGCTCCAGATGGGGATCCAAACCAGATGCTCCCTTGTGTCCCCCCAACCCCAATATTCTAAGGACCCACCCACCCCTTCCTACCGCTCATTCCTAGAGGCTCCAAAGAGAGCATTCCAGCAGGAAAGTAAACCCATGATGATTGTCATAACTTGCTCCTGAGAATAAAAAGATGGACTGGAGTTTTAACAAATACGATCCAAAATACAATCCAAAAGGGAGATGACCCCCCACCCCTGCTGCACCGTGACAAGAGCCTGGCAGCCCAGTGAGGGAGGAAAGCTGGTGAAACAAGGAGGTCCTCTCCTAACCTACCCCTCCATCTCAGCCCCACCCCCCGGGGCAAGCCCTCTGCTCCTCTGCCTAGCCCTTCCCAGAACAAGTGCTGCTCTGAGGGACAGAAGGGATGGCTGGGGGTTCCTACAAGGACTAGAGCGGTGATCTTTTGCATTTAACTGAACAGACAGAAGGATACTTTTACTAGGTGCCCTTTGAGAGCCTTCCCTGTTTATATTTTGATTTTATGAAGTGAATTGGATTGAATCATTGCATGTTAGAATTAGGAGGGAACTTAAACATTATTCCATCCGGTCACCTGGGTGGCTCAGTGGGTTAAGCCTCTGCCTTTGGCTCAGGTCATGATCTCAGGGTCCTGGGATCGAGCCCCACATCAGGCTCTCTGCTCAGTGGAGAGCCTGCTTCCCCCTCTCCCTCTGCCTGCATCTCTGCTTACTTGTGAGCTCTCTGTGTCAAATAAATAAATAAAAATCTTTAAAAAAATATTATTCCAGGGGCCCCTGGGTGGCGCAGTTGGTTGAGCGACTGCCTTCGGCTCAGGTCATGATCCTGGAGTCCCGGGATCGAGTCCCACATCGGGCTCCCAGCTCCATGGGGAGTCCGCTTCTCACTCTGACCTCTCTCTCACTCTCTCTCTTTCCTAATAAATAAATAAAATCTTTTAAAAAAAAATATTATTCCATCAGATCTCTTTGCTTTATAGGAAAGGAAACTCAAGCACAGAGAAGGTCATAGCTTGTCCAAGGTTGCACAGTAAATTGGTACCAAATTGGAACTCAACCTGCCACCTCCCGACCTCCTATTTAAACCTTATTTTTTTTAAATTCTCCAAGACTGCTTTCTCAGAGTTGGTGTTATCTGAGTTCAGACAGGCCCTGTGTGTCCAGCCTCTCTTGGGTCATCCCTGCAGAGAGAGCCTTTAGCATGGTTCTACTTGGTGGAAACTCCACTTATGACTAGAAATTAACTTTCAACCCTTAAAAACCTTTTCACAAGGACCAGGTGATTTCTTTCCCGTTGTTCAAGCCAGAGACTCTGGAAACAGGAGCAGCACAAAGGCCAGAAGGTCTTGTGCCCAAATGATCTACCCCTGATGCTCTCTGACATGCTGATGTGTGTTTAGAGGCTGGGTCGGTGAACTGGCCCTCCCTCCAGCACTGGGGAAAAGGCAGCTCTGGAATGAGGAAGCTGCCAATAACCTTAAAGATCTCCTGACCCTGTGATTCTTGAAAAACTTTCCCTTAGTCTGCCATGGGGAAATGAAAAAAATAAGGAAATGTTTAATGATGCTTGTATGTATGCACAGACACCTTTCCTGAGAAAGACCATCCTTTATCCTGACACCACGCTCTTCTTTCTTTTATAGTCACTGCATATCACTGCTTTTATAAAACGGTGGTGACAATAGATGGTACTTGGTTTTAGATTTTGTTTTTAATATTCTTACCAGCAAAATGAAAATTGACAACAAAGCTGACAGCCCTTTGTTTGGGTACCCCAATTAGGGAGAAATTTTAGAAATCCAGGAAGTATGGAAACCACTGTTCTACACCAACCTTCCCTTTTTATAGTTGTGGGACCAGAGAGCCCTAGAAAAATAAATTGTTTCGTGTTCTATGAAAGAAAATTCGTAAAATGGAGTCAGGCATGTTAAGGGGCTGTAGAATCAAGCCAGGAGCCATTGGGAAGTGAGCCTTAAGCACATCCTTCCTCAGATGAAACCTAAACCCAAGGACTGTGGGAACAACATCCTGGAAAAGTGCATCCAAATCCATGCACTTTGGCCCGAAGGCCAGATAAACGCTTTTCCAACCGTTGCATTTGACTATCCAATCACATCCTAACAGCTCAGCATTATGGTAACTCGCACCAATCACATTTTGCTCAAAACAACCTATGTCAATTTCCTCTTTCCTCTTTAAGACCTTAACCTCCCTTGTCTCTTCCAAGCACACTTTTGATTTCGGTTGACCCTGTGTCTCCTGGGTTGCAGTCCCCAAGACCCCAAATAAACACATGCATTTATTTTTGTTTTCTCTTGGTCAACAGTTTTCAGTCTATTACAAACCAAATCCCATCTTGAGCATCCATAAAACTACTCCCACCTTGGCACTAGAGTTGCTATGTGATCCTGGGCAAGTTGTTTAACTTTGGGCCTCTATTTCTCCATCTAGAAGACGGGCACAGTAATTTCCTGCCCCGACTTCTTCACGGGTGGTAGAGGTCAACATATGTGAAAGTGTTTTGAATGTAAGGGGTTATTATCACCAGCTCTGTACACACAGCTACGAACTCCGGTGCCCACAGGGCAGGCCAGCAGTGGAAACAAGTGAAGGAGGCCAAATGTGAGTGAACAGGTGGCCACTCCATCTCAGTGTTGAAAATGAAATGAGGCATGGTGCGGAGTGAGGAAAATTAGCAAGTTTGGCATCTGAAGGGAGGAGAGTGGCTTCCCCAGCTAATTAGTGCTATGCAGTAATATAAGTTAGTTTAACCAGATATTCTTATTATCAAGGGCATTGGGACTTAAATTTTTAGGTGCTATCTCTTGATTTTTAAATGTTGACCACAAATTCAAACTTGAATAGTTATGAGATACAAACAAAATGTTATATGTGGGCTACTTATATGTCAGCCTCTGGTCTCAAGGATTCCACATCTCCCCTTTTCTGGAAGCCCTACAGGAAGGTCGTACCAGTGAGTGCCAGAGCATTCTTTATTGCCTGATGACAAGAACACAGCTCACGACAAATTTGAACAATACAAATGCACAGCCAAGACTAGCCCCTGAGGATCTGTACACACATTTCAGAACGGGGCAAGAGATAAAGCTGGTTAAGAAAACACTCATGAATTAGAATGTCACTCTCTGTGAAGGCTCGCGTCTCTAATGCTCTGAATCATTTCTCTGAACTCTCCAACCAACTCGAAACACAACTTCTTCATCCTAAACATGGAACCAATTATACATGTCTTGCCTACCTAAATAAGATATTTCATATAATTTGAATAAAGCAAGTAAGTATACAGCAAGATTATTTGGTCCCCAGCAATGAAGATGATGCTGATGATATCAAACAGCATGTCAGCCACTGTTGGATACTGGCCATATTAATTAATTTAATCCTCATGGCAATCCATTGAGGTAGATACTATTACCATTAATATTTTGTAAATCTGAAAACTAAGGCACAGAAAGGTTACATAATTGTCCAGGGCGGCACAGCTACATGGTGGCAGAAAGGAGAGCCGACTGATTACAACCTTCCCTCCTGCTGAGCCTCAGAATCCGTGTCAATGGACTGATCCAAGAAAGCCTTCCAAGAGACCAAACTGGCATGCAGATTAAAATCTATTTTCCCCACTCTAGCCTAACCCAGTGCCTAGCACCAAAGAGGTCTCATTAAACTTTAGCTTCCCACTCTCAGACTTTGCAAGTTGCTGTGAAGATCCAATCATAGGATGCATATAAGGAAGGATATCGCAACCTCAGCGCTACTGACATTTGGGGTCAGAGAATGCTTTGGCAACTATCCTGGGCACTGCAGGGTGGTTAGCAGTATCCCAAGTCTCTCCCTGCTAGACACCAGTAGCACACTCAACCAACTATCCCCCTCCTCTCGCCAGCTGCAACCACAAAAAATGTCTTCAGATATTGCCAGATGTCCCCTGGGGGACAAAACTGTCCCTGGTGGGGCTCCATGTGTGTAAGGTCTAATTAGTCCAATTCCTCCTCGCGGAGGGAGGGTGATTCACCCTGCTTCCCTCCTGCTTCTTAGCGCTGCCAAGCCCCAGCCTACCCCGTGAGGTGTCTCCGCCCAGACTGTGGAATAAAAGACATCTCTCCAGAAGCTGCCTCTCTGCCATTCTGAAACAAGTTCCCAAGAAGCTGCTCATGTTAAGAGTTGCACTGTTCATTCCTGCAGTGAAAACAGAGGAAGTCTGAGGAGTAACGAACAAGACAAGAATGGGGAATAACAGAAGTTCCAGAGTTCTCCCACAGTAGAGACAGATTATAAAACCTACTTCATAGGGTTGTTTGGGGGAACTCAGCAAGACTTGGAACCACACAGGTAAATAATAAGTACGAGAGTAGTAACCACCTTAAATTATTACCCTTTTGTTCCACAAATACTCCTTCCTGCATAGAAGGCACCAGCAATTTTGTACCCGAGTTTTTTTTTAAGATTTTATTGATTTACTTGAGAGAGAGATAGCACAAGAGAGAGAGAGAGAGCACAAGTGGAGAGGAAAGGGAGAAGTAGGCTCCCCGCTGAGCAGGGTGCCCGATGCAGGGCTCGATCCCAGGACCCTGAGATCATGACCTGAGCCAATGGCAGATGCTTAACCAACTGAGCCACCCAGCTATGATCCTACCCGTAATACTTACAGGGAAGGAACTATCACTATCACCAGCAGGTTATGGATGAAAGCACTGGGCTTCAGTGCAGTTAATAGCCAGGTGCAGGCTAGACCCTGAAGGAACAAGGTCCAAGCCAGCTGCACCCCAGCAAACAAACATAGCTCAGTACAGCGTGAAGAGGTTCACATCCCAGCGGCTCCACCATTTACTCTGTGGTGGTCTAGAGTCCCATAACTCAACCTCCTTGAGGCCCAATTTCCTCATCTAGAAGACGAGGGGCTGGGTGGAGAGTCTGTCTGGCTCCAAAATTCCGTAACACTCATCTCGAATCCCTTCTTGAACCTTCCTCCAAGACAAGTGATGGTAATTTGTCATTAAATTAGGATTAAGAAAAAATGTTTTGAGGGGGAAAAAAAAGAAGATTAACTCTCAAAGTGAGTGTTTCCCATTATAAAACTCCATTTTCGCACTAAACACCGGATTAATGTTGTTCCACTTGTGCCGCTGAAATGGGTGGGGGAGGGGAGTGGTAATGAACTTCTACTAAGCAAAAATATTCATCAGCTGGGGAAGAAGATCTAAATTAATAAGGAAGAAACACTAAAAAAAACAATCACATCAGGCCAGCTTTCACTAGAATTATATTATTAACAAAATGCGATGAAACGGCAATTGGTTCGAAGTGGAGAACAAAAAACAACCAAAGAAGAGGCAGTGGCCTATTTATTCAGAGAATCCCAGAATTGTGGAACAGAAAGGAAACCCTGGTGAGCACAACATTCTTCGAAAGTAACTAAATAATAGTAACATGGACGATTAAAGGCTTTACATCTATTATTTAATCCTCACAATCCAGGAATATAAGCACTATCTTCCTCTTTTGGCTAAGGAAAATCTATCTAGAAAGGGCTTATTTCTTTGCCCAGCTAAGCAATTGTAGAGCCACAATTCGAACACAGATCGGATGGCAAATCTTGTTCTCAAAACTCTACACCGTACAGCTTCCCTCTGACTGGCCTCTGTCTGAATGTTTCTATGGCCAAGGTGCACACCGCCTCATAAGGTAGCCCAATTCCATGCAAGAGGTCTCTTTGCTACAAGGCCTCTTCTTAAATTGAGCTGAACATACACCTCCTTGTGACTGTGGCCAAAAGACACTGACTCTGTCACCCCATCACCCCCAGCCCTGTGACCCTGGTGTCCCACAGAACCAAAGAACTCCCTTTCCCTCCCGGTAACCCTCCAGAGATTTAAAAGTCACTGATCACCCTGATAGCTCTCTTCTTCAGGATAAATATCTCCAGCTTTTTCCTTTGTTTCCCATTTGGCAAGGTTTCCAGACCCTTCTGATCTCAACCACCTTCTTCAGGACACACTCAAGTTTGACAATGAGACTCTTAGGGAACTAAACCCTGATTTCTAAGTGTATCCCAGCCAGAAGAGAATGAAGAAGGAGCATCTCCTCCCTCATTCTAGGCATGCTACTACTGTTAATGCACTCCAAGAGCCTGTTATCTGCATTGGCAGGCAGATCAAATACTGGCTCGTGATGGGCTTGCTCCCAAAGGGCTATGATGTCTCTAAGTCTCTCCCATTGGGGCCTTCTTTAGCCAGTGCAGGACTCAGTTCCACAGTTCCAACAACGAGTTGTTGGAACAACATTCTAGTATGTTGGAATACTAGTTGGAACAATACTAGTTCCAACAACTAGTATGAACTAATTCATAGCAGAATGAAGCCAAACATCCCACCAGAAAAAAGCACCAAGGAAACTCATGTCTTCTGACCCACTCCAAGTCTTTCCTCTTCGTGAGATGACTAAATGCTATCAACTGGTCCAACAGGAACAGATTATCCTATTAACCAATAAAATAATCACCACCCTCATAAGCCCGTTTTTGAACCACCGTTCATAAAGCCCGGGCTTTATTTTATAAAGCATTTCACAACAACAACAAAACTACCATTTTGAGTACTTACTATTAGGTGGGTACCAGGCAAGTTGATTATCCGAACGCCTAGGATAATCCTGAAAGTTTGGAATGATTCTTTCCTTTTTCCAGATGAAGAAGCTGAACCACACAGTTTTGTGAGCTGCCCAAGTTTTTCACAGCCCACCTCACTCCTTTCTCTCTTCTAAGCACTGAATCTGGGATTCAAATCCATATCTGCTGGGTCCAAAGCTCCCACTTTTTCCACCACAGCACAATGGCTTCTGAGCTCCAACTTCCTGCATTGGTCCATCCTGGGCTGCTGAGTTTTCCCACTTGTCTAACTTCTCAGTTAATTGTCACAGGATCCCAATGATCCTAAATCCTGGGAAGGGAGAGACCAAGGGACTTGTCCAAGGTCCCAAAGATGGGTCTTCTTTCTTCTTTCATCAGCTAGTCAGTTGCTCCTTGTCCCGGATCCAGGCACAGAGGACCCCCACTATCCTGCCTTATTAATCCATGCTCCTGTTTCTGGCTAGGGCTCTCGGAGCTCAGAAGACCTCTGCAGGTCAGAGGGTTGAAGAGGGCCAAATCACATCCCCTGCAGAGAAAAACCAATCAATCTCATGTCAACCCACCTGCTCTCAAAAAGAGCAGCTGATCAGCCACAGCTGATAAGAGAGAGGTAATTTAAAGGTCACATGAAGGCTGGATGTCTATCTGCCCTTCTTTCATGACAAATGTGTCTGAGATATGAGCACAGTGAGATGACGATATTTTATGATTAGTAGCTTATCGGCAACACTGAATTTCTCCCAGCCCGTGGCGGTCCCATTTGCTAAAATGCAGCATCTAGGGTTACAAAAGGGAGAGCAATGGACTGAAATGAACACTAGAATAGGAGCAGAGAGCCCCAAACACACCAAGCCTTGTCATCAGCTGCTGGTCTTTGGACCCATTGCTTGAACACCTAGAGTTTCACTTTGCTCATCTTTAAAATAAGGAGTTATATGAGCCATAGTCACAGCAATGCTGTAAAGAAGATGGAATTGCCTCTAGGTTTCTAGTCTCATGCTGCACAGGGCTGGAGCCCCAAAACTCTCAGAAAGCAACTGGCAATGCAGATTCTAAGTGGTGGAACCTATTCTCAAAAGGAATCTTATGTAGAACCCTAATTTGCCAAACCAATAAAATTTGGACTACTGCTCTGGTTGTTACAGAGTTGGCGGCTTGGAGCGCCCCACTCACACCCCAGCAGTCACCAGAACCTCTCTGAAACCTCAACACACCAGAGGACAGTCTGGAGATCAGCCATTTAAGAGCCCATTTTACAGATAGTGAGACTGAGGCCTAGAGAGGTGAATTAACTCAAAGTCTTAATGTGAGCTTGGCCCAAACTCCCAGCTGGGATGCAGGAATCATCCTGCACCCAATTGTTCCAATCCAAGAGTTCCAATTGAGTGCACTTTCTACAACAGTGCTGGGATGCTCATCCTTTTGCTTCTGTGTAACAATGTGTGTATGTTAAATACAATGTTCTAAAAAGTGACATCTGTCACCTCTGCTTCAATCAAAGCAAGTCTACCTTTATTTCCACTATCTGTTAATAGCATCAACTAATATTTACTGAGCACTGACTACATGTTGGGTCCTATGCTAACATTTTTATATACATTATCTCATTTAATACTCCCAGTGAGCCTATAAGATAGCTGTTGTTTTCATTCTCAGGAAACTGGGGGTTAGGAAAATCAAGTAAGTTGTTCAAGGCCCTACAGCCAGCAAGAAGCAGAGCCAAAGTCAAATCCTCAGGGCCTGTAGTGATAACCCCCAGGCTCTCCTAGCCAAGTGTCACCTCCTTTGAAGAAAGGCCCTGCTGTGAGATGGAGGAGCAGTTGACTTCTCCTCTCTCCGGGTTTCTCACCCATGTCTTGGGTGAGTCAGTCAGATAACAGGTGCACCTCTTCCCAGAAGTGAAGCGGGGGGCCTTTCCCAGGGCCACCAGGGGAGGGTCTCACCAACATGGTTCCCTCCACCAGCCTGATACAGGCTAGTGGCCTGATGGGTCTTCTACAGCCACCGAAGCCCCTACCAAATCCAGTCAGGGCTCCTGAGAGTGCAAAGCAAATGGCAGCTACTCGGCCTACTCCCTACTTCCCTTCCAACCCCTGCTCCCTCGCTTCATCTGCAGCTAGCTGTCTCATCCCCGATGGTTCTACAAGACACATGAGATGTGCACATGACTTCTCTGGGGTCACACTAAGTGACTGTCAAGTCCAAACCCAAACCTCAGCTTTGGAACAAACTACTTTCCACCAACCAATTCCTGCAGATTTTACTTGTCCCTGATCTTTCTTGCCTTGACCCAAAAAGTGCCAGCTCTGCTCAAGCCTGCTGAGACAAAGGCTATATATAAATGTCCAGGCCCTGACATTGCTATTTCAGAAGTAGTCGATACCCTCCTGCTTAAAGGTCCCACTCAACTCACCAAGCCTGCTCAGGACCTAAGTGACTGGATCCCATTGGAAAGGACCCAAAAAGGAGATGCGAGGTAGACATCCTATGACCTGAAACACAAGTTAGCAGGGACAGCAGGGACAGCAGATCCCAAGGCCAGCTCTTTCTGTGCTATCCAGCTCTCCAAAAGGATCTCAGGTATCAGCTGGATCTTTCTGCAACCATATCACAAAATATGCCGGCAGAAAGGATAGTATAAGGGTGATACGTAATGACAAGGAAAGATGTTCACAATTAAAAATATATATATAACATAACAGGGGCACTTGAGTGGCTCAGTTGGTTAAGGGGCCAACTCTTGATATCGGCCCCGGTCATGATCTCAGGGTCCTGGGAGCAAGCCCCATGTCGGGCTCTGCACTGAGTGCAGATTCTCTCTTGAGGATTCTCTCCCTCTGCATCCCTCCCACTCATTCTCTCTATCCCTCTCTCAGATAAACAAATCTTAGAAAAACAAAACAAAAAATAGCACATTTCATTATTATACTGTCAAAGCATAATATTTGTGCATATGCAAATAGAATATACATACCTTAAAAATTAAAAATGGGGTATTATTGTATGAACTCTTTTCTATCACAACTTTTTCTCCTTAAAGTAGCGTACACATCTTTCTGCTCGTGCACACGTGTGCGTGCGTGGACCACCTCAGTGTTAATTACCAGTGACTCTGCTCTTTCTTAGTTTCATAGTTTTTATGGACAGCTCTTGATTTAGCACACCCACACTCTCCTTCCCCTTTGAGGAACAACCCATCCTGCCCAAACAGCTGTGGTAAGGTAATCATAGTGCTCTTGTTTCCACCCCCATCGTCACAACCCTACCCCTAAGACTGTCACATGACTCAGGCTCACCAAACGATGTTTTCTTGTCTCCCTGAACATAGTGGATGGTTCAGAGAGAGCTCATGGCCCAGCCCGAGCCTCTAAGATTTAAAATCTCAACATTGTAAAGGAAAGAGCCTTGCCTTTCCTCTGGAATTTCAAGCTAAAAAGATCATAATAAGCCAAAAATTGCTAGGAGACCTATTTTCCTGTTTCACGATATTTAAGACAGAAACCATGTCTTAAAGTGAAAGCAAGACAGAGTAGAAAGTAGAGCCAAAAAGTGGAAAAAGAACCTTAATGACATGGTTTGAGCTTCTGGATCCAATCATGCCTGATGCCTGAAATTCCTAACCATGTCATCCAAAGGATCCCTTCTTAAACTAGTGAGAATTGGATTTCCATAATAGGTTTAAATGTATATTTTCTAATAAACAGCTAAATGTGTGTATATCACTTTTTTGAACAATGGTAAATAAACGAAATCATTCTTTTTTAATTTAAATTCAATAGCCAATATATAGTACACCATTAGTTTCAGATGTAGAGTTCAACAATTCATCAGTTGTGTATATAACACCCAGTGTTCATCACATCACGTGCCCTCCTTAAAACCCGTCACCCAGTTATCCCATCCCCCTACCCACCTCCCAGCAACCCTCAGTTGCTTTCCCATAGTAAGAGTCTCTCATGGTTTGTCTCTCTCTCTCTGATTTCTTCCAATTCCATTTTCCCTCCCTTCCCCTCTGCCAGGATTCTTATATTTCTTATATTCCTCTGCGCTGTTTCTTATATTCTGCATATGAGTGAAACCATCTGATAACTGTCTTTCTCTGATTGACTTATTTCACTCAGTGTAATGCCCTCCAGTTTCATCCACATTAGTGTAAATACCTATATATATATATCCACATATATGTGTGTATGTGTATATATATATGTGATATATATATCACATCTTCTTTATCCATTAATGTGTTGATGGACATCTGGACTCTTTCCATAGTTTGGCTATTATGAACACTGCTGCCATAAACATTAGAGTGCAGGTGCCTCTTCAGATCACTACATTTGTATCTTCGTGGTAAACAACTAGTAGTACAATTGCTGGGTCATAGGGAAGATCTATTTTTAACTTCTTGAGGGACCTCAATACTGTTTTCCAGAGTGGCTGCACCAGTTTGCATTCCCACCAACATTATAAAAGTGAGCCCAAGCTATCAGTGTGTTCCTCAAAGCTCTCTTCTCTTATCTTATTTTTTTTTAAGATTTTATTTATTTATTTGACAGAGAGAGAGAGAGAGAGAGAGAGAGAGATCACAAGTAGGCAGAGAGGCAGGCAGAGAGAGAGGGAGAAGCAGGCTCCCCGCAGAGCAGAGAGCTCAGTGTGAAGCTCGATCCCAGGACCCTGAGATCATGACCTGAGCCAAAGGCAGAGGCTTTAACCCACTGAGCCACCCAGGCGCCCCTCTTCTCTTATTTTAAAGGACCAATTTTGCACTCCATCTTCCCATATATGATTAGTTCACTTTTCATAGGTTATTCCAAATAAAAAGTGGGCAGAGGAACTAAATACACATTTCTCCAAAGAATACACCAAAATGGCCAACAGGTACATGAAAAGATGCTCAACATTGCTAATAATCAGGGAAATGCAAATCAAAAATGCAATGAGATGTCACCTCATACTATTCAAATGGTTATCATCAAGAAGACAAAGGAGAAATTTTGATGAGAATGTGTAGAAAAGAGAAAACTTGTACACACTGGTAGAAAAGTATGTTAATCCAGCCACTATGGAAAACAACATGGAGACTCTTCCAAAAATTAAAAATAGAACTACCATATGACCAAGCAATTCCACTTCTGGAGATATACCCAAAGGAAATGAAAACACAATATGGAAGAGATCCTGTGCTCTTCCATGTTTATTAAAACATTATTCACTATAGCCAAGATATGGAAACAACTTAAATGCCTATATACCGATGAATGAATAAAAAATTATAAAGATAAAATACATATAAATGGAATATTATTTAGCCATGATAAAGATGGACGTCCTGCCATTTTAATAACATGGATTGACTGTGTGGACATTATGCTAACTGCGATAAGTTAGAGGAAGACAAATACTGTATCAGAATTCTACGTGGAATGTAAAAAAGCCAGACTTATAACAGGAAGCAAAATGGTGGCTGCCATGAGCTGGGGGATGGGGAAGGGCAGGGAAATTAAGGAGGTGTTTAAGGGTGCAAACTTGCAATGAATAATAAATCCTAGAGATCTAATGCACTGTAGAGCGAATATAGACAACAATATTTTATTATAACCATCAAACTTGCTAAAAGACTAGATCCTATTTATTCCAACCACAGAAAGAAATGGTAATTATGTGACAGGATAGAGGTGCTCATTATCTCTAAATATCAATCATATTACAATATATAAATGTATCAAATCAACATGTCCCACACCTTAAGTTTTCACGATGTTATATGCCTAATATATTTCTTTTTTTTAAAGATTTTATCTATTTATTTGACAGAGAAAGAGATCACAAGTAGGCAGAGAGGCAGGCAGAGAGAGAGGGAGAAGCAGGCTCCCTGCTGAGAAGAGAGCCCGATGCGGGGCTCGATCCCAGGACCCTGAGACCAGGACACGAGCCAAAGGCAGAGGCTTCAACCCACTGAGACACTCAGGTGCCCCTGCCTAATATATTTCAATCAAAAAAATAAAAGAGCCTCCCAAATAAAAGTTCCTTGAAAGAAGGAGCTAGGTCTACCTTATTCCGTGATGCCCAACACCACGTGCCTGGTTGGAAGGCAGAACTCTGAAAGCCCCGCCCCTCCCTGCCCCACCTTCCCTAGCAGAGAAGCAAGCGTTGAGAGCATTCTCATTCTCTCATGAAGTTCATAAGAGCACTATCTGAGATTTAGGCCCATGTTCGTGTATGGAAGGATCAAATATTAGAGTGGGAAGAAACTTCGGCCTTCACGCAGTCCAGTGGTTTTCAAACAGGACCTATGAAGTCTAGCACGGTGTGTGGATGTTGGCGGCCCAGAGTTTCAGAGTCTAATGAGAGAGTCAGGTGTTTATGCTGAGTGAAATAACCCTGCATCAAAATATTGGGAGTACAAAAACAGTCCAGTGCTTTAAAAAAATTAAATCACAGATCCAACCAATTCCCTTACCTTACACAAGGGCAAGTTGAGCCTGGGGAGGAGGAGGGCTCACTCAATGTCACTGACAGAGCTAGGTCAGGACTTGGCCTCCTAAAGTCCAGGTGGATACATGCTCTAAACTGCTCTTTGCTTTTCCAGATGTCCTTGAGCCCCCAGTCTCCAAAGGTTTTTGAGGGCCCTCTGCAGTGAGGTTCCAAGATTCATGAGCCTCAAACATCAAAATCATCTAGGAGCTTATGAAAAATGCTAACTCCTGGACTCCACCCCAGACCTACTGAAACCAATTGTCAGGTGTGAGATCCCAGAATGCGCTTTTTAACAAGCTTGCTCTAAAGTTTAGGCAGCACTACTCTAGACTCCTTCCAGAAATTGAGCCCCTTGCTATTCTTATCTCGAAATCCTATCCATCCCTACCAGCTCCCAGCCTGGCTAACCCCTGCCTTCCTGGGGAGTAGTAATTGAATGTCACATGTTGAGCATAATCCTAGAAAATCCTCTGTCATCATGCACAAGTCCCAATAGCTCCAAGTAATTAGATCTAGACTGGAGAGAAGCACAAAGGAATCAGATATTAAATGCAATTTGAAGTTTCTGAGGTTCATGCAATGAGAGTAGGATGAGCAAAGGAAAGCACAGCCACAAATTCCAAAGGAGGGGAAGCAGAGGAGAGCTACAGTATCCCTGGAACTTTCCTGGTTCACCTCAGCTGCTCTTGCCCAGCCTTGTGCCCCATCAAACAAGGGCATGCACACATGGTGGCAAATTTCATTCTTTGTAATGTTAAGTGGTGATGAACTTAAAGCTTCCCTTCCCTGGACCAGCTGCATTTAGCAACTTGGTTTAAAAACAAAGAACATTTCCTGATTCTCTCTCCAGACCTTTTGAGTCAGTAACTATAATTGTGGAACAAAGGCATCTACATTTTTATAAAGATCCCTGTTGACTTTTATGCAGCCAGCCCAACTCCAATCTATTAACTAAATTTGGGAACCCCCAAGCATGTCCACATGTGAAGGTTTCTGGATGCTATTGCAAAGATTAGGGCAGGAAAAGTATACCGAAGAGGGCCTAGAGGGAATGAAAGAATTAGAAAGTCACCTTTTGCAACCACTAATGAAAAGATGGATCTAGATAAGATGACCAGTGGATGTTAACCCAGTAGGTGCAAAGTCAATGAGGAATGTTGGCATGGCGGGACCAGGCTGACACTTTGGGGCCTGGGTCGGCCTGATACGACGAGAGGCCCAAGATGTGGCAGAAAAGCAAGAACACGGCGAGCATGCCCACAAGGTCAGCTAGCCTAAAACACTGAGCCTCAGTAGAATTATATTATAGAATTAATACCACTTCATAGGAAATACTGGGGATAAAAGATCAACTTGAACACCACCAGGAAGAAATAACCAACTACATCTGTGATGTGGGGAGATCAACAAAAGACCCAAGTTCTCTAGCTAAGTTAGTGGCATTAAAATCTGGGGAGAAAAGGACACTATTAGAAAAGAGACGTAATTACCAAATACAAGGTGTAACCCTATTTAAATCCTGATTTCAATAAATTGACTATTAGAAGGCAATTTCTGAGACCATCTGGGAAATTTAAATGTGATTTGCTATAGATGACATTAAGGGGTTATTATAAATGTTGCTAGGCACAATAATTAAGTCCTTCTCAGTTAAAGCTAGGTATGATGTATTTACTGCAAAAAAGACAGGAATCTGGTGTTTACTTTAAAATGCTCCAGTATAAAAAAAAAAAAAAAAATGGAGGGATAGTTAAAGCAAGATTAGCAAAATATCAATAACTTCAGAACTGGGGGATGAGTTTATTAGCTCACTCACTCCACTTTTCTTGGACTTTGAAACCTCTCTATTACGAAGGGGAAAAAAATTTGATTCCTGGTACTTACTATGTGTCCATAGGAAGAAATGAGTCCGTGACTGGTGAATGGGCAGGTAAGAGTGAAAAAGTAAACAAGCAAATTAAAACCATAACTGGTGAAAGCAGGGGAGGCTAATGGCTAACTGAGCTGATGCGCAGTGTCACCAGATATAAATATGAAAACATCCCTTTAGACGTGCATTCATTTTTGCCTCCTGCTGTATTTCAGGCCCGATGTTAGGTTCTGGGAGGTGAGGAGTACCTTGCAAAGATAAGAGTCTAGGAAGGCAACCAAACTTAAAGCAAAACAGAATGCATAGAATAATAATTAAGAGAAGCTAACTCTTCACCCAGGGCCGCCTGGGTGGCCGTCCGTTGGGCATCTAACTCTTGATATCAACTCAGGTCATGATCTCAGGGTCATGAGATTGAGCCCTGTGTCAGGCTGGGCGTGCAACCTGATTAAGATTCTCTCTCTCCAGGGGCACCTAGGTGGTTCAGTCAGTTAAGCATCTGCCTTCAGCTCAGGTCCTGATCCCAGCATCCTGGGATCGAGCCTGGCATTGGGCTCCCTCTCAGCGGGAGTCTGTTTCTCCCTCTGCCCTTCCCCCTGCTTGTGTGCTCTCTCTCTAATAAATAAATAAAATCTTTAAAAAAGAAAAAAAAAAAAGATTCTCCTCTCTCTCCACCCCTGCCCTTGCCCCATCTCCCTCTCTTAAAAAAAAAAAAAGCTAACTTGTTTGAGCCCTAACTGTAGAAACTTAATATTGCCTAATTGAACTCTCACACTCTCACAACCTTTAAAGATAGCTGCTATTATCTCCATTTATAAAGAAACCGAGTCTCAATAAAGTCAAGTAACTCAGCTAAAGTCATGCAGATAGCAAGATGGACAGCCAGGCGACCCCAGGGCTGTCATAGGACATAGGGAGGAAATATGCCTGGGAAAATCGAATCATGCCTTGCTTGTTCCTCTACAGGGATAAGCTTAATGATGAACAAGTTCACGTCATTGTGTCAAACAAATGGGCTGCCTGGAAGGTGCAGGGGCCACTGAGAAGATTATACTAGTACCAGTTTTCTTTATCTTCGGAACAGGAAGCTTGAGACATTCAGGTAATTATAATCCTCTAAAAATGCTTAACCCACGAGAAACCTTCCTCCCTGGCCCTGCCTAGTCTTCGATTTGCAGAGAGCCAAGTCTGGGGATGAGGACTTGGAGTCAGGTAGACATGGGGTTCAATCTTAGCCCACCACTTACCAGCTAGTGGCCTCTGGGAAAGGATGGAGGCGGGGGCGGGGGTGGTTTTCAGACTCTCTTTGCCTTGGATCCATCTGTAAAATGGGATGATAGTTTTCCAATATAATGTGTTTAACGCCAAGCAGGGGATAAATAAATATTAGTTGCTGTTAGATGAGGACATTTACCCTGCTGCGATTTTTCCTTCTTCAAGACCTCTTTGAGCTCACAGACCAGTGAATTTCAACTTTAATAAGCCCATTCCCTGGCACATAGTAAGCAGCCAGTAAACATTTACACTATGTACCAGTAGGCTACCTGGTGTCTCTCCCACAGGCTTATAACATTAACTTTTATACATGCTTCCCAACTAGAACGTAAACTGAAGGTCAGAAGTTGTCTTTCAATTCCGTATCCCCTATTACATGCAGTAGGAGATTAGAGGCTTAAGCAATGCTTGCTGAAAGAGCTAAAGGAGCAGAGAAGTGTTGACTGCGTGTATGGGACAGAGCGTACAGCGCCCCAGGCGTGTTCCTAACCCAGCCTCCAGCTGAGTTCACGCCTACAAGAAACGGCAAAACCTGAGTCCTAGGGGGCGGGGGTGCATTGCAGCCCCAAGTGACCCGAAGCAATTTCTCCCGACTCTGCAGCACCTACCTCTCGTCTCTGCTCTGCCAGGCCCGGGAGTCAACACGTCCCTCTCAGTGATTTGTGACGCCTCCGCTGGGACAGAGGGAGCACAGCAGCAGCGACATTGTCTACGCGGGGACGCATGCAGCAGGCTGGCTTGCTGGAGAGACGCAGGCTGGCCGAGGAGCTGGGGGCTGGCTCTCCCGGGCACGGCGCACTGCTGTGGCTGACCACGGCAATTCATCACGTTTAAAAACCTGCCCGAGGGAGGGACCCTGGAAGGAGGCAAGGGAGCCGAGGCCGCAGGTCGTCAGAGAAATTCAGGGCTTGTGATCATTTTTTTTTTCTTTTTGCATCAAGCCTAAAAGGACGGTGAGAAGCATCCAATCCATAGGCTTCTACAAGCATGATCCAAAAGGAACACCCGTTCTACTCTGAACAGTCAAAATCATCTAGGAAAAATTGACCTCACCTATGTGCCAACTTCCCTTCTTCCTACGAAGCATTCCTCGTACCGAGAGCTTTGGACACCATTCCCTGCGCAAGGGAAAGAAACTCAGTGTTAAGACCCAAGGGGTCTAGCCCAACCGGCGTGTGACCTTGGGCAAGTGGCTTCTGCCCTCTTGACCCCAGTTTCCTCATCTCGAAAGAGGAAAAATGAGGACAAGCTCAGGGTGCAACATTTCCGTGCCTTGGTACAAGGGGGGCAACTCTCATCCACACGCAGAATGAGTGGGCAGATGGCAAGGGCGCTAAGCTGCTTAGCCTGTCACCTGACCGAAACTCTGGAAGGGGAGAACAAAAACACAGCAGAGCAAAACTCTCACGTGTCTCCTTGTTTGTGATCCACACTGAAGAGCCACTTAGGACCTCTCTCATTCTGTGGAATTCTCCTGCTGCTTGTTTCAGTGGTACCTACCGCTTTCTCCCGTGGCACCGTCCCCGTGGCACCCTGCCACCGTTGGCAACCAGGCGTGCTCATGGGAGGCAGCTGTCAGAGCGGTCCAAGAGACTCCCTTCCCCCAAAGTGTGGATGGGTTTGGGGGAGAAAAGAGAGCTCTTCATTTAAGTCATTTCCCAATAGCGCTACCAGTGAGACAACCGAGACTCAAGGAGGTGAAGTAATTCAGCTCAAGGTCCCTCTGCCAACGAGGAGCAGAGCCAGGATTCCAACCCAGGCCTGTGTGAGTGAGAAGCCCTTGCCCTCTTCCTCCTCCACATCTCCTCCCCGTGGGGTCAGCTTGGCCCTGATGGAGCAAAACAAGAAGGCGCCTCCTTCAACACACAAACACATGCGCGTGCACCGGCCACGCACACAGACTCCACGAGAACAGACATGCTCAACGGCTCAGAAGTTCAGAGCCAGATCTCCCTCCGGGGCATCTTCCTCTCTCCACTGACACCACCATTTCCATTTTTTGGCATTTGACCTCACCCTTGTCTTTGCCTAGAATTTTCCTCTAGCCAGGCTCCAGGGACTAGGTAGAGCCTCCCTCCTCCAGGAAGTCTTGCTGACTCCACCCCTCTCTGCCCCCACTCGAAGTCCCCTCTCTGAACAGTTTGCGGCACACGCTAACAATAAAACTACAAAGACAGTCTCGGCAATAGTAGTTTTGATTGAAATGCCAGGCTCGGTTCTCAGTGCCGCGGAGACAGGACCCAAACTCGGGCAGGCGGTCCCAGGCGCTGCTGCCTCCCGCACTGCCCCGCATCCTGCTTCCATGCAGCTTTACAAAGGGCTTCCCACACTCCCGCAAATGCAAAAAGGGAGGAATCTTAAAAGAGAGCAACAAAGGGGTCAGTCGGGGGACTGGCCAGAGAAGACGCTCAGAAGGTGACGGCTCCAGGACTCCAGCGCGACAGACCCCCGGCCGGGCTCGTCCAGCACCAGAGAACCACAGTTAGGGGCCACGACCAGGGGCCAGGAAACGATAGCCCAGAGACAGGCTCCAGAGAGGGGAGGTGGCAGGTCCCAGGAGAGCAAATGCGGACAGCTCCGTTCACCCCAGTGGGAGGCGTGAGGCTCTGTGCTTAACTCGGGGCTGCCCATCCTGAATCTCCCAGGAAGGACAGACCTAGTGTGTGTGCTTCTTTTGCAGGGCCTCTGTGACCCCAAAGAGCCAACACAGGCATCCCCTTCCTAGAGAAAATAAAACCAAGGCCCAGAGAGGAGAAGGTGTTGACAACAGAGTAAATTAACACATGGAACCAAACCCTGAGATCCTCCTGTTAGCCTTTCTTCACCAGAAACACCGTCTGCAGCACCCAGCAGCCCTGCGCAGGGGACCATCACTCACTGGACAGGCGACCTGGGAAACCCCAGCCATCTGGCCTCTGTTGCCGAGTGTCCCCAGCCTCTGCAAACACAGCACATGGAAGAAGGTTGGGTGCCGCCATCTGCGCAGAGCCTCGATGAGAGGACTGTGATTTCTTGGGGTCTTGGCCAAGCTGTGTGCCAGTCCCAACAAGTGAGCACTTTTGACCTAACCTAACATAGGCCTTTAGCCCCTGCACGGCCTAAATAAATCACCTTGGACTCCTCTCATCTACTCTGTAATGAATAGCTTCATTCCTTGGTCAGGAAAATACTTTTAAAAAAAAAAATCCTGACAGCAAGAAAAGAAGGAAATAAATCTTGTCGGACTTATAGGTTTGAAAGGAAAACCATCATAGCTTGGTCTGTCTTGATACAAAAGGAGATTCTAAAATATTTGCCCAGTCTCTGGGGATCCCTCTGCTATGGAAGTTAAGGATGATAACCCCATTGCAAGGGTCTCTGATGAGATGTCCATGCAGAATAAGGAGGTCTTTGGGGAAAGCAGAGACAGGAGGGGATTCTGACTTCAGTGAAAGCCCATTAACAGCTAATGTCCTTGTCGATGGAATGGTTAGGCTTTATGGGATGAGGGGCCAGGTGGAGGCTGAATCTGTGGGGGCCCTGGAGCAGATCCTCTGTGGGCAGAACATTAAACAGAAGCCTTGAAGGTTCTTCCAAACCTCAGGTTCTACTCCCATGATTCGTGGAGGACAGCAGTATAAACAGCATAGATTTTAGGATAAGAATAATGCGGTTCAGTTCTGACTTTGCTATTTAGAGGCTGGATGACCTTGGGCAAAGCATTCCTGACCTGTAGAATGTGGCCGACCCTTCCTCCACCTCTTTGGGTAATCATGGGGTGCCCCCTGCCAGTCACATAGGGACTCAGTGAGCATTAGTTCGCTCCCTCTCTCCTTCTAAGGGAATATACAGAATTCCAAGATCCCCTGATCCTAAGGTTCATAAGATTGTTAAAAGTCGGTGATTTCAGCCGAAATAGGTCAAACAAAACGTGGGTTTGGAACCCTCCTTTCCCGCCTCTCCAGTACACTAAGGAGGTCTTCTCTCCAACCTCTGAGATGATATCCACTTGGGTTTTTCTTTTCTTTTAATATTTTATTTATTTATTTATTTGACAGAGAGAGAGGGATCACAAGTAGGCAGAGAGGCAGGCAGAGAGAGAGGAGGAAGCAGGCTCCCCACCAAGCAGAGAGCCCAATGCGGGGCTCGATCCCAGGACCCTGAGATCATGACCTGAGCCGAAGGCAGAGGCTTTAACCCACTGAGCCACCCAGGCACCCCTGGTTTTTATTTTCAAACCTGCAATTTGGCTACCTGCTCTAGCCTTTTCCCACCTTTTTCTTCAAGGGACTTAGGCTGAGGTGTTCCTTAAGCCAAAAAAAAAAAAAAAAAAGAACCACCAAGCTGAAGTCTGCACCCTTCGCTCTAGAAGATAAATTATGTTGGTTTTTGCAGTGAGTGAATTGGGGCAGGAGAGAGATTTCACTGGAATAAAATGTTCTAGGCTGAAGAGGTGACTCGAAGTAGATATGCTTGGTTGGCAGAGGCTCCTGGACCCCCTTGGTTTGCGGGCTCCAGCCTGGGACCGCAGTCAGCCTCCGGGCCCCCTCCTGTGTGGCTTGGGGTGAGCCTCTGAAGGCCTGGACCAAAGGGCCCTGCCCATTGGTAGCCTACCCTCTGCCCTCTTCCCTGTCTTGGGAAAGAGCTGTATGTGGAGACAGGAAGAAATAAACCAGCGTTTCGGTTCATTTCAGACAGCAGGAAGAGCACGGAGGTTAGCAGAATCGTCTAAGATCTCACACCCGGGAGGAGAGGCCTGCTTCCACTGATTTGATGTTTGCCAGCCCGTGTGACGTGGTCTTTACACGTGCAGAGGGCTGCAGGTAAGATGCGGGCACGGGCTTAAACCACAGTGACTCATTCCGTAAGGGACGCTTCTACAGAATCATCTACAGATCAGCATTCTCCGTCCCAACTCTCCTTAGATTCTTCTCCTTATGAAGAAGCAAGCCTCCGTTTGGTACCAGTCTGTCTTTAACCCTGTCCTCCCACTTCTGAATCATCCTTTCTAACAAAAAGGGCCCTGGCCGGGGTCCTTCCGCAGGGCAACAGTACCTGCTGGAATGTAATTACTCTTATGTTTGTTATGTTTATTTTGACATCATCCACTTTTTAAAAAATATTTTTTTTATTTATTTGACAGGGATCGAGAGAGAACACAAGCAGGCAGAGAGAGAGAGAGAGAGAATCAGGCTCCCTGCTGAGCAGAGAGCCCAATGTGGGACTCGATCCCAGGACCCTGGGATCATGACCTGAGCCAAAGGCAGAGGCTTAACCGACTGAGCCATCCAGGTGCCCCCACATCATCTACTTTTAAAAGCAACTGGTAATAGCTTCCCATTTACTGGAGTGTTATAAAAATCCTTTTTAAAATAAATATCTGTATGAATTTTAAAGTTGGCTAACTTTTTTAATATTAAGTAAGTAATATGGCTGGCACATAGGTATGGCAAAAATCACAAAGATGGTACACAGAAGAGTAAAAGTGGCAAAGCACTGGATTCGCTGGAAAAGGGTAGATGACGTGCAACTTTTTTTCCTCCTTTCTCAAATTAAATAATAATTAAATAATACAGCCCGTTGCCTCATTTTCCCAACTGAAATGAACACTTGGTCTCTCCTGCTTCCTATCTCCTGTCTGTTCCCAAGGCTTCCTTAGCAGCAGCAGCTCTGGCGGCCAGTGAGCCTCAGGAGTCTATCATTTTCCTTCCCGTTAAGTTCCAGGTGAATGCTTCGAGCTATAGAAATGCTCATTATACCCCTGCATTCATTCACGCTTTAGTAAACATCCGTGGGCACCTGCTCTGTACCAGTCCCGGGCCAGGTGCCATGATACAGCAACCAACAGGTCTCTGCCTTCCTCAGGCTTAGAGGCTAGATGGGGAGCCAGAGCGCCACACAGCCACCGCAGTGGAGTGTCACGAGGACTGGCGCTGGGACCATAGGACACCGGGAGCACACAGGGCTCAGGGAGAGCTTGCTGGGCAAGGGTAGCACTCCAGCTACGACGTCAGACGTAGAGCATCCCAGCACCCAGCTGGGATCCCAGCACCATCTCTTTCCTGCTGGGAGACCCCGGGCAAGGGACTTCAGCCCTCAGTCTGTTTCCTAGTCTACGAAGTCAGGATAATGACTTCATCTCCCTCTTACTATTATTGAGAGGACTAAATGAGACAATAAGGGTACAATGCTTCCCCACAGTGCCCAGCACATAGCAAACACTCAATGCATGCCAAATAATTCCCGTCAGCATCTTTCACTCAAGGCTTGTCTCTTATACACACATACACACTTGCAATTTCATTCAAATATCCCTCCCTGACTGGAGCAAATTTTATTTGAAAAACCAAAGAGAAGTCAGTATGCTCTTACAGCACACTGCAGATCTAGAACAATACTGAAGAGAAATATGTTCTTGCCTCTGATCTGATGGTATTTCCTTAAGTACAGTTTGTTCTGGAGGAAGAATCCTGGGGCTGGAGTGGAGTCAACTACAATGGCCAAGATGGCGACGGTCAAACGGAAAGGTGTGGAGGGAATGCTTCTCAGTCACCAGTGGGGGTGGGGAGGGAAGAGGGCAGGAAGAAAAATGTGGAAAACAGCAAGGTAATGAATGTCAGAAGCAGAAAGCAAGGAGAAAATAATCTCTCCTTACCTTAAAAATACAAGAGGCTTCCAGATGCCACTAGAAAATCTGAGGGACTGGGTAGAGCTGGTATTTATGAGCGTACACTGTCTCTCACAAAACAAAGGCTACAACTATTAAGGGAAATAAAAATATCTAGGTTTTCTAATGCTTCCACATCTATAAAGCGGGTGTGCACATAGCCAATCCTCACAACGGCCCTATGGTAGCTACTATTATTAGCTCCAATTTATAAATGGAAAACTGAAGCTTGAAGAGAAGACTTGATTTGCCCAAGGTCACCCCGTGACAGTTGGAGTGCCAGGGGTCAACCTCAGGCCTCCTGACTCCTCGCCCAATGACCCTCCAGAACAGAGGTCAACAAGCTTTTTCCGCAAAGGGCTAAATAGTAAACACTATTTGTGTGTCCCTGTCACAAGCATTCCATTCGCTGTTGTGGTGCGAAAGCAGCCACAGATGATAGGCATGGTGGTGTTTCTAGGAGAACATTATTGGCAGTGAAATTTGAATTTCATGTCATTTTTGTGTTCATGAATTATTTTAATTTAAATTCTATTAATTAATATAATTAATTATATTGTAACATGTAATATATTATTTGTTTCAGGAGTACAGGTTTGTGATTCATCAGTCTTTTGTAATACCCAGTGTCCATTACAACACATACCCTCCCCAATGTCCATCATCCTGTTACCTCATCCCTGCACCCCCCTCCACTCCAGCAACCCTTAGTTTATTTTTTCCTAAGATTAAGAGTCTCTTATGGTTTGTCCCCCTCTCTGGTTTCTTCTTGTTTCATTTTTTTCCTCTCTTTCCCTATGATCCTCTGGCTTGTTTCATGAAATATTATTCTTTTAATTTTTTTCAAACTTTTCAAAATGTAAGACCTATTCCTGGGGGGCCACAAGAAAACAGGGGGTGGGCCAGATGTGCCTATGGATGGTGTTTATCAACTCCTGTTCCAGAGTATCTCAAAGAGGAAGGAAGCAAAGCCCCTGTCCTCGCAGACCTGAGAGAAAGAGAGGCATAACGAATTCTATTCCTAGAGAATTAGCTTCAGTTCCGTTACAATCACTACAGTACAACTTCAACCATGCCAGCCATATCTGTGGGGAAACTTCTATTATTGAATCCTTTTTTCCATCACCAACTCGCTTTTTGACCTAAATAAGTTTATTTTTCAATGCTATAATACTTTTATAAATGGAAAACCCATATTACTGAACAAAAATAGAAAATGAAAATAAATAATAACAATACTACTAAATGAGCACGTTTCATTGTAGTCTACTTACAACCATCGTCGAAAGACTCCAGGCCTGAGGCCTGCCTTGCCCTCTGCCTTTATTTGAAAGAAGAAGCTGGAAAGGAGCAAAAAGGGGTTAAAGACATAGCATCGCCAACATGAGACCTTCTTGAATTAACCAGAAATACCAAAGAGGGAGTCACTTTTGTGCCATGCACTTCAGCCTGTGTCTCTATGTGACACATCCTCTCAGCCGCTAGGCTCATGAAGCCCACATTCTGGGAATCACTATAACACGAGCAAAGTGTTGCGGGTTTGTACAAACAGAAAATAAACACCCAAGCGGAACAAAGGAAAAACTATCGAGAGGAGATGGCCTGTCAGAAGGACTTGGAATAATGCCTGGGATTTCATTAGATCCAAATTCGGGAAGAGCAATCCAGATTCACTGACTCGCTGAATAAAGAAGTGAAGGGAGAGGACACTCAGCTGTGGTTGCTAAATAGTGGGTGGTCTGGAAACAGTAGGCTACACACTTTAGGTACAACCTGCCCCATTTCCTCACATGCTCCTCAAGTCAGCAGATGCTCAAGATTATATGTGTAGATTATACGTGTAGGCTCTTGGATGTGGGGGAGAGAAAGAGAGGCTGATCAGCCTCCTAAAGGGGCTCACGCACACAGAGAGGGTAATCGGGACAGGTGGCTCTTGACTTCTGTACCACGGAGGACCCATTTCACCTTCGCCCCTGTGCTATCTGGTTTCAAAATACTTTGATCTCCTGAAACCACATGATCATTGTCCTCTGTTTTCTTTTTTTTTTTTTTTTAAAGATTTTTTATTTTATTTATTTTAACAGAGAGAGAACACAAGCAGGCAGAGAGGCAGGCAGAGGCAGAGAGAGGAGCAGGCTCCCTGCCGAGCAAGGAGCCCGATGTGGGACTCGATCCCAGGACGCTGGGATCATGACCCGAGCCGAAGGCAGCTGCTTAACCAACTGAGCCACCCAGGCGTCCCTGTCCTCTGTTTTCTTGACCAATTCTCCCTAGTTGTCATGAGAGGCTGGTCAATAGACCACACTGAATTGCTCCAACTCCAGCCAAAGTGAAGGAGGAGCTCTGACGGGAGACTAACTGGAATGGTCTCACCAGGTGACTGTAGTGAGAAATCCGGCTGGTTCCAGACCCAGTGCTTTCAACACTGAGCCCCACTGCGCTGCTCTGAGGCCACGCACAGAGTATGAATTCAGGCCCACCAATTACACTGCATCACACAGACCTGCTATTAGAAAGGGAATGAAACACCCTTGATGGTAATTTTTTAAAAGAAAGAATGCTAAGTGTACATCGATCGACAAAAGGATAAAGAAGATGTGTTACATATACACACAAACACGTGCACGCGCACGCACACACACACGTGCATGTGCATGTGAACAGACACCTACACACACAGTGCAATATTATACAGCCATAAAAAAGAACGAGTCTTGGAGCTCCTGGGTGGTTCAGTCGGTTAAGCATCGGCCTTCAGCTCAGGTCGTGATCTTGGGGTCCTGGGATCAAGCCCCAGGTTGGGCTCCCTGCTTATTAACAGGAAGCCTGCTTCTCTCTCTGTCCCTCCCCGCAACTCATGCTCTCTCTCTCTCTCTCTCAAATATGTAAATAAAAATCTTAAAACAAAAAAAGAATCGGACGCCTGGGTGGCTCAGTTGGTTGAGCAACTGCCTTCGGCTCAGGTCATGATCCTTGAGTTCCGGGATCGAGTCCCACATGGGGCTCCCAGCTCCACGGGGAGTCTGCTTCTTCCTATACCCTTCTTTCCTCTCATGCTCTCTCTCACTTTCTCTGTCTCTCAAATAAATAAATAAAATCTTTAAAAAAAAAAAAAAAGAATGAATCTTGCCATTCACAACACACAAAAACGTGGATGGACCTAGAGGGTATTATGCTAAGTGAAATGAGTCAGAGAAAGAAAAATACCTTATGAACCAAAACAAACAAGCAAACACGCACACACACACGAATAGTTTCATGAATACAGAGAACGAACGCATTGTTGTCGAGGGGAGGCGAATGGGGGAATGGGTAAAGTAGATGAAGGAGATTAAGAGGTATAAACGTCCAGAGGTGGCTCAGTCGGTTCAGCATCTGACTCTTCATTTCAACTCAAGTCATGACCTCAGGGTCCTAGAATCGAGCCCCAGATCAGGCTCCCGGCTCAGCAGGGGGTGTGCTGGGGTTTCTCTCTCTCCCTCCCCCTCTGCCCCTTCCCCTGCTCACTGGCTCACTCTCTAAATAAATAAATCTAAAAAAAAGAAGAAGTACAAATGTCATGGGGATGAAAAGTACAACATAGGGAATGCTGTCTATAATACCGTAATAACTTTGTATGGTGGCAGACGGTCACTACACTTATGGCGATGAGCATGGCTTAATGAATGGGATTGTTAAATCACTGTTTGTATACCTGAAACTAAAGGAACCTTGTATGTCAACTATACTTCAATTTTTTAAATATTTAATAAATAGAAACAAAGGAAGAAAACAGAGCATCATATGTTCAATTGCTTGCTTTCGCGTTCCTCTGGGAACCCATACATAAATATGGAACTGTTCTTCCTTCACAGACTGTGATGATATCACCGAGAAGCAAATGTAGTTTGTGGGAGCCGCCGCCCACCTGCGCGCTCCCAGGGTGCTGGATAAATCCAACGCTGCCCGAGCAGCCGGTGGGATAGCAGCATAAGACCATGTGGCTGCAAGGCAGCTGGAGAAAGCGCCCAGCAGGGCCTCTCCAAGGAGCTCCACGGAAGCCGCAGGACTGGCCCCGGCAGGGTCAGCACAGAAACAAGGCCCATCCTCGCACCTCCCTGGTGATAGTCAACCCCCAGTAAACACAGGCCTTGGGGCTTTGCAGAAAGCTCACCTTATCTCATCCCATGCTCACAATTTCCCAAAAAAGAAGTGGAACAGCTGAGTCCCGTGAGATGATCCCCAAACTTCCATTGCCTTAAATGACCTTTCTGATCCTGCCCACCCACCTGAAATTCATAGCCTCCAACTCTGGCCTAGAAGATGGTCTCTTAGAGATGGTCTCTCTAAGAACACTACAAATTCATTGTAGCCTTCTCATGTTCTGGCAAATGCTTCCTGAATGTGTGAGCTCCCAGGGCCCAAGTCTGGTTCATTTCTAACTCAGCTTTGCCTACCTTACCTTCATCATCCTTAAACTGTTCTTTAGCACTTCTACAATTTGGATTTCATGCTTCTTGTCAGCTTTATACCCTCACTGGTCTCCTCCATACCCTTGGCCAAGACCCATATGCCATCTTCCAAGGGAGTTCTCCCAACTCTTGGCTCCCACTAAGCTTATGCTCCAGGATAGTCTCCCCTTGTTGATCTACCACTGGCCCTCCCCATAGTTTGAAGTCCACCTCCTTCAGGAGGCAACAAGTCCCTCTGGAGTGTGTCCACAGTCCCCACAAGAGTGCCCTCCTTCTGACACTGGTCCACCCCTCCCCATGTTAGAGGGGTCTGTTCTCCAGATGATGAATCCCTTGAGGGTAGGAACTAAACTATCATCCCTGCTGCATTCCCAGCACTAGACCCAGGACCTCCCCCAGAGGAGACACTCAAAGAATGCTGCCTGAATGAATAAGTCACTCATGGAATAAACAAGTGAACACAGGCTTGGGAGTCAAATATAACTGACCTCAAACCCGGACTTTAGAAAAACCCACATGACGGTGGGTGAGTCACCCTGAGGCTCTCCAAGCCTCAACTTCATCACCTATAACACCTGTGAGAGAGCCAGACTACCCTCCCCAGGCGTTGCTGGAAGGATTAAATGACAGAATGCACACTAAACTCTTAGCACATGCCTGGAGCCAGAAACGCATTCCATAGATCGCACCCAGAGCTATAGACCTAGATCCTTGACTTTGTGCGAAACCCAGAAATAGGCACTGGGGTTCTGCAGTCATTAAAATACAGTCCCTGCTTTATATTTTAATTAATTTATATAAGTATTATCTACCCATTTATTCAGCACTTACCATAATAATAAAAGAGTCACATGCTTTGTGCTAAACAGTTCATATTAATTATCTCCTGTGATCTCCGCAATAGCCTTATAAATTAGGCTCATTGAACAGATTGGGAAACAAGGCTGAAAAGAGTTCATTAACTTGCCTAAAGTCACATGGCTAACAAGGCACCAGACAGACACTTGAACACACATTTTCCAGACTGGTCTCTCAATACCAAGCTCTCTTCTTGTCTCTGAGAATTTGCCACTGACTTTTTCCCACCCTCATGCTGACCTCTGTTACACAAGAGTCACCCTTAAGTTTTACATAGACATCTATAAGACCCAATTTGTTCCTGAGGTCTGAGGTCCCTGAGGGGCAGGACAGGTACCAGTAAATGGGGCAGAGGGGGAGAGAAGGAGTGGAGGAGTGAGGGAGAAGGCAGGCTAACTCTCCCCTTGGCAACTACCTGGCATAGGACATGCAGACTGAATGAAAGATGGGGAAGAGAAGACTCAAAGAAGCACCAAACTGGAGACCCTGAACGCTCAAGAGAAATTTAACAACTCAAGGAATCAGGAAGGCAGGCGGGACAAACCACGAAATTAAGGAGAACCAAAGCACAGATTCCCACAAGTGACAACAGTCGTCTCAAACCCACCTTGCTCCCCAGTCTCCCTGTTTGGTATTGGGCAAACCTTCTAGCCTCAGGCCTGTCGTTACTGAAACAGGGCACCTAAAGCCTGCCCTACCACGCTCGTTGAATCACTGAGAGACTCCAAGAAGATTCCTTAACATGCTTTGAAAAAAAAATTAAAGAAGGCATATTTTAAGCATGGTTTTTAAGATATATTTCTTGTAGGCCAACAACCACATTGATGGAAGACGCATCCACCCCCTTGCACCCAGAGAAGGGTTTGCATCCTAGCCTTGCTTTCTCTCTCTCTCTCTCTGTCTTTTTTTTAATTAACATATAATGTATTATTTGCCCCAGAGTACATGTCTGTGAATCATCAGGCTTACACATTTCACAGCACTCACCATAGCACCTACCCTCCCCAATGCTAGCTTTGTTTTCTTGAGCAAACCTCTTACCTTCCTGGTGCCTGTTTTTCCCATCTAGAGATCAAGAATAGGAACAGCAACCTCTCGGGGTTGGCCTGCCTGCTTCATGTGAACATGGACACATTAGCTCGTTGTACATGTATGTTATCTTGTCTGTGAGTTCTACAATCATTTTTGCTAATTTGTTACATTTATTATGGAAGTAATAAGTCCTGTCCTATAGTCCTCCTAACAGAAGGCAACACCAATGGTCCATACTTTGGGGCCAGATAGATCTGCTTTGGCGCCTCAACTCTATGCCTTCTTAGCTGGATGGGGGGAGTTAGCATGCCTATGTTTATCTTTTTTTTTTTTTTAAGAGTTATTTATTTGACAGAGAGAGAGAGAGATCACAAGTAGGCAGAGAGGCAGGCATCGAGAGAGGGGAAAGCAGGCTCCCTGCTGAGCAGACAGCCCCCGCCCCCCCCCACCCCCCCCCCACAAGGTTTGATCCCAGGACCCTGAGATTATGACCTGAGCCAAAGGCAGAGGCTTTAACCCACTAAGCCACCCAGGCGCCCCCTGTGTTTATCTTTAAAGCAGAAGTGAAAACAGTACCTCATTTCTCTTCTTTAAAATGGAGATGATATTAAGTAGATAAAACATATTCAAGTACCTAGCATGTGTAATAATTTCTTATCAAGGATCTTATATAAAAGAAGAACTTATATAAGAGTCTTTGACTCAATTTTGTTCCACTTTCATTAAATCTCAAAACTTGCAGGACGGAGAATTACTCCAGGAGGAATTTTACTCTCAACCAAGGGGTGGGCTGAGGACTTGAGACCTCCTCTTGCAAGTCTCTCAGTGACCAAAGGACAAGAACAGATCTTTTCTTCCCAGGGCACAAGTTTTGTTGATGTGCTAATATAACCCAGGTAGTGGAAATTCAGGTCAGGGATTTAGGGGTAAACTGAAGAAACTGCCATCAATCTTCTGGGAACCCAATGTTCAACTTTAGGCTTTCAAAACAAAAAAGTACCCCTTGCTTCTTAAATTCAGGAGAAAACTGCCTTTAATGAGTGCCGGCAGACAGGATCCCAGAAGAGGCTGGAGAAATGATACTGTGTTTTCATCTCGCATTGTTGGCTTTGGAGAGTGGCCGGAGGCCTCGAAGCCTCGGATCTCTAGGCTGACAGTCAGCTGTTCACTGAGTGCTCCAGAGCACAAGCTCTAGGGTCCCTGGGGGACCTGCTCAGACCCCTTCTGTCTGAGACCTCAGAGAGTACCCGGAGGAGGGACTGAGCCAGTCCCCAGGAAGCGCAGGTCACACACCAGAGTAGGGATCAGGGCGGAAGAGGGAAGTGATGGGTAATGGTTACAATGTTGGGGGGCACATTCCCCATGCCAGGCTAAGTGCTCTTTGTGCATTTCTACACAGCATCCCAGGGATGTAGGTGCTGGGAACACCACTTTACAGATCAGGAAGCTGAGGTTCAGAGAGGTTAAGTAGCTTTGCCAAGGTCACATGTTAAAAACAAGGGGAGACAGAATTTGAACCCCAGAGCCCACACACTTAATCATGGTCACTTCTGCCTGTGTGTATATTAAATGAGTGACGTTTACCTCTTGAGTATAAGCTTCGCTCCCAAGACCAATCCACAGCCAATCACACCGAAGACCTCTTGAATACAACCATGTGAATGGGAAAGGAGCCTAGAAGCCCCGTTCCTCCTCAGATGTTTGGATCTTCTCTGCACTCTCTTTGCCAATCAATCACCCAATACCTGCTTTCATATCTTTAGTGACACAGACTCTAACTTACACGGTAGCCCCTTTGCCCTTGAGGAGCTCTGGCTACAGGAAATCCTACATTGAGCTGAACTATGTCTCACGGAAATGTCTACCCACCAGTCTTATTTCTGCCCTCTGAGATGTTGCCAATTCAAACCTTCTTCCACCTAACAGCCCTCTGGGTACTTTGAAAACAACAATTCTGGTCTCTTCAGATAGACCACTCCCATCTCTCCCTACCGCTGCAGAAAAATAATAATAATAAGACATTTATTTACTTGTTCACATTCTCAATAAACACTGCCTGAATACCGACCACAGATCAAACACTCTGCTATTTAAGTGCCAAGGGAAACATGGAGCTTAAATTCTAGGAGAGAAGATAAAAAGACACACAAATGATTACATTACAAGGTAGAAATTGTGAAACTGTAAGACTACCTAAAGGATAGCTCTATGGGTTCAGAGACTGAGCCTTTCCAGCTGGGTATGTGAAGATGACATAGAGATGCTCTTTGAGCCTGGCCTTGAAGACAGAGAAGTGTTACTGACCATCTCCGTTGCAAAGAACTGAGTGGACGCAGGGTGCTGGGGTGGCATAACGATGAGAGCATCGGGCTGGGGACACATCAGCTACACAGCATCTCTCGTCCTGCACCGCATTCCGACAAGGATCTATAAAATGGAACTAACAGCACCTGCCATGACTATGCCCCTCAAGTTGCCATGAGGATCAGGTGCAAGGGTTCTGAAACCAGACAATAATGAGAGGAAATGCCCGGCGGATGCAAGGACTTGATAAGCCCTGTTTTCTTACTTGGAGATTACCCTGACACTTCCACACTTTGCTGAGAGCTGGAAGAGTCAGAAGACACACGCTTTGGTGACAGCCCCATTGAGGGGCTTCCATTCCAGCACAAGCAGAAGGAGAAGAAGGAAAAGTGAAACTAAGAGAGAAGCAACATGGCTGGAGCACGAGGCAAAGCAACCAATAAGAGCCTCAGCTCCTCGGCACCAAGTCATTCAGAATAATCCTATAAGGCATGATCAAAGAAAGGATCAACAGCTCAAACACATTACCACCCACCTAAGCCTTGAGAGGAGAAGGCCCACTGAGAGATTAAGACACTTAGGACATGTCTGAGAGGTTTTCCTGCAGTTAGAGCTTCACTAATTGATATCCAAGCACTGGCAACCATGCTGCCTGGCTCGTTATTACCTTCACCTGAGAAAGGAAAGCCCACCCTCATGCAGACTCAAGGCCCAAAGCAGAGAAAGGTGCATGGTGAGATTTTCTGCAAGGTCACATGAGACACCCTTTTGCCTCTAATCAGGCTACATGGACACACACTTCGGTTGGATACAAGTTTCTTGTGCATGTAGTCAATCAGCCATGAAGAGACATATATTGAGCACTCTATGAATCAGGGCTCTTTCAGGTACAAAGGAAAAAGAAATCCAACTATAACTGGCTTAAGCACAAAATCAATTAATTGGTCCATTTAACTAAAAACCCAGAGGAGATCATGATTTGAGGCTGCCTGGATGCAGGCACTCCAACAATATCACTGGGAAAGTGGCTTTCTCCAACTCTCGATTCTGATTTCCCCATATTGGCTTTATCCTGTTTTGTTTTGGTGGGGGGAAAAGAGTGTGCTCTCCTATTCACATCCTCAAAGCACTAAGTCTAATTAGCTGTGATTGGATAGATTTGGGTCATATGTTTATTCCTGAGCAAGTCTGTGTTCAGGGGCTAGGGTATATTGATGAAGCAGAACTGTAAGGCCCTCCCACCCCTGGATCTTGGGCTAATCCCACCCAAACCACCTAGACTGAAAGTGGGTGAGGTGAAGGGTATTCCTCAAGGAAAACCCATTCTGCTGTTACCAGAAGAATGACAAATGGATGTCAGTTGGGCAAAACCAACAGATGTCTATTCTCAGAACTCTTCTGGTGGAAATCCAAAAAGGAAATCCACAATAATGCCATATTTCTTAATCCAGGAAACCATTCTTCAGTTGAGGGAAAGTTGTCACATGTAAAATTAATAGAAAACCTAACTGATTATAACAAATAACCTCCAGCATACATTACAGATCCTTAGTCTGAAAAATGACATTGGCTGCTAAAACTGAGTAAGACACTTGATCTCTCTGTGCCTTAAACATCATTTCTCTGTAAAGTGGGGGCAATAATAGACTCTACTTCATAGGGTCATTGTGATAATTTAATAAGAGTGTTATCAGAAGCATGGAGCACAGTGCATGTCATGTAGTAAATAAATCTTGTAGGACTTGATTCATTCATTCAATGCTTACTATGTGCCAAGAACTACTATAGGTACTGGTCATATAGAGAAGAAAGTTCTTATTACTTTGCTGCTTATATTCTAAAATGAAAAAGTAAATACATGATGAACAAAAAAATTTAGATAAGGATAATTGCTATGAAGAAAAATAAAACAAACTGAATGATAGTGATGGAAAAGAGGTACTTGCGGGAGAACAGTCAGAGAAGGCTTTGTTGAGGAGTAGCATTTAACAGAGATATAAGTGACTAAAAGAACTAATTATGTGAAGATCTGGCCTCAATTGGTAGCTTGGTGAGATAAGGGGAGAGTGGCATGAGGTTTGGTCACAGAGGGGAGTCAGGGCTGATCATGTAAGCCTGTGCTTAGGAACTGTATTTCATTCTAAGTACAAAGGGAATTCAGTGCAAAGGTTTAATATTTTAAAGACTACTCTGGCTTCTGTATAAAGAATGGACTATGAGTTGGGTGTAAAAAGTAAAAGTGAGAGCTAGAGAAGAAAAAAATGCTTGCTGGAAGAATAGAAGTGAAAAAGTAACAGCAATCCCTGAAGAAAGCATAAGGTAAGACCAAGATAAAGAGGGGCCATAAGGGAGCCAATTGAGGGAGTCATGAGCATGGTGCAGAACAGTGGTAGGAACCTTTCAGTGGATCCTTTCTGCCTTCTTACTATGAAGAAGTAATCTGTGTCTGACAAACTCTCCTACTGAGAAAAACTGGAACAAAAATAAAATTAGTGTTTCAAGGCAAGTGGGAGCTACCAAGGCAGCCACGACTCAAAGGACTGAATCTGTGCTTTCTCTACTCTGGGCACTTTCAGATTCTCACTGCAGAACAAAAAGACAAAACAGAAAACAGTGGCCCAGCAGTTTCACTGGGGTACAAGGCCCACCCCCCAAAAAGTTAAAGGCAGCCCCCAGAAATTAAAGAGCTAAGACCCTGGAGAAAAAGAACCACAGAGAAGCAAGACCAACATCCCGCATGCAATTTCTTCTCCATGCCTTTGCCAAATTCCCAGATGTGCATGTAGGGGGTGAGACTCTAAGTAGCCAAGCAAACACAGCTGATAATTTCACTCTCCTTGAGTGAGAGCAGGAGTTAACGACGGAGGGAGAGAACAGAGAATGGGAATGGAAAAACAGTAACTCTACTGTGGAGAAACCTGCCAGACACCACCTAAACAAAATGACCAACGTCAACATCAACAGTGATAAGTCACGGAATATCATGTACCCACTGAGATTACATGACAAGGAGGGCACATCACCACTATGATGTCCTTTCAAAACCTCATAACCTCAGTCTAATCATAAGAAACAATCAGACGAACTCACATTGAGTGGCATTCTATAAAATACCTGACCAGCACTTCTCAGACCAATAAAGTCATGAAAAAACAGGGAAGACAGAGAATCTGGCACGATGCAGAGGAGATTAAAGAGACACGATGAGTAATGTGGTATCCTGGTATCCTAGATTGGGGTCTGCAACAGTAAAAGGACAAAAAAGGAAAAAGCTGGAAAAATCCAAATAAAGATTATAGTTCAGCAAATAGTAATGTGTCAATATTGCTTCCTTACTTCTGGCAAATGTATCGTATTATATAAGATGTTAACATTAGGGAAAACTGGGTGAAGGGCATATGGGAAATTTTCTGTAAATTCTAAAATAAAACAAAATGAATGATAGCGTTGGGGGGTGGTACTTCAGGGAGGATGGCCAGGAAGGGCTTTGTTACAAAATAAAATTTTAAAAGATTATTTTTGAAAAAGCAGCTGCTAAGAGGTGAAACACTAAGTAATGATTTTGGCAGTCCCAGACAGTTGTGGAAACAAAAACTGGAATTGTCAGGACGCACCAAAGAGAATGTTCTTGCTTTCAGCTGAGACCCCGATGGGCTCAAGAAGTAAAGCACAACAGAAATTGACACCCCTCATATGGTGATGGAGACTAGCTTTTGGGGGGGTGATCACTTTTTAGTGCACATAGATATCAAATTATAATGTTGTACACTGAAATTTATATGTTACATACCAATTTTATGCCCAAAAAAGTATACTGAAAAAAAAAAAAGAGGGGGAGGAAATAGACATTCCTTACAAAGCCTGAAACAAAGCTTGAAATCATCTCAGGGCATGGCTGAATCAAGGTGATCTGTCCACATTCTGCCAGCCTGAAGGATATGTAGTCTTTTCTAGAAGATAACATGATTCAGAGCCAGTGTAATTTTTCATATATAATTTAAAGTATTTACTGAAAAAATAACCAGGCATGGCAGTAAACAGATACAAATGATCAAAACCCAATTTTAAAATATCAGGCCATAGAGAGATACCAGTAGGCAGCCCAGATTCTAGAATTCTCAGGCAGGAATTTTTAAATAATTATGATGATTATGTTCCAGAAAATAGATGAAAAGATGGGGAATTTCTCCAGAGTGCTGCAATCTATTTTCTAAAAAGAAAAAATAAGTGAAAGTGCTGGCCTGAAGATTAGAACAATTGAAATTAATTCAGTATATAAGTGTAAAACCAGATTACATACAGCAGAAGACACGATTACTGAAAAGAGTAGAAAAGATCCAGATTGATTCAGAGAAAGGGGTAAAAAAGAATAAAAATAAGTGGTGAAGAAACATCACAAAAAGGTCTTGGCCTATGTGTGACTGGGATTCTAGTGGAGAAGAGAGAATAAGGGAACAATAATGAAAGAAATACTGACTACTGATGAACTACATCAAGACACAAATTTGAAAGAGCTCTGTGAGTCTCAGCAGGGATATTCACAAAGAACACAGAACGCTGGCAGCCACCGAGGACCCCTGGGAGTGGAGGCAGCAGGGGGCTGTGGGTGGGAGGCTCCACCTGGGCTAGGACCCAGCAGAAGGTGACGCCCAGCAGGCCTGGACATGTCTGTTTGATGGGAGTGTGTGCTCCAGGATGGGAAATCCCATCAGCAGTGTTGGAAGGAAGGACGCTGCAAGCTTTGAAATGTTCCTTCCTTGGATCTAAAATATCAGTGTTGGATGCCAGATCAAGATTCAGAGGAAGAAAAGGATATTGATACCAAACAAAGTGAGAATGACAGAGGATTTTCTCTGGTCATTAAAACAGAGAAGCCAAAATGGAAAACATACTTTCTACTCTATCTGTTTGGTTGAACCATTTTCCCCCTCCATGGAACATTGGAGAAAATAGATGAGTTCTGTTTTTTAATAAGTATAAAGTAAATGATTCCTTTGCTCTAAGTTATTTTTAGAAGAAACACTTAATTGAACAATTATGGGCTGGGAGCATACTAAATATGTTTTGAGAATTGTTCTAAAAGCAGAAACAATAGAAAAGATTATTATTTTCAAATTTGACTCTTCAACCAAATGACACAATTTGTACATCCTTTGTGAATGATATGAATGTGGCTAATGGGACTGATATAATCCATTACATAGAGCCACATGAGAAAATGCCTATGAGGGAAGTGTAGCATAAAACTTTATTCAATCTTTCCTGCGTGGTTCTAATATAGTATTCGACGGGGATGAAAGCTACAGCATAGGGAATACAGTCATTGGTATTATAACGTGTTGTATAGTGACCAATGGGAGCCATACTTGTGAACACAGCATAACATATAGACCTGTTGAATCACTATGCCATGAACTTGAAACTAATGTAACATTTTGTGTCAACTCTACTTCAATAAAATACACACACACACACACACACACACACACACACACACATATACACATAAAAAGTAATTAATTAAAATAGGGTTTAACTCCTTGGGGAAAAAAGCAAGCAAACAAACATAGGCACATGATATAAAACTGATAAAACTAAAGTCAGTAAAATATTAAAAAACCCCAGAAAACAAAGATACATTCTTTAAAGGATCAAAAATAAGGCCTATAGCTGACTTTTCAAAGATATTATATCAGGGAGAAAAGAATGGAATGATATAATCAATAGTATACTTCCAAATACCTCTAAGAATCAAAATCTAAAGCAGAGACGATACTAGAAAATATTTTGAACTGAACAATATTGAAAACATAACTTGTAGGATGCATCTTAAGTAAAGCTCAGGAGAAAAGACACAGTCTTAAATGTATATTAGAAAATAAGAAAGGTTAAAAATTAATTATCTAAGCATTCCTTTCAAGAAGCCAGAAAACAAGAAACAAATTAAACAAGCAAAAAAATGCATAAATTGAGGGGGGGAAGGAAAGAAAGAAAAGAAAACAGATCTGTAATATAAAAAAAATTTTAAAGCCGGTAGTTTGAAGTGACCAATAAAATGGCTGATCCCCTAGAAAGAAAAATTGAGAAAAAAGAGTATAAATTACGCTATGACAAATAGAAAAGAAGACATCACTACAGATTCTATAGACTAACAAAGTAAGAGGATTATGGCACTTTTGTGCAAATAAATGTGAAAATTTATATTAAATGGACAAGTGCCTAGAAAAGTACAACTTACTAAAACCACCACAAGAAGAAATATATCATCTTAACAATCCTATCTCTATTAAATAAATCAAATCTGTAAATAAAAACTTTTCTCTAAGAAACCTCCAGGCCCAAATGGCTTCACCAATGAACACTTCCAAACATTTAAAAGACAAGTAACACCAACCTTAAATAGATGTTTCTAAAGAATAGAAAAGAGAAAACATTGGTGATGAGGCCACCACGATCTTTCTACCAAAACCTGAAAAAGACATTTTTAAGTTCTAGGTTAATCCTTCTCATGAACGAAGATTATTTCATTTTGCCAAAACACAAGCAAAATGGAAGTAACAGAAATTAGAATTATCAATATCTTTGGCATAAAATGACTGGGAGGGGATATGAGGCCATGTTCTGTGTCACGATATAGATAGCATCCATTTTGTCAGTAACTTAACAAAACTTATGAAAGTCATGTATGTGTATTTCCAATTTAAATGATTTTTAAATATGCGATATAAGAATCTCTCTGCCTCACCTCCTTCCTTCAACTAACACTGATTGTGACCCATTTGCCATAGTTCCTAGCACAGAGAAGGTAGTTAATAAACATTTGTTAAAAACCAAATGAACAACTCTTTTATTAGAGCTGTAAAATCTCAGCACGTGTCAGACACACAGCTGGTGTTCAAAATCCATGTACTTTTTAAATGAATGAGCCACCAAGTGAAAACTCAGGAGAGAAAAGGAAAAAAAAAAAAGGTTCTGCCAAACCTTCTTAATGCCAAAACTCTTTGTGGAGGCAGTGAGAGACCCAATAAGAGGAACTGACTGAATAAACGTGAAGTAAGAGTTAAGGAGAGGCTAAGAAGAAGTAGGAAAGTAGGAAAAAAGAGACAAAGATAGTGTGATGGAAAGATGGGAAAACAGCATGAAAGGATCCTAAAGTCTCACATGGGCGTCAAGCCACTGGAGCCCAGTGCACAAGTATCTGCCCTGTATTGACTTGGCTACAAAATTAAATTGGGGGAGTCTCTGGGCAGAAAGCCAGGGTCTGATCAGTCTTGATATGGGGCATTTCTTCTTCACTGATCCTACCTCCTCTTTTTTTATTTTAGGTCTCCAAATGAAGGTGATGGGAACCAGGACTTGAGAGACAGGAGTCCTGAGTTCTAGACTCAGCTTTGTAGGGATACCTTATTAAGTCAGTCATTCCAATTTCTGGACTTGGTGACTAATCAGAAAAATGGGAGGAAAGGTCCCTCGATATTGTAAGCATCCACTGCTTATGACTTAAAATTCTCCTAGTGCCATTGAGATTTTCCAAGTAGTTCTGAGGTCCCGTCTTTAAAGAACAGAGGGCATACTATTGCTCTGCAATTAAAAAAAAAAAAAAAAGATAGCAAGTTCATTCTCTAAATTGGGTTAGGAAAGGCTGGCAGTAAACCTCCCACTCCTTGGAGGAAAGGTTGTTCCATAGTACCATTTGAAGACCTGTATTCATCAAAATACTTCAGCACAATTAGGCAAGCTGCTCCGTTCCTCGGAATATCCATCTCCCTTTACAAAGTATCACTGAAGCCTGTCAAAGCAGTATTGAAACATCCAGCACTCTCCTCTGTGAATGTCATTATGGTCAGAGGCTTGGCATTGTGTTAATTACATTAGCGGGTTCAGGCCTGCATAATCTCACCTGATTAACACTAGTCCTTCCTCTTTCTCTCTTCAGGCCCTCTGCCTGAATCTTTTTGTCCTTCCTTCATTTATTCACTCATTCATCCTTGCAAGAAATATTTACGGAGTTTCTCCTATGTGCCAGTCACTCTATCAGCTGCTAGACACGTATCGGTAACAAGCCAGGTGAAGTCCCTTCCTTTGTAGATTTCCTTTACCTTCTCTCTCCATGCCCTTTATTTTAGTTGGAGCAAAAAATGGTGGAAAGACCCATTAGCTATAGGTACCTGAACTCTTGTCTCAACTCTACTACTAGTCTAAGGGGTAAGTCACTTAACCTCTCTGGATATCATTCTCTTCTTCTTTAAGTAAGTGTTGAACAAGAACAGTCTCTAAGAATCTCTCATGTGGACTTTTTTCAGTAGCTTCTAACTAGTCTCCCTGTTTTCATTTTCCCCTCCTGTTCCTACACATTTTACTCTAAACACAGTAGCCAGACTAATCTTGTTAAAAAGTTAAGTCAGATCTTGTTACCCAAAACCCTCCAAAAGGGTTTCACTCAAAATAAAACCCAAAGTCCTTACTGTGCTCTGGAGACAGTGCCTGGCCTGGCCTGCAAGCACTCTCTAACCTCCTCAGCTGGCACTCTCACCTTCACTCATTCCCACAGGCACACTGGCCTCCTTGCTGTTTCCTGCACACTCGAAACATACTCCCCTCTTGGGGTCTTTATGTTTGCTCTCCCACCACCTGGAAAGCTCTCCTTCCCCTCCCCTAGGTTCATATGGCTCATTCCCTCACTTCCTTCTGTCCTCTGTTCAAATGTCTTCTTTTCAGAAAGCACTCCCTGATCTGACCACCCTATATTAAATCGTAGCTCTGTATCACTTTCTGCCCTTAGACTGCTTTCTTCTCTTTCTTAAACCTTATGATTGTCTAATACATCATAATTTAACTTTTTGTCTTCTCTCCCCTCCACTGGAAGATACACTCCATTAGAATAGGGATCTTTACCTGTTTTGTTCCCTGCTATAACCCCAGGGCTTAGAATAGTGATTGACACAGAGTAAATGCTGAATGAATGAATGAATGAATGAATGAATGAATGGAATTCAAGCATGAATCGCCTCTAGGAATAAAATAAGTCTCAGTGCAGATCAAAGTGTATTCATACTTAGAAGAACTCAAATCTGACTACCTATATGGGGCCACCCAAGTATTGGAATTGGGCTACACACTTACCATTACAAAATGGACCATCTGCTGGAGCCAATCCATTCCATTCCATTGAGATTTCTGTTTCAAAGCTTGGTAATCAGAATAAGATTAGACCGGAATGCCATATCTTCTATGCAGCTTCTTGTGATGGGAAGAATGGGTGCTACTCCCCTTATATGACTTAGGCTCAAAGAGATTTGGTCATTTATCCAACATCACCCAGCCTTTTTGAGGCAGAGATAAAATAAGAACATAAATCTCTGACCTCCAAGCCTGCAGGTATTTCAACGGTGACGTACACAAGGCAGAAACATCCAAGTATACTGCTTACAGGCACAAGAAATATATGAGATCTGGGGTAAAAAGTGTAGATTTCCAATGATGAGGAATTTTCCCACTGAACCTCTAAAGTGATTTCATGTCTGGAGGTTCATGTTACATATTGGTGGATCCCCAATGCTTGGCACACTCTTACTTCATGCATGCTGATTAAATAAAAGTAGTAGACTCAGAGTCAACTAGAAAACAGGGGCCCCTAGGTAGTAAATATTCTCCTCTCCTGCACAGCCCAAAGCCTTGGAGCCAGTCACACCTACATCAGCAGCAGCAGCAACAACAATAACAACAACAACAACAACAACACACACACACACACACACAATGTCCCTTGAAGGAGAAGAAAAAGTAACTTCCACACATTGCCTCCGCTTGCTTCCTGGCCAGGTAAGGAACAAAGAAGTTGTGACGTCACAGTTTGTTTTAGAATCTTCAGGGTACAATGACACAAATCGATGCATACTTACATGCCCGTGTGGACAGAGACCCATTTACAAGCACAAATGTACAAAAACACACATGTGTACTGCGCATTCGCTTCAGAATTAGGGTGGATACCAAACCACAAATCAATTTGTATATACAGAAATATACATGTCTGTCTCACAAATGTACACACACACACACACATTCACAAAGATAATATTTACCTCAAGGTACTACCATGGGAAGTAAATGAGATTATGTGAAGTGCACACTAGTACCTGATCGATGAAAGGCATGCTAGTAAAGGTTAGCAATAGATTAGATAGATAGATAGATAGATAGATAGATAGATAGATAGATAATATAATGTGTATAAGACTCATATGAATAACCACCTTCGAAGCAAAACTTCCTTTTCAGTCACTACTCAGAAAGTCCTGGAAATTCTAAGCAGCCCAGCACTGTTCTGGTGTGCGGAAGCCAATACAAGAGAGGAATGTCAGCTGTGTCGTAACAGTGGCGTGGAGGTTGGACGTGGGGGGATCCCTGCTGGTAGGAGACTGGTGAACAAAGCTTTCCAGACTTCTTTGGGAGAAGGCCTGGGCTTGGAGACAGCTGAGCTGTTAAGAACTATTCTAAGGAGAACCAACCTCCAAAACGCCAAAAGGAGGAGTTCCTAACTGCTGAGAAAGAGGGAAGGGTTGACCCCACTCACTAGGCTGGAAGGGAGAGACCCCAGGGTCCCAGCCAGTTCAAATCAACTAGAAAATCCTGCAGAGGCTATTAATCCACTGAAGTCTAGTAGCTTGGAGAAAATCTGATTAACTCTACCTCCCCAGCTGGGCTCTAGAGTGAAATGTACAGCTGGTTTCTGAGACTCAACTAAGGTGAGAAACAGAGAAGCAGGAGGCTGGGGGCAAAAAGAGAGTAGGAGTGGTTAAGTACTAAATACCTGTGTGTACAGCTTGTCCCAATCATTATTTGGGAACAAGACACAGCTCTCTTAGGCTCTGTTGCCCCAGCTTGTGACATGTAAAAAAAGTGTCTCCTATCCAGTTGGAAGGGGGCATATTTTCTTTATCTCCCCCCACTGGGCAGGGGGTGAGGGGTGAGGGCAGGTGAGGGGGCCAGCAGTGAGGCCAGGGCTGCTCCTTCTTGACCCTAGACAGCGCTCAACGAATTTCTTCTGCATTTTCCTGTTGCAGTGGCCCAGGGTAAGAGCAGGGGGTTTTTATGGACCAGACTTTTTCTTGAAACCTCTCCTTCACTTCTGTACCAAATATTATAACTTCATAGCACTAAAGAAAGTCAGGGATCTGGTTCAATTCTTCCCTTTTAAGATGATGTACTGAGCCCAGAGGCAGGTTCCAACTGGGACCCGTGGTGTTTGTTTTACTCACATACAAGTACATTCTTTAAATATCGTGGCAATATTTTGAGAGCCCTCGAGAGATTAACTCCATAATCTCCCCCACCCCACTGCCCGCTTGCAAAGGAGGAGAGAGACGCGGCTGTCGTCCAGCACTTTAAGCGTTAAACTCAACCTAGAGTCTAATACGCGATTGGCCAAACACTGAGAAAAGATCTGGTTTTCGCAGCCGCGGGCCAATGAGCACCTCGAGTGGGAGGGTTTGAAGATACTAAGGAGTTTTTTCCCCCCTTTTTTTCCTCTCCACCCCCTCCCATCGGCCTTCGCCCGCCCCCCCCCCCCATGCCGCCAGTTTGTTAAATTAATGCAGTAAGAAAGTCTGAAGATCTGAAGGAGTCCTGGCCAGAGGAAGATGGGCGAGTTCAAAAAATCGAGAGGCATCTGAAGCCTTGCGCTACTGAGCCCCGCAGGGTCGCCATGGACTCCGGCAGCCCCTGAAACTTGCCCTGAGCTCTCTCACGCCTGCAGCCCCGAGCAATGGGACACCTTTCCTGCAGCGATCATAACTTATTCGGCGGGGACCAGAGAACAGGGATCGCAAGGCAACAGCAGACCGGCACGCAGGCAGGGGAACGAGATTCCGGGACTCGGTCGCGATGCGCCAGCCTGGCACATTCTCCGGGATTTAACTGAAGGCAGCACCGTCAATCCCTTCCCCTCGCCCCTAACCCCCTTAGGCCAGCCCAGGGGCATAAAGCCCAGCTCTCTCAAACCCAAGATGCTCGCCGAACCTAACGGTCCGAGGCCAGCGTTCTGATCGCCACAGATTTTTTTTTCCTTGCATGGAGCTGGCCGTTTAAACAGAAAAACGGGGGTAAAAAAGAAAAAATACCCACCCCCAAACGTGCCTCCCCAGCGCCGCAGGGAGCCAACAGACAAGCTGGAGTTTAACAAACAGCAATACTCTTCGCACTCCTGAAAAGCAGGGGCTGGACGCTCTCCGTGGTGCTGAAACGCTTCGCGGCTGCCTCTGTCCGTGGTACCTACAGACCCGGTTTTCCAATTTCCCCTGGGGCCCTTCTCCGCGCCCCGGTTCTCCACCTCCCCTTAGCATCTGGATTATTTTTTCAGTAGCGCTCGCTGGTTTTGTAAGTGCCAATTTGAAACATTTTTGCCCCCATAACTCGTGGACTACAAAGCACAAGGACCTGAAAATGTACAGCTTCAATACTCTTCGACTCTACCTTTGGGAGACCATTGTATTCTTCAGGTATGCAATTTTCTACTGACCACATCGCTGTAATGGAAATGGGGTAAAGGAGCACTGAGGCTGACTCTGTCCGTGATCCCCTCATTTGGGGGGGAGGGGGCTATTGTATACCGCTGCAATCGGGTCTTTCCATCCCCCGCTCCCCCACCCCACCCCGCCCGCAGGGTGTCTGGCTTGTGCGTGGAGGTCTGAGACAGTCGCTGCTCTGGCAGCTGTTTGCCTGTTTTTTGTGATTTGTTTGTCCTTCTGCCTGCTATACCCCCTGCTCCATCACTGGCCCCCAGGCCCTCTACATATTGGCTCTCACTGGGCTGAGGACTTTAAGGGGAAGCTTCAGGAGTTACTCAGTTTAATTAGGACTGCATTCTCTCTAACCGCAGTGCCGAAAACCTCAGCTCTCCCGTCTGGGAGCCAAGTGACAACTAGCGGTGACGGGGAAGGTTGCACTCGAACTTGCTGGACACAGAACATTTTATTTTCTCTTCTTTTTTTGTTGTTGTTTTCTTTCTCTGTGGTGGTGGGGGGGGGGGGGGAGTTGCTGAGGCTTAGTGCTTGGAAACAATAGTGTTATGACCTCAGATTGTAAAGCCCTGAACTTGGGTGCAGAGTGAGTCTACTTAGGAACAGATCCTGGGAAACATTTCCCTTTTGAAACTTTGACTCCCTCCTCTTACCCACTCACCTTTTCAAACTCTTTGTTAGCTGCAGATTCTAAACTGATGGACAATTCCTGTTTTGTTTAATTTATGTCTGTCCCTCAGTCTGTAGCTAAATTCCTTCACCCCCTATCTCTCAGGTTAAAATTTTCTGTCTTCAGACTTAGCATTCTATGTTAGTACAAGTGGAAAGTGAAAAATCACCTCTTCGGGAAGCATTGAAATAGATAGTCCTTTTGTAAGTCGGTGAATCAGCCATCGTCAGAGATGGTTATGATAAATTCCATTTATATGAATTGAAAAAAATTTTTCTTCTTCCATCACCCACAGGGATCATTAATCTTCCTCATTTTAGATACCTGCCTCTCATGTTTACCATAGCATTGTATTAACAGCCACTTGAAAAACCCACTCTAGGTTATTTTTAAAAATAAGTAATCATCAAATATTATTCTCTCCCATCATAAATCAACAACTAATTCTTGGTTTTCCTTTTAACATTGTAGGGAATTCTGCATATGAATTGTTGGTTTGACTAACCTGTCGATTGGTTTATTAAATGAATGACAACTCCCTCAGACCCCAGATTGTAAGAGTCTATATGTGAACCACTTTTCATGTCTTTCTCTTGAGATGAAGAAAAGACCCCCTCCTTCCCTGAGATACCCAATGCTAAAGCTTCTAATCTCCAGCTCAAATAATTCTTTGATAGGCCATAGTCCTGCCCACAGCTCAGAATGCAAATAGTCAGGGAGTCAGATAGAATGAAAAAAGTGCAACAATCCAGGGTCTTGTGAATTGTGGTGAAATGTAGCTACTTTATGGGGGAAAGGGCAGGAAGTATCCTCTTAACAATACCAAATCCTTTCTCCTCTACATACCTATAGAACTGTAAAATCCTGTGGAGGTGGGGTACTTGTTAACATTTGTATGCAAATTGATTCTCTGTTTGGCTTACTGAGACAGAACTGAACCAGAAAGATTAAAGAGCAAATTAATAGGACTAAGCGCATCACCCCCCATACACACACCCGATTCCTTTTTTCCTGATGAGCAGTATGCTGGATTTTCTTCTCCACGACATTGTCTTTCACAAAAGGGAGACACGGTCTAAAAGGTTTGCATTGTAATCATTTTGGGAACACTGTGAATCCACCGTGTTTATTCTTTAAGTAAACTGGTGGTGGCCCGTTAGGAAGCCTCACTCTACATCTCCTTCCCCTACGTGTGTCAAGGCATATCTGAGCTAAAAATGTGTGTGGGATTCTGTGTTTATAAGGAAAGAAGAGTCATGACTCTGGAGAGCTGGGAAGGGATTGGTACTATCGCACTTTCAAGATACAGGAATGGCTACATCATCTGAGGAGTAAATGTTGTTTCAGAAATGTTCTGAAACATAAAATAATAAAACTAGAAATTGAACTAGGGAAATATCTTCAGGAATTTTTCAGAAAGATGAGGGGAAAGTGTAAAAAGGAGGGAAAGTATTGTCTTTGTGTAATTGGCACTTTCTCTCTCATTTTTTAAATTTTAGGTGAAAATGCAGAAGCATTAAAATCTGGGGATGCAATAGAATTGTATGTGGGGGTAAATGGAGATGGGCAGCTTCCTAGCAGGTTCCATGTGAATAACCCTTTCTCCCAATGGACAGGCACTCATGTTGGAAGAGCCAGTCCAATCATCTCAGGCACTTAGGTCTCCTTAGATTAAATGATGCCAGCTGCTCACCTTGTTGGGGAAATCTGGGGGCTGGAAAAGGAAAGGCCATCAATAATAGAAGTACCCCTGCATCAGTGCATAAAATGGCAATAATGATGGCAACACAAAACAACAATCGAAGGGCGCCAGAAATCTCAGATGGTGCCATCAGAGAGAACAAATCGAGGCCTTAGACAGAGCTAGGGGAGAGAGACATAGGGTTCTGGGAGGCATACAGCATTGCAGTGTTCATCAACTGTGACCCCATAAGGAAAATGAGGTGATTTGGCTGAAGTTCCTACTCTGGTATTTTAAAAGCCTATGGTTCTAAAATTCCATGAGTGACATTCTAGGATCCAATAACCTAAATTTTGTCTCTTTATTTTCAGTTGGAGATGGGGCTTTATATCCAGACTGGTCAAAAATAATAGGCAAAGATATGGGGTTTTTTATGGTATAAGCACATTCCTTTCAAACCTGCTTTTCAAGCCAAAGGGAACTTGCTTTGATTGCCAGAGCCTCTAGAGTGCCTTATGACTAGAAGGGCCCGGGAAGACCCCCAAATGTCTTATCTTCTGAGTAATTCAAATAGACTCATAGCATATAATGTGTTTCTCAGTCTCGGCCCCATTGACATGTTGAACTGGATCATCTTTATTAGGAGGCTGTCCTGTGCATTGTAAGATGTTCAGCAGTGCTGTGGCCCAGCGGCACCCTCCGCCCCCCGTCATGACAATCAAAAATGTCTCCAGACCCTACCAAAAATCCTGCGTTGGGGGTTGGGGTGCAAAAATTATCTGCAGTTGACAACCACCACTATAGAATGGCCAAATATTTAATCTGCTCTCTTGATGTCCTAATTATAAGAAAAAAGTCTAGTTTCCTTGAGAAAATGCTCCTTAAGAAATACACAAAGCACCCCAATGAAGCAAAAAGGGACTTAGCTCATGCCTGCAAAGGGAATAAAGATAGAGGAGAAAGACCAGGTCTAATCCATGGCTGGTTTCCCCAGAAGACCATCAGGGTCTCTTTAGGTGCCACTTCCACCGACCAGCCCAGTAGATGCTTCCTTGCACAGCATTTTGTGCTGAATATGGCACTCATTTAATAAGAAAGGTCACTAAAACCTTGAAGGAAAGATGTTTCTATTCACACTCAGGTCAAAAGGAACATGGCAAGTAGACCGTTTCATATTGTCCTGGAAAACCAGATGAATGAGTTTTCCTTTGAGCCGGCCCCTCTGGCTTCTCAGTCTCCAAGCCGGCCAAGAGGGGCAGATGACCACCTCAATCTTTTCCTCCTGGTAGCATAAATGTATTTTCCCTCAAACCTTACCCGCTGCATTTTGGGCACTGCAGAAAGTGTCTAGGAGCTTCTGAAATGGACAAAGGATTCTTTTCCTAAGGAAAGAAGTTTCCTGGGCAAGTTTGTACAGGACCAATCAAAATGTTGCTCTACCCTCTCTGGGGGCTTAGGAAGCTTGAGTAAGAGAAAAGAAAGCATCACGTCTTTTATTCCCAAAGACAGCTTAGACAAGGACCCTAGGCTGGTAAACAGAGTTATGAATGCGCACGTAACTTCTGCATATTTACAAAACTGATGATGACCTATCAGAGGATATTTAGTAAATTTATTCTTGAGGCCAACTTGTTATCAAAGAGGTTGCAAACATGTGGCACAGTGGAGGGAGCAGTTGGGCTATGATTTGAAAAACCCCCGTTCTAAAGTCAGCACTGCCCGCACCCCCCCTCCCCCCCCCGCATCCTGTAGCATGGCTTTGACAAGTCTCCTTACGTCAAAGGGACTCAGCATGCTCACCAATCAACTCAAATGACTGATTCCAACACCTCTAAGCCTGGAATAAGGTCTTTATAGAAGATAGAGGTCCATACCCACAAAGGCTCAAAATGAATTTGCTTCAGTACCAACACTGCCTTCTTTTCTTCACGAGGCATTTATTTATCATGTATGGATGTGTCTGATCCAAAACCAGGCACTCTGCAAAGGGGATAGAGCCAGAGTCCCTGTCCTTGCAGAAAGGGGAGACACTGCGCCCTTTAAAGCTACATATAAACCCCTTTTCCTTTGTCAGGGGACCCACAGAGCTCCTCTCCAAACGGCCTGTGTACGCGTCTTGCAACAGCATCATATTTATGTGGGCGTCATTAACTTTATTTCCTTCATCAGCTGGCAGAAGCCAGAATGATGTTTAAGATGGATGGCGTTGACTCCCGCCTGGCCATCTTGATGCTATTCTGCAGGTTTTCTGCGGCTTTAGGCAAAGTGGCCTCAGCCCAAAGGGCAGGAGACCCAGAATCCAGAATTTAGCGAGGGCCATGACCTTGAGAGGGTTCCGTGATCTTTCTGGCCCTCAGTTTCCCCAGCTGTAAAATGAAGGGAATCAACAAATCACTCTCTCTAAAATCATTTTTAACTGTGCCAGTTAAGGATTATCTTCTTTCAATCCATGATATAATAGTTTTGGTTACAAATAGTGCTGTGTATTTCAATCATTCTACGAAATAGCAATATTGCATTATATTTGGGCTCAAAAGTCTGAAAGAATTGAGGATCTGATTAGCAACTTCACCCTGGCGGGTTATCCCACCCTAGATAGCGATACCCTAGATTATTGACAAATCGCATAAATATGTCCGTTTCCCCAGGAAGCACTTTGGATGATGAGAAAACATGGTGCTTGATCACGATCTCCATAGCGCTGAGCAGTGGCATGAGACAGAGACCCAAAGTTGCTACACGTTCACCAGGGATCCTGCTTGAGTTTTTTCCCTCCCCCATAAAAGCTACATTTTTACAAATTTGTTTGCCAAATCCTATTCATCATTAACTTATTTTCCCCATCTTTATTAATCAGAGGCATACATAACTGCCAGAAATACTGAACATTATGGGATAAGCAATGTCACCACACTGAGTTGACCTAAGAGAAAACAAAAGTAAAGACACGTGATACTTTTTAGTGAGTCCATAGAGCTTTGTCAGAAGTAAATATGCAATTTGTTAGAGTCTCTGAAATGTTTAAGATGGATTCCGAATCCTCATTACTATTTCATGAACCCCCTATATATCCAGGGACCCCATTTGGGAAACATTAAATTTGATTTATTCTATATAGCTCCATGAGAAGAACTGGAGCAAATTGATGGATAATTATTTTAATGTACACACACAAATTCTAGTTCAATGTAATTCGGAACTTTCTAGCAGATCTGCCAAATGTTGCAATGGGCTGCCTCAGTGGTAGTAAGGGTCCCTGTCACTGGAGTTATGAAATCAAAGAAATCCACCTCCCAGGAAGGATGCAGAAGAAATTCAAAGCTGCTTTTGTGGATTGAGATTTATAATTTACTGCATTAAAGTAAATGAATGCAAGTCAGAGACAAATCTTCATGATACTTCTATTCCCTCCTTTTCTGACGCCCAAATTACCATCTGATCTTTGTAAGCACTCTGGGTCATGCCATAAACACAGTTTCATTCATCCCTTCTCCTTCTTTAAAATGGATTGGTGACGAATAAATTGGGCAATGAACACGAGCACATATGCGCGCGCACACACACAAGATGCAACAAAGGATTATTAAAAGGAAATCACCTGGTTATGTAAGAGGCTGATACTAAGAAACGAGAGGGACTTCAGAATAAGAAAATGTCAGAGCCAGAAAGACCACTTAGAAAGTGCACTGGTCTCCAGACAAGTCCATGGGCACAGCCAGTGCTCACGGGGCCCGTGGTCAGTATGGCTGGAGGCCTCTCAGCCCTGAACCCCCGCTGACCCTCCTGAACCAACCCCGTTAAGCCTAATGCACAACTGAAAACACCACGGGGCCAGCCAGCAAATTCATGCAGAAAGCACACTGGAAGGGAACAATGGACTGAGATGCTGAGGAGAGGGGCTTATCTGCAGGGCCTCTGCTTTGTAATGCGAGCCCTGATGAGGGGTGCTGAGGCCCCAAAGCTTTTGAAACTCCTTATAAAGGATCCCTTTGTGGTTTTCTGAGGTTGATATTGTCCGAGTCCCCTGAGGCTAATTCAGTGCAATTAGATTACCACTCTCTGCCTTTGGATTCGGCTGTTTCTCAGTATTCGTCACTAAGTGAGTTTCCTTAATGGGGAGCCGCTGACAGTCATTAATCCCAGCCGTGAAATGGGCAGCGTTCTCTCTTGCCTTACATACCGGGCAGCCCACAGGCACCTAGGGAATAAGCCTCCACTCCCTTCCCGGGCGAGGTCCTCCTCGATTTTCCACCCATTCACCCCCAGAGAATCACACGATCCTTCAGAGTGTTTTAAGTACCAACAGATTTGTGGAGACTTAAGGCAGTTCCATAATTCAGCAGCTCTCAAATCTAGCTGTAAGGAGCTTGTCAAACATATAGCTTCCCTGCCACCGTACTAGACTATGGAATCAGAATCTCTTGGGAGGGGGACCCAGAAGCCTGTAATGCAAAAGTCTCTAAATCAGGGCTTTTCAAACTTCAGTGTGTGTATGAGTCTCCTGAGAATCTCACTGAGATGATGCAGACTCAGGAGGTCGGGGGCGGGGCCAGAGAGGCTGTGCTTATAACGGCCCCAACGGCTGCTGATGCTTCCGTGGACCACAGGTTTGGGTAGTAGGGCTTGAAGTGATTCTGCCTGGGGACCCCTGACACAGATCAACCCTTTGATTTTGCAGACGAGGACAGGACAAATGACTCCCTTGAGGTTATAGAGTGAATGGCGGAGCTCCCCGGCTCCTGCACAATGCCGTTCATCCCCCAAACTGATTCGCCTGCCTGTCACCTCTAAGGGCTGTGTGCTCGCCACTCTGCCACTGCCCTTTCTTCCTTTGGCACTCTTACATGCCGTCCTCCCTCATAATGCAGACACACAGCTCAGGAAGTCTTCGTCAGAGAGCTATCCCCATTCCCAGAGACCTAGTGTAGCTGGGAACTCCCACCATGTGAAGTTGGGTAAGGAGAAAGGGCACCCGAGGAATGGGTTATGAATCCCAGCCCTGGGGGGCCCGAGGACACAGCAGTGAGAGTCTGTCGGAACCAATGGAAGAATTGATCATAGATCAAGGTGATCAGAAGGGGGAAATCTGTGGTTTCTCCCTCCAAGGATGACCTCACTGACCAGTCCCCAAGTGCACGTCGCACTCTCAGCTCCCCCATAACTAGGGTCCCATTTCAGACTCCCAGATTTTCAGAGAGTCTTGCCCCCTGCTACCATCTGTCTGACCTTGGGACCACGTCCTTCCTCCTTCTTTACCCCCTTCGACCTATTATCCTTTCCGCAAAGCACATTATTATCTTAGACATCAAATAAAGTAACCGCTATGATCTTCGGCCCTGGAGAGCTGCAGGTTTATTGCCGTGCGCTCAGTGCTGCAACACTGCCTGGCTCGGGGGGTGCAGCACGGCCGCAGCAACCCTGGTGGCCAGGCGGACTTGCAGCAGCACTCCCTTCCACGAGCTGATCGAGTGTTTCACACTCATGACCCCATATGAGCTTCCCAGTCACCTTAAAAAATAGATACAAGGCGGGGCGCCTGGGTGGCTCCGTGGGTTAAAGCCTCTGCCTTCAGCTCAGGTCATGATCTCGGGGTCCTGGGATCAAGCCCCGCATTGGGCTCTCTGCTCAGCGGGGAGCCTGCTTCTCCCTCTATCTCTGCCTGTCCCTCTGCCTACTTGTGATCTCTCTCTCTGTCAAATAAATAAAATCTTTAAAAAAAGAAAAAGAAAAAATAGATACAAGGCAGTGGTTACTATCCCCATTTTAGAGTCAATAAAACTGAGGTTTGGGGAAGTGACTTGCCTAAGACTATATATACAGACACAGACACAGACACAGACACACACACACACACACACACACACATTCCTAAAGCTGTAGGTCTGGTGAGCTGGTGCACTGCTCAGGCTAAGAGCCCCCCACCCCCCACACCAATGGGCCGCAGTGGGAGGATGGAAAGAAGCCTATGAGAGAAGAGCTGAGAATTCTCCATCAGGCCTTTAGTCTGACAGCCATATTCTTCTGATTCTTAGTCAGATAGGTATTTCTTATCTGGCTAAGTATTTCTTTCTCTTTTCTAGATCATTTTTAATTGTACAATATATGCCTACATTCCTTCTTAAGAAATCTAATGCTAGACTCCAGCCTAAAAGTCTCCTTTGATAGGATCTCCAGGTCCGTCCCAGCTTTTGTTTCTCTAAGGGGTATTGTACTTGATAATTTTTATTCATCTACATGTGTGTGTGTGTGTGTGTGGATAGATACACACGCGTGTGTAAACTATTGGAGTATACACATACTATCATTTTGAGGAATCTGTCTTGGGGAGCTTTACCCGTTGAAGCACAGAGCTCCGCCTCATTCTTTTAACTATCGCAGAGCATTTGATGTTCCATATATCCCATCATTTTCCAGCCATCCCGCTACTGAGGGGCATTTACACTTTCTTCCACTGACATCGGTGCGGCGATAGTCACAGTGTACCTGCATCTTTGTGAACACAGGTGATGTTTTTCCAGCAGATAACAAGAGCAAGAAATGGAATTGCTGGGGCACAGAGTCTGGGCATCTTTTATGCTGATAGATGCTGCAGACTTCCATTCCTTTCCTCCCAAAGCTTCCCTTCTTCCTCCCTCATGATGCTCCTCTCAACCCGGGCCGCAACAATGCCCTAATAATAGCTGCTACTATTTATTGAGTGGTTATCGAATGCCAGGTCCCGTGCTAACAGCATCACGTGCCTCATCATAACCTCACAAAAATCCTTAGACATAAGTACTATTCTATTCCATTTACAGGTGATAAAACTGAGGCACAAAGAGGTTATGTAAGTTGCCCACAGTAAGACAACTAGTAAGAGGCGAAGTCGGGACTCAAAGCCAGGCTGACTCCAGAGAACATTCTTTTAACCATCACACTGATACGGCTACTCCAGGGAAGAACCAGGGAGGAGGAGGAGAGAAGGGACTAAAGTGGATGAGGAAGACAGACGTAGAAAGGAGATTCATTTCCTGCTCTAGATAACCAAGGGCTAATCTCTCTCGGATGGTTCTAGATCATCATAAAGTTAATGTACACCTCTAAGTAGATATGTTTTCAATCTCCACCCTTCACACAGGAGGGGAATGGCACTGTCTCCCGCCCCCACCACAGACGGACGTGGTCAGGGCTCGAAGGGTGGACATGTCACTAGAGTACCTTTCTTCTTCATCCCACCTGCCTTATTGAATGAAAGTGCTCGATTGAAAGAGCTGTTGGGGGTTCTGGAAGACGATTTCTGCTTGGGCTAGAAGGCCAGGAAGAAAGGCAGCATAATATGTGGCCCATTTAAAAAAAAATTTTTTTTTAGAGAGAGAGTGTGTGAGCAGGGGCAGGGAGGGGCAGAGGGAGAAGAGAATCTTAAGCAGGCTCCACGCTCAGCACAGAGCATGGCGAGGGGCTCCATCTCGCGACCCTGAGATCATGACCTGAGCCAAAATCGAGAATTGGATACTTAACCGACTGAGCCACCCAGGTGCCCCTAAAAAATTTTAATTGCCAGTCCTTAGTCCTCAGATGAAAGCCTCACATCCTAACCTGCAAACACACAAGACTGCAAATACTCAGTTTCCCTTTGTCTCCAGGGAGGGAGGTTGGAGAGGCAGCCCAAGCTCCAGCATTGGAGGTCTCGCCACAGGCTCCAGATTTGCTGTTCCCAAAGCATGGCCAAAGGGCTTCTTGGAAAAACTCTAACCCAAGAAACCATGCCCAGGCCTGATGAGGGTGGTGGGAGCAGAATGGGGACAGGGAGCAAGGAGCGGCCAGCTCTCCTCCGTAATGAACGGTGCTCCAGATCTGGCCCCAGGGAAGCCGGAACAATGTTGTCTCCCACATCCATTTTCAATAGCTCTCTGAGTGACACAAGAGACTTCAAGTGTTTCCATAGTGGGCTTGCTGCTACTAGAAGAAAAACTACAATACAAACAAAGTCTCCTAGTATCAACTCTTGAAATAAACGTGCTGGCTTGTTTACGTTATAAGCATTGCAGGTTTGCTATAAAATATTTAAACCACATAGGGAAATGGGATTCAAACTAAAATCCACAGAAATCTTACCCCGTGGGGCAAATCACTTAACAGTTTGATATTCAGCCTTGAGATGATTTTAACAACAATGACAAAAACATGAGTGCCTACTCTGTGCCTGACATCTTTCTACAAGCTGCCTGTGTATTAAGCTGTGTAAGCTTCAGAACAATCCTATAAAGCACTGATCATCCCATTGTGGAGATGAGGTTACAGATGAGGAAACGGAGAGGTTAAGTCATTTTCCTCAGGTCGCTCACCTTGGAAATGGCAGTGGCGGACTGAAATCCAAGCAGTCTGGCTTCAGAGAGCCTTGAACCGCCGGGCTAAGGGAGCTGTTTCTGTTTTACAGAAAAGGGATTATATGAAACACCATGTTGTGCAACTTCCTTTTTTCACTCAGCGATACGTTGTCAGTGTGTGTGCAATTTCTCTCCCCCGTCTGCATCCGTGCTGCCCTTCGCTGAGCGCGCCGGGTTCCGGTGGCACAAAACTCCACTTGCCACCATACAGCCCCTGCCTCCGTGTCCGGTTCTTTCCTTCGCACAAACCAAATTCCAGGCCAAACGGAACTTCTCATCGGTCTCAGCACTGTGCCCATTACTCTCATCGCTGTACGGTTCTCACGCTGTTCTCTATCTCTCCATGAATCCAGAAAAAACCCTCCCTTCATATCTGCCCTGAAAGGCACAAACCAGCTCTGGATTCAAGCTCATTGACTTTGAATCCTGCCTCGGTCACTTCCTTGCTGTATGATCTTGGCAGTTCGCTCATCTTAAAAACTGAAGATAAGAGCTTCACCAATAGATCGACAAAGGGATCTTTCACGCACTTTTGCCGCACAGAGCATAAGCCCTTAATGAACGGCAATTTCTTCTCCGTTCTCTGAGATCCTATCCCAGCCTCAAGCTCCAGCTCTAGCCTCACTTCCTCTTTTCGAGGCAGCCCCTGGACGCCCCCATCCCCCACCTTGCCTTAGATTCTCCTTCCTAAATTCCCTTGGAGGTGTTGGCATGACCCTTGGCACTCAGGTCACTCCCGGAGGCCTTACATGCATTTGGGTGCCCCACTAACTTCCCTACTGGACTGCGAGCCAGGAACATTACGTTCCTTCTAAGGCCAGGAACGTAATGAATTTTGTGGGACATGTGCAAGGGCAACAAGAAGATAAAGACACACCCCCTGGTGCTTCCCAGTGTTTTCAACTTGTTCTACTTCTTCCTCATACAGAGCATCGGCCCCCTGGCTCATGTATATTAGGTATTCAGGGTCTGTTGAGTTGAATTACTCGGTCCCCACGTGCCTGCTCCCCCATCATCTTCTTACTGGCTCTGCAGAAGCCCGGGACGGAAGGCTTCCAACCAGCCAACCCCAAAGCTCTGCTGCATCTCACTGTGACCCTTTTCTGCTCCAAGACATGAGTCACGGTGAGAGTGAGCTGGACGTGGCAGCTCAGCCCTGGGTCCACAGCCAGCGAGGTGAGCTTTATCCTTGCCGTCTGGCTGAGCATGTTCAAACCCTGGGCCTTGCGACATATCTGAGCCGTCACAGATAAAGCTGCTTCCCACCATGAGCCAGGTCTGCCGAGAACAAGGCAGAGGACAATTGCCTTTCCAGAGGACAAGGCAATCTTCCTACAATGGTTTTTAATTGTGCAGAAAGCATGAACTTCATTAGAGATCGTTTTCTTGGTGTGACCTAACACATGTAGCAGAAAAAAGAAACTCTTGAAAGAAACCACGAAAAGACTATCATATCCAGAGAGAAGGGGCTTGGAGGACTTTGTTGAATATCCCTTGGAATATAAAAAGTCGTGCTTCCTGGAAAAGAGGGTGACAAGTTTCAGTCAAAGGTGTAACCCCCACGCTGCCTCAAGATTGAACATCCTGGAGATGAAAACGGGATTTTCCTACCCCTGCAATTCCTGCTCTGACTTTGTAACTGAGTCTCAGTTATTCCAACCCTATAATAAGACTGGACTGTGTAAGGACTACAGGTCTTCCCAGCTGTCAGTGCATAATTCTTAAGTTAAGTTGGCTCACAGAAGACCCAGCAGTTAAAAACTCTAATGAATCAGTCACATATATTCCGGAATCCTGATTATACCACTTAATTGACACCTGTATGTCCTGGATAAAGACTGTTTTTAAGATTCCTAAGCCTCAGTTTTTCTCATCTGTAAAATGGCAATCATTAGTATCCACTCCCCCACCCCAAAAAAATCACCCTAAGGATTAAATGGGAGAAGGTGTACAGAATGTTAGCCATACATGTGGCATAAAGAAATCGTGCAAAGCAAGAAAACCATGACAACTATTATTAAAAGGGGATCTTTAAAAAAAAAGGGGGGGATAGGCACAGAGCATGGTGGGAGCATCAAGAAGAGCCTGTCTAGCTCCGCCTGGAGGTGGGGAGACAGCACGAAGTGGAAGGAGCCCAGACACTTCAACTGGGCCACAAAGAATGACTAATTCACCAGGTGGCGAGTGCCAAGAGAGAACGTTCCAGGCAGAGGGAGGAGGCTTGCAGAACAGGCAAGCTGGAGGACGGGGAGCTCAAGGACACTGGAGGGGCCAGCCATCCACCATCACCCAGGCTCAGTCTCGTCCTGCCCTGCCCTGGTCCCTCCCGATGGGCCCCTTATCAACTGGAAGCACACCTGAGAGTAGACAATTTGCTCATTATCCCCAAAATATTTATTGAATTCCTACCATAAGCCAGTAATTGTTCTAAGTTCTGGGGACACACAGTGCTGAACAGACCAGATGTAGTCCCTGCTCTCACACCGCTGAACTTCTAAAGGGCTCTACAAACAAACAGCTTGGGAAACTATGTATTTGCAAGTCATGGGCATTGCTACAAACCCAGTAAATCAGATGATGGGATGGAGACTAGTCCACTGGAGTCCACCCCAGGCTGCCTACCCTTGCACATGCACACATCAGCTCCCTTGACTTATATCTTAGGGGTGGCACCTGGGTAGCCCAGTCGGTTAAGCATCTGAATCTTGATTTCAGCTCAGGTCACAATCTCAGGGTCGTGAGATCGAGCTCCGCATTGGGCTCTGTACTTGATGGCGATTCTCTCCCTCCCTCTCCCTCCACCCCTCACCCCACTCATGCTCGCTTGCTCGCTCTCTCTCTCTAAAATAAATAGGTAAAATCTTACCCAAAAAAGACATATCATTGGGAGATGGGCAGGTGAGGAAAGTCCCTTTCTTTTTACTGATGAGGAAACTGAAACCCTGAGAGGAGCAGTGATTCATCCAAAATCTCATGGCCAATAAGTGCCACAGGCAGGTGACCTCATTCCATGCAGAAAAGTCAAAAATATCCAGGACAAAAGATTAAAATGGAGGGGGAATGTGGAGAGCAAGTAGCCAAACAGTATGTACAGTAAGATCCCATTTTTATTTTTTTAATGTTTTATTGTTTTTCTATGGGGAAAAAGAAGTCTAGAGAAATGGACCCAAAACTGTTTATAGTTGTTTTATCTCTTGAGAATGAGACTATGGGGGCCTTTTATTTCCTACATTAAATATTATGGTAATGCTTGAATGTTTCACAATATACATTATTTTTAAAAGCTGAAAAAATAGATTTTCTTCAAAAGAGGGTGTCAGAGAGCTTGGGAACACAATCAAACGTGGAGCCCACTTAATAAAAGACACATGCACCAGGTAGGGAAAAGAGACATTTGGAGTGGTCTGAACCCCGTTGATTAGTTTCTCATCAGCAAAAATGAGCATAGAGGCTAAGATTGTGTGGTGTGTTTGGAGGAATCTTCTGAGCAAATGGAAGTTACTTTCCTCACTGAAGTTACTGTGCTCGACATGAGATGTCACTGGAGAGTGGGAGGCCAGAGTTATGTTATAGATTTGGGTTTTTAGAACAAGTGATGGATGGAATGTATTTTCGTTAGGGTAAATGAAGCCCTACCCAATTCTTTTTGTAATTTCATAAAATCTTGGTCATTAAAAAAAAAAGTCAGAGATGGAAAGAATCGTCGAATAGAGACCAGAGGGAAATTGTCACTATGACAATTTTCCCTTAAACCTAAAGATTGTTCGACTCATAGTGTGCAAGATAAATTTCAAAGGTACAGAATAATTTTCTTTTATTTTACCTGTCATGAATTTTATTTTACTGGGTACCAGAATTTACCATTTTCATTATAATACTAGTAGTCTCTGTTAAGCTAAAAAATCAAATTAAGGGTGGGTACCTGGGTGGCTCAGTGGGTTAAAGCCTCTGCCTTCGGCTCAGGTCATGATCTCAGGGTCTTGGGATGAAACCCCACATTGGGCTCTCTGCTCAGCAGGGAGCCTGCTTCCCCCTGTCTCTCTGCCTGCCTCTCTGCCTACTTGTGATCTCTCTTTCTCTCTCTCTGCCAAATAAATAAATAAAATCTTTTTAAAAACCAAATTAAGGGTAAATTAAAAAACAGTGTATGAATTGGGCAAAATTTGTCATATGATGTATAGGCAATTTGGGTTTGAAGAATGCTATACTCTCGCATTCCATCTTAGACACTGCCATTGGATTGAATGGAAAATAGCAGAAGGACTTGTGAAACTCAGTTCTGAGCAAAGCCTAACTATAACTCTAAGTCTCAAATGGCTTCTCGGTGTGAGTCATGGACATGGGCTGCTCTATGAATTCAAATAGTTGGAGGAAAAATGGCACATTTGGGTAGAAAATAGGCACATTCAGCAAATAGAGCACAGTGGGGATGAGGTCACCAACAGGTATCTACTGAAACTGTATTAGCAGTTTTCTGTTCCGTTCTCATGCTAAAACATCTGTGACTCCCAATGGTTTGCCGATGAACAGAAATTCCTCTAAATAATATTTATAATATTATCAGATGACATGTATTTAGAAACTACTATATGCCAAAAAAAAAAAAAAAAAAGAAGAAGAAAAGAAAAGAAACTACTATATGCCAGGAACTTTTCTGAAAGCTCCATACGCATTAACCATTTAGTCTTTAAAACAGCTCTATGAAGTAGGTACTATTATCGTCCCCATTTTGTGGATGATGCCAGGTTGTGCCAAAGTGGTGATTTTACCATCCGGGACCCCTTAAGGCCAATCCGGTTCAAAGTCTTCAAAGGCAGAAAGACACGTACAAACCTCACACCCAGAGATGTGTTGGGGCAAGTGGAAGAAGTAGAGTCTCTGAGGAAGAAAACGGGGAGACTGGCCCCAAATCGCAGCCCTTCCCGGGGAGGAAAGGCGGTGGGGACAGCTTGACAACACACTTCCTTCCCTCGTGCCGCCCTAAGTCCTGATTTCCTTTCCATTCACCGTGGATTCATGTAGAGACAAAAGAGAATAAGAAATAATAATATGGGGCAAGACTTAAAGAGAGGGGGACAAGACGAGCGGGTGGAGAAAAGGGGAGGCAGGCAGAGTAGTCAAGAGGGAAGAGTCTCCTCTGCGTTCAGCCAAGACCATTGTGTGGGTCTCCCTCCCTCTCGGGACCACAGTATTGTCATCTGTAAAATGGATGGGCGCACTGGACTGGCTGACTTTTAAGATCTCTCTCAGCTCCGTTATTCTAAGATTCCGAAACAGATGAAGGAAAAGGAAGGAGGTGAAAGACCGGAAGCAGAGAGAAGTGTAGGCAGGAAGAGGCAAATGCTAAGAACGAATGATGAAAGTGGGAGGAAGTAAGAGGAGAAAGAAAAGAGGTAGTTCCCCAATCAGCTTGAGTCTGCCTTCTTGTTGAAAGAGAAGAAACGACTCTCTTACCAAGAATTATGGCAATAAAAAGCTTTAACCTCAGGCAGTCAGCTCCCCGTGCCTCCCCCTGGTGGGGGCCAGGGCTGAGGTGGTGGGGGCCAGAGCTGATGTCTGAAGAACAGGGGCCTGAAAGAGCCCTGGGAGGCGGGTGGGGGACTGTCTGGTTCTCCCCGTCTAGGAAGGAGGGCAGCCACTCCTCTAGGCCTAACAACCGACAACAATGATGAGCTTATTCCCAGGTCTGAGGGATGTCCTGGGGAAACTAGAGGCCAAGGGAGCCACAGTGGCAACGTTATCCCATGCAAGGATGTCATCCTGGGAGAGCCTCCCGCACTCCAACAGAGACAATCCCAGGCCAGCAAGAGATCTGCCAAGGTCATCTTCTCCAACCTCCTGCCTCTAAGCATCCCTTCCCGAACAGCCCTGTACAAGGGAGTTAGCCCAGGTGACACTCAGTCCTATTCTCCAGTCTTCAGACCTGTCTGGGCCATCCCAGGTCTTGAGGCCCTTGAAGACAAAGACAGTACCTCTGACTCATGGAATACACCCTTAATGCCCAGGGCACAGCGCCGGGCACACAGTGGGCTCTCCCATAATTGATCAGTAGGTGAAACAGTTCTCTTCTCTCTCCTAATAATATCTATTCTGTTGCTTAACATTTCCATCTATATATTCTTCCTTTTGTTGAATCCACTGCCCCTGTCTCAAAGTCCAACCTGTCATTTGCCTGAGAGGACAGAGCCTGGCAGATACGGGCCTCTGAAGAAGTGAGGGAGAATACCCACTCTGCAGGTAACGTCTCCGAATCCAGACTTGACCCCGGGGAAGACGTGAATAGACAGCATCACTATATAAAAGAGAACCGCAGGTCCAAAGGAAATGACCATAGATAATTGTTCACTCAACATACAATGAGCGACTTTTGTATACCATGTTTTTGGCTACGCAATTGATCTGATTTTTTTATTTTTCCCAACAATCCTAAAATTAGAATTAAGCATTCCTAGCTTACAGAAGAAGAAACTGAGGCTCAGAAATGTTCAGCAACTCTCAAGGTCATCGAGTAAGCAGGAAAGTCGCAGTTCTAGTCCACTCTTCCGCCGACTCGTCCTTACAGCACGTTGCTCAGGATTCAGCCTGGATGACCCGTGAACACTTCCGGCAACAAGAAGCGCGCCACCTCCTGATGCTGCCCTTTCCATTACTGGGCAACCCTCCTGGTCAACACGGTCCTTCCTCCCATGTATCAGGCGGCCGCCTTCCTCTCTGAAAGTCCCCTCCGCCTTCCCTGGCCCCCTGGCTGGAAAAGATACCTCAGCCAGGGAATCAGAAAAATCTGGTTCTAGTCTCACCTGCCACCTACCACCCTTGTCACTTTCAACCAGGGCGCTCTTCCCATCTTCTACCATCTGTGCCTCGGTCTCTTCATCTGAGCAACAGGAACACACATATATTCCTCATCTAGTGTCTGGGAGAGGAAAAAATATATAAGACTTGCACAGGGCTGGGGCGCCTGAGTGGCTCAGTGGGTTAAGGCCTCTGCCTTCGGCTCGGGTCATGATCTCAGGGTCCTGGGATCGAGGCCTGCATCGGGCTCTCTGCTCAGCGGGGAGCCTGCTTCCCCCTCTCTCTCTGCCTGCCTCTTTGCCTACTTGTAATCTCTCTCTGTCAAATAAATAAATAAAATATTAAAAAAAAAAAAAAAAGACTTGCACAGGGCTGAACTCAGTGCCTGGCAAACAGTAAATATTCAAGAACGTTATTTTACAGAGTCCCTCTTCCCCACGACAACCCGACAGAGATTTGTAAAAATGATCTCTCTGCCTAAATCTTCACTGGAGCCAAACACCCACAGAGTCTTTAATTATTCCTTACAGGTCAATTTCAAGTTTGTTTACCAGTCCCCTTGTTCCTTTCTGGACCTGCTCCAACCTCTTAATGTCCCTCTTAAAATGCAGGGCCTACAATGGAATATAATAAATTAGCCAAGATTTGAAGCACAGCCCACACCCCTTATTTCCTGCCGTACCTGCCTCTCTTAGTCTTTCTATTTTTCTGAAGTTCTTCAGAATTATTAGGCGTAAGCTAGACTGGCACAGAACTTGAGTGAAGAATGTTTGTAATTTTTATTTGTATTTACAAAAACTTACAAATTTTTATTTGTAATAATAGCAAACATGCCGAGTGGTTTCTATGTGTTGGATCCCACATCAGTATTGGACATGAATTTTGTTCTTCAACCCCAACAATCCCAGGAGCATGTTATGGCCCTCCTTTTTCTGATAAAGAAATAGATTTGAAGAGGCTAAGGGACCCAAGATCACACAGCTGTGTGACAGATTTGAGTCCACTATGCCATCCTCCCTCTCAAATCAAGCATTTATTGTACCTAAGAACTTTCAGGGATAAAAAATTGGATATGATGCAGGCAGAAGACACAGGCAGGGGCAATTTAACATAAAAAAAGAAATGTCTGGCACCTGCAACATTGAACTTCTGAACTACACCGTCACAAAGGTCTCTTCTCCCCTCTAGCACACGCCGAGGTCTATGGGTTCTCGGGCAATCTGAGTTAATAGAGAAAAAGGAAAAAGATAAATGTGGTCATCTCTCTTCTTTCAACTTTCGCTGTCCCACCATTTCCTCCAACCCTTGCCCCGGAGCAGACTCCACATTATAAAGAATTTTCAATGAGGAACCTGCTGGTCCTGGGGTTGGGGGAGAAGGAAGCTCTTTTGCCCTGGTTTAGTTGTTCTGCCTTAGAAATAGTCATACTCTTTGACTCAGCAATTTTGCTTCTAGGACATGAACAGAGGTTTGTGACCAAGGGAGGTTTTCACAGCATCGTTTATAATAGCTGAAAAGTGAAAATAATACAAATGCCCAACAGTAGAAGGGAAGCTACGTGAATGCTAATATAGCCACAGTCTGGCCTAGGCAGTCATTTATAATCATGTTTCTAAAGCTTTAATAACAAGAGAAAGATGCTCATTTAGAATCTTCAGTTAAAAAAAAAAAAAAAGCAGGAAACTAAACCGATTATGATCTACAGAGGAAAAAAGAAAACCCAGAAGAAATTTACTAATATGGTAACAGTAGGTATCCAGATAATGGGATTTCCAGGTGGGTTTTATTCTTTTCTTTGAACCTCGTTGTATTTTTCCAACGTGCATTTATTGTTTCAATCATCAGAGAAAAAAATGTTATTTTTTAAAAGGGCTGAAAGAATCTGGTCTGAGGGCAGCCAGCCAGCTTGTGAAGAACAGTTTTTGCCACTGGACAGTTTCCATCTGTGCAGCAGCAATTACTACACTGTTACCATCAGATCATCTTAATCCTATTGATTGAGATGCCAAAGTAATGCTATTCATTTACTGCTTACCAGGTAAATGACTAGAAGCACAGGAGAAGGATCCCCCAGAGCGCTCCTATAAGTGTGACAATGGGTGGTCCTTGAACATTCAAGCGCCAAGCCCAAATGAAGCCTCTAGAAGTCCATCTATTTATCCCTCACCAAAGAGCCTAGATCAACCCATGCTCTCTGAATCAATAAAAATGTATTGGACGTTTATGTTGTGCGAGGTATCAAAACAAGCACCACGAAAGACTGACTTACTCGTTACAACAACCCAATGAGCAGCATCTGCTATTAACCCCATTTTACAGATGCAGAAACAAAGAGAGGGTAAGTGGTGTGTCCAAGACCACACGGCTAGTAAATGGCAGAGCCTGAGTTTGATGGCAGAGTCCGCGGAGCACGCCCCTGTTCCAGTCCAGAAGGGAGTTCTTATTTGGGTAGCACCTTGTGCTTTCTTCGACATGGTTTCACATAGTCATTTATAAGTTAGAAAGAAGGTATCTACACTCTACGGATGAGGAAACTGGTGCTTAAATATGATGAAGGGCCAGCTCAAGGTTGTACAACAGAGGAACGGGGGAAGTCAAACCGGAATTTCTGACTCCATCTTGCCCCATCCCCTAGGCTGTTTCCCTTTGCCTCTGACACCCGCAGCAAGAAGTAGGAGGCAGAGCAATTTGGCCCCCTGGGGAGTCCCCCTGTGAGTTACCTAGAGGTGACCCTGCTGGAGGATCCCGCAGGGTAGAAAGGAAAGAAACCCCAGAAGGAAAAGAAAGACACAGCAGGGACCTGCATTCCTTCTATTAGCCCTCCTTCAACCTCAAACCAGGAAGGGGCACCTGGTTGTTCCCTCATCGTCCACCATCAGTCTTCCTTCCGCCTCACTGGGCCCCACAGGTCTCGCTGACACACCTTTTCCTGAATTCTCCTCAGTGTTCCTTACAGAGGCTTATACTAAACCACAGAGGAACGAGACTCAACACAATGCATGTTCCAGTGGAGGCAGCTCTTTTAACACTTGTGAACAGCTGCTCCAAAACTTGGGCCAAAAGTCCACCTCAGTTCGAGTCACGCACCAATCCTGCCATCGCCTGGATTAGGTCATCTAAGCTCTCCAAGCCCTCTTTTTCTCACCTGAAAAGTGTAGGAGAAACTGGTACCTACTTCATAGAGTTGCTGGATGGATTAGAAAGCACAGATAGGAAAGTTCTTGGCTCAGTACGTGGCACCTACAAAGTGTCCAAGCATTGATGGCAATCGCTATCGTTGTTAGCTAACCTCTGAGTCCGTTTCCTTCTCTCCAAGATGGAGATGATCATCCCTACTGATTTTGTAAAATCAGATTATATGGTCACTAACTTATAGCAAGTGTTCAATAAATGCCTTTTTTTTTTTAATGCCCAAGATGAGATGACCAGGTTCATAATTCTATGACGCCCCTCCCCCAGTCTTCCCCAAGACCTTGGAACCCACTGAGTGAGACAAAAAAGTTCCACCCCACCGAGCAGAGCTGCAGCTCTTGGTCTTAGAGGATTCAAGGGAAGGAACAGGGGCTATTTAGAGAAGTTTTAGAGCTTTGGAGCTTCCGGAAAACTCTGTATTTACATACAAATACCCACTTCAACTAAACCCTCTTTCTGAAGTGTTCTCTTTCACTCAGTTGATAAAAGGCAGCTTCACATTTGAATCCAAGTTGTTCTTTCTACAATTTAAGGTCATTCTTTCTCCAAGCCCAGCGTGGATGGTTTATTTTGTCAACATCCTCCTTTGAAATCAGTCTCCTGGATGCCTGAGGGCCACACACATCCAAGCTCCCCTCAGGTTTTCTCTGGGATAAACAGCCCCTTTTTGTTGAAGTATTTCCTATGGCTTCATTGCAACCATGGCTTACTTTCCACTACAGGCCTGAGCTGGTATAGACTTGGGAGGGAAAAGTGATACGTTTTTTCTAATAGGCCCAGGTATTCAAACACGTGTCTTCACATAGGCCTTCCTCTTTTAGTTTGGGAGTTCGAGCAAAGTAAGGGCTAAGGCATATTCACTACTGATACAGCTAAGAGAGAAGTGTGTCGGGTCAGGTCTACCTGGAAAAGTTATTTAACCTCTGTGAACCTCAGTTTCCTCATCAGTAAAATGGAAATAATGACTCCCTAATCCATAGGATTATATTAAGGACTAAATATCGAAACCTGGTACTTTATAACTACTCAACATGGGCCCACTGTTATAACTATATTATTCATATTTTGCTCAATCACCTAGTACAATCTCTGACTTCTAGTAGGCAAGACATAAATAGTTTGGGTTAAATAAGCAAATGAAGTGATAACATAATGGTAACTCAAAGGAGATGATGAGGACCTCAAAGTGCCTAGGGAATGAAAAAGGCTGACCGCCCTGTGAGGGGAAAGAGCTTGTTTCTGCAGCATCTGTAAAAGCACGGGGCCTTTGGCCAAATGACACCGGCAGTTGGTAAAGGCACTGATGCCTTTAAAGATGAGTCAACGGAGATGGAAAAAATTAAATGAAAGTCAAGCTAATGCCAGAGAAATTCCGAGAAACAACTTAATGAATAGCCAAGAACGGTTCACCCATCCCCTTCCTGTCTTTTGGGAAGGGCTAGATTACCAGGATGCCCCCGACCCCACCTGGAGATCCTGGTCACATTATGGCTCTGCCATCCGAGACCCTGAGCAGGTCGCTCAACCTTCCAGCGGAGCCTCCAGGTCATCGCCTGTACACAGAGATGCTGTCATGGGCGTGGGACAAGGAGCAAATGCCGTGACCGATTTGGAAGAGCCATATACACGGAAAGCATTCTCTGAGTAATCAACATATGGTCCTCAACCCATACTTTCCGATTCCCAGAGTTCCAGGAATTCCCACCGGTAGGTCCGAGAGTCATCCCAACAGTTTATCATGAACCACAGTGGCTCCTCAGAGGGACTTTGCAACCACTGCCACTTGGAAGAGTCAACAGAATGAGGCAGTTAATAGCACGGGCTTCAAGGCCAGCTGACTGGCAACAGAGCCCCTCATAAGCTGTACAACCTGGGCTGCGTTTCTGACAATGCAAGCGTCAGCTTCCTCGTTTGTAAAACGGAGGTAATGATGTCATCTTCATAGAGTTGTCGAGAAGATTAAATCCAGTGACTCCTGTAAAGTACTTGGCCCATAGTAAGTGCTAAGTGATCGGGGGCTCCCCCTACCAGGAGCTAATACCATGTCTTTTTCTGGTTTTTATCCTAGTATTATTTCTCCTCAATTGTGACACTCTCAGGTCTTGGCAACCTCAAATGACCAATCCCTACTGATCAGTGCAATTTTTCTTCCCAAAACTTTTTGTCCAGAAGCCCCGAGCTCCATTCTCTGCAAAGACATACTTTTCCAGTGAGATTTATCTGATTAAAAAGAAAGCTGCATTGAAGGTAATGAGAGCCATTTGCTCTCCTGTCCAGCTCGTGGGATGCATGCTGATTACGCAGGGCCTGCTAGGAGCCTTGACTCCAGCAGAGGAAACCCCAGAGGCCTGTTCTTAAGCCCTCAAGTCCCTGAAGGCTCCCCCTGGATCCCCACACTGTAACTAGTGCAGAATGACGCTGATGGTCAGAGGCACGGGGAAATTTCCCCAAGTGAGACATATAGGGACAGACAGTGAGATGGTTGTTGTGGAATTGTAATTAGGGACCTCAGGGGGGGGAAATGTGAGGCCTATGCACAGACATGGGTTTGACCTAGGCCACTGGCCTAAGTCAAGCCATGAGGGTTGTAGATGCTCCTGAAAGAAAAGGATGGCTTCTCCTATTTTCCTGCCTTGGATTTTCCCAGAGGACACCAAGTATTTTCCCCAGGGACTGACTGAAGGTATCGGGGCCAGAATTTGGGACTTTTTGACTCCAGTCAAATCACATCACTGAGGCCCAGTACCTGCACAGCTAAATTCTGCTTCCTCTGGAATGCCAGGTGCTTATCACCCATTTAACAATTACCTATTGAGCCCTGACCATGGGCCAGGCTCTGTGCCTCGTGGAAGCCATACTTACTAGGAGCCCGGAAGGAAGCGTGCAAACACCACTCTTGCCTACATAACTGCTTGAGTGCCCCAGGCCCCAAGGAAAAGGAAGGCTGCAGAGTGGAAGGTTGAGCTTGAACCAGAAAACACCAAGCCTTGGATTCCAGCCTTGGAACCGATACGTGGAGTGAGGAGGAGAGAGAGGCAAGAGGAAGGAGAACCTTGACGTCAGTTAGGCAAATATAGCATGGTGTGCCACGGCTAGGTTGCCACGAGGGTCTTAAGCCTCAATTGTCTTACTTGTAAAATGGGACAGACAGCTTACTGCTCGGGCTGTCGGCAGGATACAATGAGATAAAATACATAATGCTGTTTCTTGCCACCAAACAAGAAAAAATCAAAACATAGCTTTCTGGAAATGAAATGAAAGGCTGCAGGAAGTCTAGACTCCCTCTCCTATAGGAGCTTGCCCACAGGATTTGATGACCGACAGGAAAGTGTATCCTCGATGGACTGGGTTGGAGGCTCCGTGATGCCATAGCAGGGCCAGGACTAGGGTGAGCCAAGTGAGGCGCCCAGGACACCACATTTAAAGAGGGACTCACTCTCAGGTGCCTGCAGGGCCTACACAACCCAGAGAATGAGTGTCTCCTTCAGTTTCCCAAGGAGTCTCCTCCCCATCCCCTCCCGCCGGCCTGCTTTGTGGAGATACAGAAAATAAAGCACAAGAGTTAGTAGATGGAAGGTTATCCAGAGAAATAGACCAGAAGCAATGATAAGGTATATGAAAGATCCCTAGAGATTATCACGTCCCTAGGGGCAGAGAAAGAACCAGATGGAGTCCCAAGGTTCCCTCCAGCTCCAAGGATCCAAGATTTTATCTTCCTGCACAAGAGAATCATATCCAAATACACGTGCTTTCTGACACAGATAAGGTTTTCTTACAGGGGGCAGATAGAGCTGAGGGAGGTGGGCCAGGAAGGGGGAAGTAGGTGTTGTTCCCTAAGTCCCTGGGGAGAACTGGGCTCTGAACATGCCAACTGGGACATTCTGCTCCCAGGAGTGCTTACAGATCACGAAGCGAGGGTAATAAATTGTCAGGCCCTCCCTGGCCAGCCTAAGCCCCTATTGCAATCAAATAAAATTGGAATTGCACAGCTGGCCATGAAAAGCCAGATGTTGACCCAGGATGCAACCCAGGCCAAGCTGAGGGTGACTGGCAGGGCCCACACTGCACAGAAACCCCCAGGTCCCCAGATGTCAGAGCCAGGGGCCAGGAAACCGGTCAAGACCAGAAGAGACTGTCGGCCGCACCTCCTCCCAGGAGCCTAGGATGCAGAGCCCTCCCCAGCACCTTTGCCTCTTCCTTTCCCCAGGACAGCCCACAGGCAGAAGAAAGAAAGCTTTCCCCCCAAACTGCACACATGGACAATGGCAAATGTTGGTTCTCTCTGAAAGCACACAGGCTAAACTTAATAAAACTCAGAAAAATTTTCTGATTCATGTCCCCACCTTCCCCTAAACACCGCCTTCCTTCTCTGAACCACCACAATAATCCAGTGATACCTGCCGAGCTGGGAGGTAACCTCCGACCACTGTTTAGGTACCTCGTCTGTTCTGTCTGCCCCCCCAGCAACAACGAGAGGGCGAAGGCCCTTCCTCAATGCGTGACTATGGATCGCTACCACACAGTGCCCAAGCCCCGATGGAGACAGACACAAACTCTGCCCACAGGGAGGGCGTTTTCTGTTGGCAAAGACACGCTCGTCTGCGTCTCCCCCATAATGCCTTATACGTATAGGGGGTGCTTAATAAATCAGAAGGATCGGGGCAGAGGATTTCACAGCAAGAGGGCCGGCAAAACGGAGACAAGCTGGCCCTCCACAGTCTCGTCCCTGGACGGACTCGGGAGCCGTCCTGCTGCCTTCCCTGCTGGGTCGAGTCCCCTCTGAGCAGCCACCACCTGCTGGACGGAGGTGAGCGCTCAATACAGAAGAGGCCACTGGGCCTGACCTAATGCCAACCAGCCACTCCACAGATGAGGAAGCCGAGGCCCGTCCAGGAGACCGAATCAGCCCGAGACCACACAGGACGTTCGAGCCAGAGCCACAACTACACCCCTGTTGCCCAGCTCCCACCTTAATGTGTTTTCTTCCTCGGTTCCACAGCGACCTTCAAAACTGAGTCGTAAGTAAATGCCGTGGAAGCGACAAACAACCTTTGACTTGTTGACCAGGTGCTTTCTTTCTGCCCAGAATAAACGGCCTCCCACTGGATCGGCTCCCTGCAGAGACAGAGAGGCGAGATATTCTGGCCCAAGTCAGAGGACAAGTTGCCTGGAAGCCAAGTTGGGGGCCCCCCACTGGAGATGTTTTTGGAGGGCCCATTCCCCAAGCTTGGCCAGACCACAATTCAGTATAACCAGAAACAGCTGAGAAATCAGGATGGACTCTTTTTACTGCAAAGGGAGTAGGAAGGGGTAATCTTCCCTTAACTTTCGACCCACTGTAAGGGCACAGACCAGGGGGACCAATCCCTACTACTCCCAACCTCACAGTGTTTCATCGTCACCTCTTGTCATTGTTCTCTCTCTCTCTCCCCACTTTCCTTTCCTCACACATGCTAAACGTCTTTCCGTTCTCCAAGTCCTAAATATCTCACCTCTAGACTGAACCCATGTGGTTCCCTCTACTCTCAGCACTCCTCCTCCCCTATTTCTTCCAGCCCAACCCCACACCCCGCCTTCAAGCTCTACTCTAAAATCGCTTTCTCTGCAAAGCCTCTTGCAAGGCCCCCACCGTCTAAGTGCAATCGAGCGCCAGTCCCGTGTGCTCACTGAGCCCCTCGATCATAGGACCGCTGCGCCTGAAGCACCTTCACGTTCACATTCTCCTCTCCCCGCTCACCTCCCTCCCCTTCTCAGCCTGCACCTGCAGTTCTCCAGCCCTTCCCTTCTGCCTCTCCCTAGGTTACCCTCTGCCTGTTAGTCTTCCTGCCCCTCACCTTGTCCTCCCTGTTTCCCACCCTGGCCTGGACCTCCCACCTTGTCTACCCATGTTGAGCCCAGGAGATGGCATCTGTCGGGGGGACCCCCTCTGCTAACTCAGAATGGTTCTTGGTGGTGTGGGGCCATGCAGGGTGTAATTGAAACCGTTTCTCACCCAGAGTGTTGCCAACCCCAGCTCATTTAAAAGTCGGATTGACAGCTCCATATTGATTCTCTATTTCCAATTGATGTTGCAACAGGAGAATGAGAATCTGAGCATTGATCTGGCCTTTCTTCCAACAAATCCCTGAAACATGAGTTGTTCCATTGGAGAGAAATCTCGAGACTGGATTGGGGAAAACCAAGTCACAGACATGCTCACGTTCCCTCAAAAGATTCCAGTCAACTTTAGATACCAAGACCAGATGTGTGAAAAGGGGCGGGGAATAAAGAGGGAATATTACAGGCTAATAAAATGATAGTTTAGGGCCAGACGGACTCTTAGAGATTATTCTAACCCCCTTATTTTGTAGCTTGGGAAACTAAAAGCCACAAAGGGGAGTGACTCTCTGAAGATCACACATCCCCCACTTCACTGTGTCCCCTACCTCCATCCCCCCACCCCCCTGCTTGGAAACCCACTCCTAGATCTTTCCATGGTCTCTTTCATTAGGAGTCAAAACTGAGGTCCTTTAAGTGCCAAAGTCTCCCCATGTGACAAATCTCCAGACACTAAGGTGACAGAGAGTTTAACACTCTGTTCAGTCACTAAAGCTTTTGCCACAAAGCCTTCGCAGTGAGGGACAGCACACTTGGTCCCAGAAGACCTCACTGTCTTACTGAAATTACTATTAATCAAATCTGTCTCAACCAAGTCTGATTCATTCCATTACACTGCAGTAATCCCCAAAACAATTTGCATCATTTCCAAATACTTTCAAAGGGTCAGCAAATCCTAACAATCAAATGTCTCATTTCTCAGAATCATCCCGGGCTTCTCTGTTCAGTAGCTCGCAGCCTATAAGCAAATGTCCAAGTTCACCAGAGGTAGTGGTTCCAAATGTGCACCAAGGGCTCCTTGATGCATAAAAGCACAGAGCACAGATTTACTATAGGAGGCCCTTGAACTAATTCTGTGCAAACTGTGCTTTCTAAATATAGACAGAAATGTACAATGATTAGCAAGTGGAAGGGCATGGCTATTTTGACATTCAAATGGAGACTTTGTATGTATAAAAGAATTAGGGAAATTTTGGTCTCGGACAGTAAAGAGATAGGGGATAACTGGAGGGAGTTCACACGTAATATCAGTGAATTATGACTGAGCTATTTCTCTTTCATTTCTCATTATCTCAAGAAGATAGTCTCAGTCAAGTGTTAATGTGTCTCAAACTTTTTCGCAATACTTGCTGGTCTTTCCCGGCTCCGGGCAGGCCTTGGGTTCCAAATGTTGGTAATAGACAGCAGGTAACTAGAATTTTAGGCTTCTCTTTTTGTTTTGTTTTCACTGCTTTCCCTATAGGGGGTTATGTCTATTCCGGCAAACAATAGTGCTTTTTCATTTGTAAGTGGTGAAAAACCAAGTGCAGTATTTAAAAAGAGTTAAGTTTGAAAGAAGTGAGGCGATTTAAGGAAACATTGTAACTGATGAGGAGAGATGGTGCAGAAACCGCCAAAAATGTGAAAGAGATTCCCCAGAAAACCCACAGGTATGGGATACCAGTTGGGAGTAGCAAATCTCAGAATTTCAAAGAATTGTGCTGTGAATCTCTTGAGGACACAGATCGTGTGGCGACCCACAACCCTCTCTTCTCCATGTTACAGTTACAGAGCACAGCTGTGGGCATCAGACCTACAGAGTCAGACTCCTGCTCTGACGCTCCCAGAGGTCACAGAGAATCACAAGCTTCCACAACAAATTGTAACAATAGCAGCACATTATGGATGTGCTCTCTTCCCAGTTTACAAGGCTTTCCCATACATTGTAGCTTTTGGATGAAGCAACTCTTAAGAATTTGAGTTCTAAACCCTTCTGTCCTTAAAGTGCTGTGTGACCTAAGGCCAGTCACTTAACCCCTCAGAGTCTCCATGCCCTCAATTCAGCTCCCGGTGCCAGAGCCTGCAGGGGCAGTGGCCAGGTAAACAGATCGCAAATGCTGCAGACATGAGAGCAAGGGTGACCAGAGGACTCCTCGGCGTGGGGGAGGATTCCAGTATTAAATGGCACATTTTGCTAATAGCAAACGGTAGGGGACAATTTGGGGTGAATTCATTCTCTCCCCGTACAGCATAATAGGATTCGGGCTTATGAAAGAGACCTAAGGGCCAAGAGATGGCTGGTGCGCTCGTAGCTGCTGGGAGGGAGTACCATGTCCCCAAATCTTATTATCTGAGAGGAGGGGCTGGAGAGAGAACAGGAGCTTATGAAAGCTTCATAACCGCCACTCCTAGAAAGGTTCTAGAAGTGAATTATAGCAGCAGCAAAGTCGTAAATCACCAGTTGCATGCCTGTGGTCCCTTTGGTTCACGCCAGAGCCACAGAGGAGCCATGAGTCTGGTGCCGAATGGGGAACAGGCTGGGACTGTGGTAGCAACTGTGGGCCACGGAAGGCATCCGGGGAGACCTCCCAGCCATGCAGGGCCAATGGTGCAGCCGAGAGCAGCAGTGAGACCAGAAGATGCCCCCAGGTGGGCTCTGAACTGCTTCAAACATCCATGCACACACACATGCACACACGGAGCAAGGCAAGAGCCAGACAATATATCGAGCGCCCCCTATGTCCCAAGAACTGTCCTAGGTGTTTTTCAGCTGTGCTGCCTCAGTTACTGCTCATGTGAAACGAATTCGACCTATGAGACAACTTAAGATCAGAGAGGTAGAGTAACTTCCCCAAGGTCACACAGCTTATAAGTGAGACAGGATAAACTGCAGTCATCTGTTCATCTCACTCTGTTTGCGCTATATTACATCTCACAGTACGTTTCAGAAACACATGCAATGAGCATGCCACAGACGCACATCCACACGAGCCTTCCACACACTCACACCCTGTACCCCACACGTACAGGCACCCCCCCACACACACCCAGATGCCATACCTAACACACTTTCACACGAACAGAGGTATTCACATATTTGCACATACATATCTGTGTAACACAACACATCGCACATCCACCAACACCCTATCACATCCCAGTCCCCCGCCATCCGTACCCACCCACACGCCTGTACCCATCACACCTACAAATCTGCCCACAAACATCCAGACTCACAAAAAACCAGTAAAATGCATTTGTCCCTCACCCAATCAAAACAAGCTCTCGAGAATGTGGAAAAGGGATCTTCAGGTCAGGTAACATGAGTGTTTAAATAATCCTGAAATGCCTTCTGGACCTGCGCAGGAATACCACATCACTTTCGGTATCCTTCATTACTGACAATAATAGTCTCATTACTTCAAAATTGTTAATCCGTACATGAATATTTATGAATACCCTACTAACCAGAATATTTGATTAAAGTAGCATCGTATTCATTCATTCATTCACTGTGCAATCACTGAGTATCAATTATGCCTGAGACACCGTGGTAGACACAGCGGGGGATCAAAATAACAAGTAAACAATAAATAAAAACACCATGATTCCTGGTCTTCAAACACAAACACAAGTAACTATATTACCGGGTAGTATGGTCCAGGGCCTGGTGAGCGAGGGATGTGCCAGGAAAGGGGGGGCGAGGAGACAAGATGGCTCCGGAGCTTGTAGGCCTAGACAGTGGCCAGACGCTGGTGCTTTCCGGGGGCGGGCTCTGCGGGAGCAAGTTCAGAGAGGAAGCTGGGGCATTCCGTTCGTGCGCGAGATCAACTTGAGGCATGGGCAGGAGGGCTAGCTAGACACGCCCTGCGGGTGTTTGCAAATGAGAAAAGGGGGCTTCCGGAGCGGGCTTCCGGAGCGGCCAGGCGGAGGCAGACATGAGAGCCATCCGTTAGAGGTGATCACTTAAACCGTTACACCTGTGAGATCAGAAACCAGCCCCGAAGAACAAGAGAGGTTGAGTGCGGATCCTTGGGGAGCACAATGTCCTACTTGGGCTAGGTGACAGAAGCTCCCATCTTATGCAACACACACACACACACACACACACACACACGTGCGTGCACACACTCATCTCCCTATGCATGGCCGTCCTTTAGCGTACCAGCTCCCGACAGCCTTGCACACCACGGCTAAGCTTGCTCCTGCCTAGCGCCTGCTATCATTTCAGGCCTAGGAAAGCTCTCTGGCCCAAAGCAACCCCAACGACTGTTTTTTAACCCTTCAGCTTCCAATCCGAACTCTTCTTGGAAATCTGCACACCTCTGAGAGTGTGGTGGGGGATAGCCACTGTTCAAAGACATCCGTAACTCACGCTGTGGCATGAATGAGGGCCTGATACCGCCTCGTCGCGTGGGGGCTGGTGACAGAAACAGTGCGAAGCACCCCCCGCCGGCCAATCGCAAATCCCCCGGTCTGGACACACTGAGGCAGACTGGTTTACTCTGGGACCCACGTCCGTCTCTTCCACTAACTGTTCCTCAATGTTCCCAACTGAGCATTTTCTAAAGTGTATGTTTTGTGAGACGGCGGTCCCCTAAGTATAGGCCTTCCAAGCTTGTTAAAGCTTCTGAGAAGACTCGAGGTAAAGATGCCTGATTAAATTTCTGTTCCCGAATGTATTTGACTCAGGTAACATTTTTTTTTAATTAGTGGCTGATTCTGAAGGGCAACTTCGGGGAAAGGCTGGACTATGAGATCTCTAAGATTGTCTCTGGATGTGCTATTCCCCAGGCCCGTGAGAATGCAGGCACCTAAAACACAGGGCTGGGCCTCCTGGGAAGTTAACACTTCAATCTCCTCCCCAGGAGGGCCCAGCAGCTGAGTGTGATTGCACAAAACCCCAGAGACGCACACGGAGGAGGCAGCGGCTTCTCGGGACCCACAGTCACTGGCCAGGACCCCACTTTGGCTGAGAGCTGGCCGAGTAAACAACTGAAGCTGGCCTTTCCTCATTAAGGACCCCACTGCCTATTTCTCAGGCTGAGAACACTCTGGTGGTTCTTGGGTCTGGGCAAGGCTGGTCTGTGAGCACGGGCCCATCATTGACCCTCTGCTTTCCTCTCTCCTTTCTTAGCCTTGCTGCTTCCAAGGAGGCCGAAGCCGCCCGCTCCGCGCCCAAGCCCATGTCACCCTCGGATTTCCTGGATAAACTAATGGGGAGAACCTCTGGATATGACGCCAGGATCAGGCCCAACTTTAAAGGTAGAGCAAACTTTCCTTCTAGATCCTCAGGGATCTGCTTTCCTAGATTTACAGAAGCGGGCAGTGTGGTATTGTTTGCAGACGGTAAACCCGTGGGATGAATCCCGTGACTCTTCCCTCTCCCAGAGGCAGACATTGTCAGTCCAGTCTCCTCCCCACCAAGCCCACACAAAGCCTCAAGAACCGCCCTCAGCAGGACCTCTGGTTGCCAGCAGTCTGTAGGTGAATTAAAACCTACTGGCTCCCTCTGGCATAATGGACGGATGATAGACAAACATGGAATGTGGAGAAACAGGTCCATATTTTGCTTCAGGCACAAACGGACACTCTGGACTTGGATTAGCCTCTTCCCTTCTCTGGGCCTCAGTTCCTCATCTCTGCGGGGATTGAGTTGGCTGCACCTGTGGGTTTTAAACTATGCTTCATGGAGCTCTCAGCCTTCCACCATGTGCCCGAAAAGGGAGTCGAGGGAATAAGGAGCAAGCTCACCCTCGCTTCTCCCCCAAGCCGTTCTACTTTTATTTGTTCTAGAGAAGAAACTTCCAATGAAAATTCATCTGCTGAAAGGTCCCAGGGATTGATATATAATTTGGAAACGTTCTACTCTAACTCAGAGTCACAATTCCAAGTGACTACAGAAATTAGGCAGGTCACTTAAATGAGTGCAGTGAGCCAAAAGTAAGGCCAAAGGGAGTTGTAGGGACTGTGGAGAAATAGAGGTGCGGGCCCCCTCGAAAGGGGACAGCCTCTCCTTAGCCCCAGGCCCCAGTTACCCTGCAGGTATCGGGGCCCCATGTTGCCAGATCATCCAGAATTCTAAGAAGAGCCAGAAATCAAGATTTATGCAACATTTCCTGATGCCAAAGACATATAAATTAAAACAAAACATGTTTGTGAGCCAGACATGCCCTGTGGGTGACCAGTTTACAAATCCTCACCGGAGTGATCTGAGAAGCTTCTTCAAGCTCTCAGTGTCCTACGAGATCCCGACATCTGTTATGAGAGGAGACGGGTCCCCTTTGTCCGTGGATGCCCCAGGAGTGGCAGCAATCTCAAGCAGAGCAGACTTCTGCAGGTGTGGTCTTGGGGAGCTCCCGGGGACCCTGTGCACTCCAACCTTCCCCCCAGGATCCCTGCAGAAATCTGATTTCAAGGACCAACTGCTAGCCTCCAAATCAATTCTTGATTCCAGATGCCCTTCCTCACTGTTCCTTTTGGCTCAAGTCCAAGACCAAATAAGGGATGTGACAGCTGGTAACAGCTTCCTAATATTTGCTTACCTTGCTCCCCGTTCTCTCAGTAGCCTCCTCAGAGTGCCCGGCAAATGGAAAGTGGTCTGTGAGATGCACTGGGGTTGGTTGGTTAGGGCCTAGCTCCCACTCCTGTTTATCTCCAGGCTTGCCTGGCCCCTTTCCCTGAGGCCCTATCTTCGAGCATCCTTAGCATGACCTTGGTTCCCTCAAGCGCAGGTAAGTCAGGCCCAGGGTTGCTGCCATAGTGTCTGGGCCCCAGCCCTTCACCAGGGTCACAGTCTCAGACACCCAGAGGGATCAGGTACCACACATGAGAGAAGCAGGAAGAAGGGAAAGTCAGAAAGCGCAGGCTCAGCCAAGGACAGCCGCCTCGCAGGTCCTAATGTAGCTGCCAGGTAGGAATGTAGGCCCGGGCAGCAGGCCTTCCGAGATGAGACTTGAGTCTGGGGTTTTCTGTGAAATCTTCCAAGTTGGCAGCTAAATGACATCTTTTAGAAACACCACTGGCCAAACCGAACACGTTCAAGACCCGACCGCCAGGTTACCTCCGGCGCCGCTGGCAATTTTCCGGAATTCCGGCCCATCACGCCCCCTGGTGGGCTCTCCCGGAACTCCATCCTGAGTGCCACGATCTAGCTCTCCAGAGAAAGGAGGAACTCAATCGTTGAATGTTGAATGCGTATGCATCCAGGGTTCATGTATTCGTCATCCTTTATGCATTGCCCTGCACTTGGCACATAGATGGCCCTCAATAAGCCTTTCAACAGGGAATTGATGAACGAATGAATCAAAATATATGCTAAGACTTAGAGCAGTTAAGTGACTTTCCCAAGGGATGCCATCAAGACTAGGGATTTTCATTCAGCCACATTTACTCAATTCTTTGTCTAATGCTAGTGATTTGTTGATTTGTTTATTCATTCATTTATTTACTTACTTATTTGCTTAGCAGTGGACAGTTCTAAGAAATAAGCTTGCACCCAGACTATAAAATTATCAAATCAGGACCCTTCTCCTCCCCATTCTGAGAGCCTTACTTTGAACATCTGGGCCCCAAATCTACAGGACTAGATAATGTCTTAGACTTTTCCCAAACCTGCAGTGTCTCTATCTCCTTCGGTCCCCTCCAAGTCGGGCTCTGAGCAAGGTACATCTTTCTGAAACACCCTCCACAGCCCTCACCCGACCTCATCCCCTCCAGGAACTGGGAAGCAAGGTTTCTCAGCTCTCCCTCGTGGTAAGAGCTGAAACGTTGGCACGAGGGTTTTCCTGCCCCTGAGTCCTCTGGACCCTTCACACTTCCACTCAAGGCACAAATAGGATTTCCAAAAGCCCCATACAAACCACAGTGCTCCCGAAAAGGCCGTTTAGTTAAGGCCCCGTGACTCTAACACAGAGGGAAAGGCCTGCGTTGTTTGAAAACTCCGCGGAGTGATTAATCACTCAGCAGTTCCCTTCAAGCACCAGAAACCTTGCCTGCTTTTGACTGTCCTGAAGCCGGGGTGGCAGGAAGGGCAGGCCCAGTCTGCAGAACACAGTGGCTGTACAAGTCAGAACACGGAAGGAAAGCGTGCGAACACTGGAGTCCAGCCCCCGCACGGCTAAGCGGATCGTGTGACCGGAAAGCCACCACTTGACATACCTGGGCCTCTGGTTCTGCATCTGTAAAACAATCCAGGAGGACCTAGGCCCTTCTGGCGCCGACAGTCCGTATCTTCCTTAAGGCTTTGTGTAGGATAATGGCTCCCAGGATCAGGGGCACAGCCTAATACAAACACATACACAAAAGCAAAATTAAACTTTAATATTTAATGAAATATATACATTATCCTGCTGCCAAAGGGAGCCAGATTGTAATTTTCTCGAGGATAATTTAATTTCAGATTTATATCAATGAACCGCACCTCCCCATGGGGTCCCTTTGGCTGGCGCCCTCTCACACACACAAATCAGGATCTAATTTATATGGGAGTCACAGCGGCAGACACTTGCAGGGCCTGGGTAGGAACTCTGAGTGCGTCATTTCGAGGCACGGGCAGTAACTCTTCGGGGCATCTTAATGGTCTGAGGCCAAATGAAAAGAAAAGCCTGGGTCTGAGTCTAAATGAGGGGGGAAATTTTTTTTAATGGGTCTTTGTTTAGGTGGAAGTGACAAGGAGGCAGATTTCCACTCAGCATAAGGGAAATGTTTTAGCTACAGTAAGAGCTGCAGACGACGAAATGAGTTCCCCGCTGTCGGAGGTGTTCAAGCACTCAGCCTTGAGCAGGCAGCTAGTGCCGCGCTAGCAGTGGGCCCTGAACTTGGCTGTGCATGAGAACCATCCCAGTCGCTGGTCAAACAATGCATTCTGGGCTCAGCTCCCATGACTGAGGTTCACTGGGTCTGGGATCAGGCCGAGGAGTCTACAGTTTAAATGGTTCCCCAGTGATTGTACTGCAGTTTGGGAAGAAATTGATAAGGTGACCCTTAAGAAACCCTCCAGCCCCCAAATCCTGTAACCTTGTAGTTCACATGGATAGCTTCCATAAGGGAATTCCAAACCAAAGGAGCTCAGAGTGTCTACCCAGATCAAGAGCTACTCTCCCAGACTGATGGGGAAGTTGAGCCCAGAACCGGGAAGGGCATGCCTGAATCGGATGGCCAGTGAGTAATGGAGCTGTGTTGAAAACCCACGGAGCCCAGCACTCCCTTGGAGGGAGAACCTGGATTCCCACCACAAGACGGGGTCCCTTCCTGCACACCAAGATTTCAGGAGAGAAGGAAACTTGGACTGAGTTTGAGTAAAATGTTTGGGCTACTTTGTAAAGAGGGACAGAAAGGAGTGGATCACAGAGGACACAAAGACATCTGCTTCCTTCTTTCCACAATCAGAAAACTTGGGTGTGAGTCCTGGCTCTACCACCTGCTGGCTAAATAAGCCTGAGTAAATTATTAAATCTCTCAGGTCCGTAGCAGGGACAGTGATTTTGCCCTGGCTCCCTCAGGACCTCATGAGGACCAACAAGAAAGCAGACCTGAAAAATTTCACAGATTGCATATTGCAATCTCCATGTGAAGGATTATGAGCTATTATCCAAGTCTTACCCACCTTCAAGGTCAGCTCAAGGCTTATCACCTTCAGGAGGTCTTTCCTAATGCCTTGCTCCCCAGAACCTCCCTTACACCTAGACTCCTACTGTTTATAGCAATCTTATCCATAGTCTCACACTCCTCTCTGGTTATTTTATATCGGCCCCCTTATTAGCTCATGGGGGAGCTTAAAATCCCGCATTCCACCACTCTGTGACCTTGAGCACGTCCCTTCCTCTCTCTGAACCTCTTTCTTCCAAGTACAGCCATTCATCAGCTTTGGAATTAGAGAAATCTGAACTCCAACCCTGGCTCAGCCACTTACTAGCTGTGTGGTCACGAACAAATAATCTCTCTGAGTCTCTGTTTGCTCATCTGCAAAATGGAGGTCATAACCGTATCTTCTTCTGGAGTCGTGAGAGCATATAATGAGATAGTATCAGTAACACTCTCAAGACAGCAGCAAACCCTGTAATGCTCAGTAGAAGGTAGCTGCTACAATTAATAGCATAAAATGAAGAGATTGGGTTTCAACTACACAGAGGTCCCCTAACAATGAGATCCCAAAGAACAAATATTCCTCCATGTCTTTCCTATTTTTTGCAGTAGAATTCAAAAAGCTAGCCCAGAAAGTATTTAATAAAGACTTATGGACTTCCCTTGAGGTTCCCTCTGGACTCCTAAGCTGGTAGTTCCCATCAACGCCCTTTCAGGCAATCTTTCTTGGTTCATAAGTTCAAGGCAAGGAACTTGCTGTTCCTTGCGATTCCCAAGATGGCCTCCAAATGTTGGAGCCGTAAATACATTTCAGCCACAAATTAGAAGGCAGCCGATGGGGTTTGGAGAAGGGATTTCAGCCATATGGCAGGATGATGAATCATCCTGTGTTAATGAAAGTACATCCTAGCTCAGCCTCTGGTGTTCTCTACCTGGTGCTCACTTGGGGACCAGGGAATCTGGCACAGTGATGTGGCTGGGAGTCCCTGCTGCTCAGAGGTGGGGTGGAGGGCAAGTAAGGGTCCCCTCCACCAAGAAGGAGCCATCCCTGAAGTCAGTGTTCTAGGAAGGGGGCCCGTCCTGTGGGTTTCTTCCTGGCCATGGGGCTAAGCAGGAAATCTCTCTTGATTGGCAGGTCCCCCGGTGAACGTGAGCTGCAACATTTTCATCAACAGCTTCGGTTCCATTGCGGAGACAACTATGGTGAGTGAGTCAAAATATAGGCTGCTATCCTGCGGGGGATGTCTGGCTCCCGGAGATATGTCCCCTCTGCATTGGGCTCCCCCCAGGAGGTGGGGAATCTGGTGTTTTTTCAGCTCTCCTGTGTGTACCGTGCAAGTTGGGCATTGTTACTGTCTTATTCAACGTTCCGGGGGAAGACATCCATCTGCAAACGGCCCAAGAGCCAGCAGGGCTAGTGCCCCCAAAATAGCCAAGACCACAGACACAAAATTATGGCAACAGGCTGAAGTTTTAGATGAAAAGAAAATGTAGGGGCGCCTGGGTGGCTCAGTCGGTTGAGCATCTGCCTTTGGCTCAGATCATGATCTCAGGGTCCTGGGATCAAGTCTCACATGGGGCTCCTTGCTCAGCAGGGAGTCTGCTTCTCCCTCTGCCTGCTGCTCCCCTTGCTTATGCTCTCTCTCTCTCTTTCTCTCTCTGACAAATAAAATCTTTAAAAAACAGAAAAAAGAAATTGTAAAGAGCTGCTTATAAGTTTACAATTCAGCTGTGCAAGAGCAGAAGACGGCTTCTAGAAGCCTCAGTGAGTCTACTGGGTTGATTCGAGCCCTCTCTCTGCTTTTGTGTGTATTTCAACATTCTCATAATAAAAAGTTTAAAATAAATCACTATACTGGAAAAAAAAAGACCAGAAGGAAAAAATACCAAATTATTAATAGCAATTATCCCTGGAATGCAGACTTACAGATAATTTTTAATTTTCTTCTTTCATTCTTTCCCTTTTTTTTGAGTTTCTTCAAGGAGCAAATATTGCATTTGTAATTATAAATAAATGCAACAATACTTTAAAAAATTTTTCTCAATCCTTGAAAACAAACAACAACAACAAAATCAATTGTACTCGTTTTGAAGGGAGTGATCAAGCTCGTGAGAAAGTAACCAAAGCACTTAAAGTCATCGCTTTGTGAGGCAAGTGAGAGGGGCTGGCCAATAGAGTCCTATAGACAGTCCTATCGACAGATGTCTATATAGACCAGTCCTACAGACAGATGTTACCGCCAGGAAGTCCTCTAAACCACCCATTTCTGGATATGCCCCTGGCCCTAGTCAAGTTCAGGCTTCCACGGGGCTTGCTCACATTACTGCAAAAGAGTCTTAACTCTCATCGGGCCCCACTCAGAGCCCGCTTTCTCACACATTGGTCTTCCTGAAATACAGACCCAACCACACCATTGCGCTCTTCAACGCCTCCCTGGGGGCTCGCCTTCACCTTCATCATTAACCCCAATTCCTTTGCGAGGCATAGAAGACCCCTGGTGATTCTGCCCTGCTTCCTCTCTTCTCTCTCTCACTTCCTCTTCTGGATGATAGAAAGGCCCAGAGTCCTCCAGACAGGCATGTCTCTGCGCTGATGCTATGGAGGACTCAGTCTAAAGCACCACACCAGCCCTCCTTCCCTTGCTGACTCCGTCCTGGTCCCTTCTAAGTCCATGCTGCGATTACCTGCGGGGGCAGCCAGCACACTCTGGCACCTGTGTACGTGTGCAAGCTCACTCACGTGCCTGACCCAAGGCTATGATGAGTTCTTTTCACCCAATCTCATGACACACTTTACAGTGTCTGCAATAGCACTTACCACTCAGTAAGTAGCATGGAACATGGTTAGCGGTCCGCTTATTCATCCCTGCTCTCGCTGTAAGGTAACTCATTTCTCAGGTGGAATCCTGTCTCATTTCCTGGGGTAACCTCAGCAGATGGCACGCAGATTGAAAAATGGGTACTCAGTAACTTTTTAAGATAAATAAATCTAACATCAAGTATAATCTCTATTAATTCACACAATTATTTGGTTCTAGACATTTAAGGAGGTTAGATCTAATCTTTCAATCCCAGACTGGCAAAAATCACTGAGCCCTATAGGTCATGGGGCAAATGGCCCCAAATCTGTCCTTTTGCAAAGAGACATGTCCGGTAGCGTCACACAGACCCTGACCACATCCAAAGGACAACTGATCAAAACTCCTTAAAATTTAATAGGCCTATTACCTCCAATGGAGATGATCCCACCTGTTAACTGGGAACAAACATGGCTGCTTGTGATTGGTATCCAAGTCAAAACACCACGTTTTCCCACACTGCAAATGGATGTCTTGAGAGCTCCTGATGCTTTTCTTCTTGTCCCTCCCAAATCAGAAGCACATTATTCATACTCTCATGTGGTGAGTGCTGACACTTCCACTCTCCCTCTGGAATGGTAAGTAGTCATCAGATCAAGTCAGGGACCTCCCAGCTCTGTAAAGAATGTGGTTCTTGGAGGACAGGTGTACATACCTATTCTCCAGGCCCAGCCCAACTTGTTTCCCTACAATGGCCGCACAGAGATCTACTTCCTGGACACAGATTCCTCCTAAAATGACAGCAGTTTTGTCCTTATCCTGTGTGGTGGTTGCAAGCCAGGCTCCAGCATCACACAGACCCAGCCTCACTCACCATGTACGAAGATCTGGTTTGCTTCACATCCTTAAGCCTCAGTTTCCCCATCCGTAGAATCCCAGTGGTGACTAACATACTGACTTCATTGAGGTATCATGGGTGGAAATTATGTGCAAGAAAGTTTTTATCACAGTAAATGCTTTTTGTCAGTGCTCTTAATGTTTCCCATGATAATGTTGGTGATGACGATGATGACGACAATGGCGACCCCAAAGCTATCACTGATCAGCTGTAGGATCTTAAGCCTCCATTTCCCCTCCCCCATGTCTCCCGTCTACCTTTCCAGACTTCAGTCCTGCTGCATTTTGCTTTCTCTAGAGACAGCGTAGCAATTATGACATAATCTTCCACGGCCAGACAAAACTTGAAGTTCAGCCCCAGGACCCTGGGCAGAGTAGCCTGATTCAGCCACCTCATCTGTAGAGTCGGGTACCGGTAGCCTCCACCTTGCGACGTGTTGTGAGGATAAGGAGATAAAGCATAGAAAATGCTAAGCACAGTGCTTGACGCGAAATACACACATGGTGACTATCAGCCATTATTATTAAATACCGCTTACAATCTTCAACACATTTCACACCCCCTCTCTCATCTGATTCCTGCACGGAATTCCTTGGTCTTCCAAGCATTCTCTATGCAGTAGACATGGTGGACACTCTGTCGCCCAGCGTGCAGCGGAGGAAACAGATCCGACACACCAGGCGGGGCTAAAGACCCGGTTCTCCTGACCCAGAGAAGGTGTTTCGCTGTGCACCACACTGGAGTCACATCAAAGGGCAACGACTTGGGAAATTGAGGGACCACAGAGCCGCACAGCAGGCTTCAGCAGCCACTGAAGCAGTCGCAAACGTGGAAACCCAACCTCACCTGGTGCCAGGCTGAGCGCGCCTCAGGGGAAAATCGTACATACGAAGAGAAAATCGGAGCTGGCCCGCAGGGGAAGCCTGGGGGGACAAGGCCCCCTGCAGGGGAGAACCCGAATCACAAAGAATGAAGATTTGGCCATGACTTGCCTCCTTGGGAGTGGTCCACAGGTGACATAGTTTTCTCCTCCTTCATAATGTTAATCCAGAATAGGAGTTACCATGTTCGGCTGGTACATTCCATGATACTGTCATTCCCCACCCCCACTGGGTCCTTAGTTATCTATATGCGTTTCATTTACTTCGCAGATAATTTCAGAAAAACATAGCCTAATATCTCAGAACTAGAAAAAAAAAAACCTTAAGAAATTGTCAAAGACAGTCCTTCCTTTTTCGCAGAGGGGATCTGACGGCCGGAGTGGGGGCGTCACTTGAGCAAGGTCACACAGCACGGAGCAGGTGTGACTGAAACCCAGGTCGAAGGCTCTTCGTGTGGCCAGGGCTTCTCCTCCCCCTCAGCTTCTTTCTCACCTAGATCCCACCGACCAAACCGTTTGGACCCTTTTCCCATTCAAGCCTCTTTCCTTGTCACTCAGAATATGCTTGGAGAGCAAGACAGGACCCACGTTAAGGACGAGAGCCACAACCACGCCTTAATGCTACTGCCGGCCGGGCAGCGAGCAGAGCACTCCTGCCTATGTCATCTCATTCGGAGCTCACGACAACCTCCACAAGGCACAAAATGCTAGTCCCATTTTACAGATAAGTAAGCGGAGGCTCAGAAAGGTTAAGTCACTTGCATAAAGTCACACAGATGATCAGTGGCAAGGTAGAATTTGAACTCAGATCTGATGTCCCCCAGAGCCCATCCTCTCTGGAGCTATATATAAATATTTCACTCCTGGATGTTTGGGATTCCCCAGCCCTTGGCTGTTTCCTTTCATCATAAGGAAATCAGAGATGAAAGGGAACTTCACTGAATAGACTCCCAGCCCAGGACCGGGCCTCCCCGACCATGCAAAGAGCTGATGGGGCCTCCTGGGCCCGTGGTAATGTGGACAGAGTCCCAGTGCCAGAAACTTCCCAGGCTGTGTTCGTTCTCCAAGAGCAGCGGGAGTGCAGAGCGGCGTCTGTAAACAGCTGGAGGCCCCAGGCCTGAGTGTCTGCTTCCCAGGGCCTGGCTTTATTCGCCGGAGCTAACAGACCCGAGAGCAGAGAGGCAGCCAGAAAAGCAACAGGGGTCTCTACCCATTCCTGACAAGGGAAGGGCTGAGGCTGCCAGCCCTTCATCTGACCTTTCCAGGGACTTGTATGGAGGCGATGCAGAAAACGAGGGTAGGATTGGAGCTGGAATGGAAAAGAGAGAAGAAGGAAGGGGGCCCTGAACTAGAGCAGCTCCCTTGACAGGCTACAAGAGAAAGATCGAGAGCTAGAACCCAGGGGGATCCATCCAGCTTGTCTGGACACATGGATATGGGCCTGAAGTGCTTACACCGCAGAATCCATGAGTCCGTGTAGTATTTACACACGGGTGTAAGCTGTGGGACCGTGTATTTGTGCAAATGTGTATGGCCCTAGGCATGTGTATATGTGTGCTGGCTTAAAGATACTGAAACAGGTAGCGTCAAAGAGAAGCATGTATGACCAGGTACAGGTATGAACATAAGTCTGCTCCCATGCTTGTAAGTGTCCAAGTAATAGGTGTGGGTTGCATGTTTCTGCGTGCACACATATTTGTAAGAGCACGTAAAAGGACTTACGAGTGAATGTCCAGGAAGTGTCTTATCTTCAGCTGTGCAGTTATATACGGGGATTTGTGAGTACATGAGCACATACTTCAGGACACGGCAGCATCTGAGCGAACATGTTTGTGTGTGTACGCACGTGCATGTGAATGTGCGGACACACGAGTACATGTGAATAAGTGAGAGCATTTAAGTGTGTGTCAGTATGTGAGTGCGAGTACGTGTGTGCAGGTGCGTGTGGGAGTGTGCCCATGTGGGGACACACCGAGAGCTGGAATTCACGTGTAAACAAATGTGAGAGAGACAGAGTGTGTGTGTGTGTGTGTGTTTACATCCTTTGGGCATGAATCCCAGTATGTCCATTATTAGGACATGGGCTCTGGCCTCTCTTGCCAAGTCGTGGGCCGGCCTGGCATAGAGACCGGCACACCGTGTCCAAGACCCCCAGTGATCGGCGACAGCCTATGCAACCATAGTCCACAAGTTCGGCCTCATTTTGTAGGTATTAAGCAGCAATGAACAGAGTCCTGGCCCAGGGATCAAGAGGTCGGGGGTTGAGTTCTAACTCTGCCACCATTTCATGCTACTGAGACTCAGTCCCCGCCAGGCATCTGGCTGTAAGAATGGTTGTAGAACACACGAGTAGTAGGTACGAAAGCCTTTCATGAATGCTACAGAAAGGTAAAGGGTTGTTAACTACTGAACAATCGGCCAAGGACTCCAATAGACAAGCCTAAGGAGATGCCTTCTTGGGTTTTTTCCTTCTGTTCCCTATTTGTTGGTTGATGCCTCCCACCTCCATTTATTAAGGTCCTAGACGTGCTGAACACAGCATAAAGCTCTAGGAGTAGAGCTCTGTTTCCTTCGTGTTAGTCTAGACTTTCCTGCTGCAACACACAACCCCTCAAATCTCAAAGTCTTAAAACAACAAGGATTGATTTATCCCTCATTTCAAGTCTGCTACAGACCCAGGAGACGCTCCAAGACTACTGTCCTCGATGTCGTGGCTGAGCACTGCAGCGCCATAGCAATATGTGATTTCCCATTCGCCACGCAAGGGAAGAACGCCCCAAAGGCTTGAGCAATGGCAAGGCATTGCTTTCCTCCCGGAAGTGACGTCGATGGCTTCTGCGCATACCTCACTCCCCAGAGGAAGTCACGTGGCCCTGCCTGAAGAAAAGTCCCAGAAGTAAATGGAAATCGTAGGTGTCTGCTTTCTCTCTTGGAGACGGCGGACAACAAAACCAAAGGTGACCACACAGTGTGATGGGAGAGATCCCAGAGGTCTGCACAGAACGCTATGGGATGTAGCGAATCATGACAGCCCAGAGCGACACTGGCCGACACTTAACTCCCCGTACATTCCTAAGTGCTGGGTGCTGTGACAGTGCTGTTGTGTGACTTTGAGTAATTTTTCTAAAATGGAAATCTGATCATGGTACCCTCGGCGTCAAAACCTTTCAGCAGGGAACGATGTCACGGAATGACCCGGCGGTGAGAGGGTTTTAAGAAACCGATGTGTGTTCGATGGTGCAAAAGAGGGGGAAATTCAAGTACGGAAAGACGATAGATCTAATGGGTTCGGCAGTGGAAGCTGAGGGAAGGGGAGCATGTATGAAATTAGGGACTGTAACATCGGGGGCACAGAGAAAGCGGAAGACAAACCAAAGCACAGACAGTAGGAAGATCATTCTTCCAAAAAGTGCGGCTGTGAAGGAAGGTTAGGTGGTAAATGTTTGTCATTTATGGACCACTTTATTGAAAACCAGGCGTCTGTGCTTAGCAAATTACGGGGATTATTCCATGTAATCCAACAATCCCATTTTATAGATGAGGAAACTGAAGCGCAGAGGGGCTTAATTCACCTAAGCCTCTCTAGCCGATAAATGTCCTCGCCAGTTACTGTCTCCCGGCTGTCTGACTTCTGGAGCCCTGCTCTTGGCGCGGCCCACCTGTGCAGCATGGGGTAGGAGGAAAGGTGGCAGAGCCAAGGGGACGAGGGGCCATGGGAGGACGTGACCTCATCCTGGTCTTCTGCACCGCGGTCTGGTTAATCTATTTGTGCAATTCTATCAGAACTGGTATCACAAGACCTTGTCCATCCATCTCTTCGGATATTTGCCAGACCTCAGGATACACAAAGAAGCCACCACACAAGGAGATTAAATACCCCTGAGTCCCCCTAATGTTAATACACTGGTTGGGAAGCAGTACTTTACAAGGCCAACTTACTTCTGGGGTCCACTGTTTGAATGAAGCAGATACACTGAACCCTGGAAGGTAAAACTAAATCCATCTACCTTTTTCCAACTCTGCTGCTGTCAGCTCTAGGCAGCATCATCTTTCTCCTACTTGACTAAAATGACCTCCTACCTGACCTCCATGCCTCCCCTTGTCCTGTCCCCTACCACTTCCCATAGGGGCCAGAGGAATCTTTTGAAGCCCTAAATCCGATCACGGCGTTCTCCTGCTTCAAGCCCCGTGGCCGCTTCTCTTCCTCTGTTCCTTGTGTTCCCTCCGCCCACAGAGATCTCTGTGAAATGGCTCCTTCTCATCCTGCAGGGCTCAGCTCAGATATCCCTTCCGAGGGCTCTTCCCTGACTCTCTACCTAAAAATGATCCCCCTTCCAGGCACTATCACATCACTATGTTCCTTGAAGCAACATCTCAAATGTAAGCATTCACTTAGTTGTTGTCCTGTTTGCTTTTTTATTGGAAGAGGGTTCTTTTCTCTCTCATTCGTCTCCATAGATCCAGTCCTCAACACATAGCCTGAGCCACAGGAGCTCAATCAATACTGGGGAAGAATTAACTTTGGAGGTCCTCTAGTTGAACGGCCATCTGTTGTCAGAATCTCTGCCACAAACACTGTGGCCAAGTAGTTTCTGCTTGTATACCTCCAGAGACAGGGAGCTCCCTATCTCTCAAGGCAGCCCATTCCACCTTTGGACAACTCTGAAATCTCCATTTACCCATGGCTTTCATTCTGCTCCTAGAGCCACAGAGAACCAGTCTATTCACCCAACAGCCCTTCAAGTAACCGAGGTCAGTCCTCTTGCTCCCTGTCCACACCTGGCCTCTGCAACCATCCCCCTGGTGCCTGGTCCCTTTACCATCGTGGTGCTCACCGAGACATGCAGGGCCCTCGACTTCCATCTGGAGATGAAAGGCCAAAAAAATGAACCCTAACCCCCAGGAGTGCTCAGAGTGGAGCAAGGTGAGGCCACTGGCATCCCAATTCTGGGTTAGTGGGCTTCAAAGCATTGCTTTTAAAAGCAACTCGGTTTAGCTTTAAGCTAAATCTTATGTAGCACTTTGACGAACTGATTAAACAAAACAAAAACTTGGCTATTCTGGATGAAGTGGAGCAGAGGCCAGGAATCTCATTCCCTTGGCGTTTCCCTCAATCCCCGCCTCCCCAAGGCCACCCCAGGGAACCTCCTCGCAACCCCAAAATCATTCCTATGCAGGCCACTTCAAAGACATTCCCCGTTAGGTAGCCATGTCCCAGTGCTGGCTCACACGCTGCTACAGACAGACTCTGGAACATTCTTTTAAGTGCACAAGTCACAGATGAAAACAAGCTTTTGTAGGAAGTCCAATAAAAAAGAAAAGTGAGAGAAAGAAAACAGGAATGCCCCTGCTTCCCACTCTGCTCTAACTTCCACTGCCCCGGCCTGAGTTCAGCACCACAGACGGTACTACCTTGCTGGGTCACAGGAACACTTCTGTCCATATGCACAACCGCTGTAGAAACAGGACTGTGCTCCTTCCCCTCCCACCGTGTCTTGGAATCTCTCCCTCTCACGACCTCTGGGTCTAACTCATTCTTTAAAAAAAAAAAAAAAAAAAGATTTCACTTACTTCTCTGACAGAGAGATCACAAGCAGGCAGAGAGGCAGGCAGAGAGAGAGAGGGGGAAGCAGGCTCCCCACCAAGCAGAGAGCCCGATGCAGGACTTGATCCCAGGACCCTGGGACCATAACCCGAGCCAAAGGCATAATAAGCACAACCACTGAGCCACCCAGGGGCCGGGTCTAACTCATTCTCAACTCTCTACACACCACCACCTTAGAATACAAGAGGTGGTTTATTATTACCACATGCCAGATAAAACAAGTAATTTAAGTCTGTTTCCAAGCTTTACGGTCTGCCTGTAAAATGCCGTGCTCCATGGGGCACCTGGGTGACTCAGTCAATTAAGTGCCTGACTCTTGATTTCATCTCCGGTCATGATCTCAAGGTCGTGAGGTGGAGCCCTGAGTCACTTCGGGCTCCACGCTCAGTGGGAGTCTGCTTGACATTCTCTCTCTTCCTCTGCCCCTCCTCCTGCATTCTCTCTCTCTTTCTCTCAAACAAACAAACAAATAAATCTTAAAAAAAAAAAATCCTATGCTCAGGACAGGCCATCATTCTTTGGTGTTAAACCACTCTTCTCGGGATCCCTGGGTGGCTCAGTTGGTTAAGCATCTGCCTTCGGCTCAGGTCATGATCCCAGGGTTCTGAGATCCAGCCCCACGGCGGGCTCCCTGCTCATGGGGAGTCTGCTTCTCCTTCTCCCTCTGCCGCTCCCCCTGCTTGTGCTCTCTCTCTCTCAAATAAATACATAATATTCTTCTTTAAAAAGTTCTTTTCCTGGGCACCTGGGTGGCTCAATGGGTTAAAAGCCTCTGCCTTTGGCCCAGGTCATGATCTCAGGGTCCTGGGATCGAGCCCTACATCAGAGTCTCTGCTCAGCAGGGTGCCTGCTTCCCTCTCTCTCTGCCTGCCTCTCTGCCTACTTGTGATCTCTCTCTCTATCAAACAAATAAATAAAATCTTAAAAAAAAAAAGGAAAAAAATTCTTTTCCTGATGGACCTTTTACAATTATGCAGATTTTTACTATTACAAACAACGCCAAGAATATTCTTGGACATAACTCTGCACATTTCCTCAGGATATGTTCCAGAAGCAGAATGACTTGACCAAAGGACATGCAACTTTTTGTGATTTTGACAGACGCATTGCCCAGCTCACTTCCAAAGAGGCTTCTAATTCCCTGTCCCCACAGCAGTGTTCGCCTCTCTTTATCCTTGCTGACCCAAGATATTATCAAGCCTTTTCATTTTACCAAGGGGGATTTTTTTAAAGGGTGCCTCATTGTCCTTTTTAATTTTCACTTCAGACTCCTAGTGAATTTGAGCGTCTTTGCATATTCTTTGCTTGCTGGGCATGATCAATAATATTACAGGTTTCTCTTTTTACATGTACCTCCTTAATACAGTTGGTTTTGTTTTTCTGTAATGTATCTGGTGGTGGCTCAACTCTATTTTTCTCCATTGAGATAGTAATTTTCCCATCGTTATTCTTAAGTGGTCAGTATTTCTCCACTGTGAAATGCTATCCTTCTCATCAACTAAATCCCCATGTATTCCTAGGTCTGTTTCCAGTCTCAGTGTGCTATGCTATTGATGTTTGTTTCTGCACCAATACCACACTGTTTTAATTACTATGGCTTAACCTTATATTTCTGTGTCTAGTAGAAAAAGTTCTCTGTTATTCTTCTTTTATGAGATTTTCCTGATGTTTCTAGCCCATGTTCCCTTCCACACAAACTTTAGAATCAGCTTGTTGAGGCTGATAAAAATCGCCTCAGGTTTTTATAGGGACTCCATTGAGTTTATAGATTAATTTGGGAGGAATTGACATCTTTACAATATTAGATAAACACAGTACGTCTCTCCATTTATCTAGGTATTCTTTTATGCCTTTTCTCTGTAAGGTTTTAGAGTTTTGAGGGTTTTTCCTAAATATCTACAGATCACCCATTTCTTGTTAGGTTTATTGGTAGGTATTTTGTGAGGCTGGTTACTACTTTGAATGAGATCCTTTTCGTTCTTGTTGCTTTTTTCCATTACACTTTCAGTCTTTCTACACAGCTAATGCTAGGTCATTTTTTATACTCTTGGGTTTGGGGGATCCAAGAGAAAGTCTATTAAATGTCATCCAATTAGACACGGCTCAACACTCCACAAAGCCTCAGTAAACTGAATACTAAAAGAAGGCCAAGGAGAGGAGGCTCAGAAATGCCATGAGAGTCTGATACAGACAGAAAACGGGGCTGGATGCCCCTCTCCCAGTGCACCACCGAGGGGAGCATCGCAGTCAGGAATTTATGACAGCTAGAGTTGGCTCCCTACCATCGGATTCAGAAAGGCTGACTCATGACAGACCCATAGGAAACTGAAGTGGGTAAATAAGATCTCATGCCACGTTATTGAATTTACAATGGGGCTTTCTATGCGAGTAATAAGAAGGCTCATGTCCTCCCTGAAAGCACTCCCTTGCCACTCTCTGAGTATGGGGGAAACCAATCAGGACTCACGTTAGACATACTCGCAACCAGAGGAAAAGAAGACAGGTAGTCTTCAGGGAAATGTCCTCCAGGCCAGAGAGAGATCTAAGAAAGGCTTCCTGCTCACCACACAGAAGCCCTCTCCCCAGGAATGAAAATATTGGTGTCCCCCCGCCCCCAGAGGTTGCTGGATCACCAATCGCCAGATTCCTGCTCCTCAAAACACCCTTTCTTGTACCACGGAACGAATATCTCCTGTATGTTTATAGAAGAATTCTCTAGGTAGGGCGATGGACATTGGGGAGGGTATGTGCTATGGTAAATGCTGTGAAATGTGTAAGCCTGATGATTCACAGACCTGTACCCTGGGGCAAATAATACATTATATGTTAAATAGATAGATAGATAGATAAATGAATAAATAAATTCCCTAAATGAGATACAGTAAATCAGGGCTCCAGTTATTAAGTCGCAAGCACAGCCCTGTTCTGAATTTTCAGGATCACACATGGGGCGTTGTGATTGATGCTGAGCCTTCCCAAACTCCTCTACTGGAAATTCTTCTCTGCTGTGGGTCTAACCCCCACAGCACCCTGGTTTCCATGTTTCCGAATGTGTGAGCGGCGTATCTCCACTGCACACTGTGCTGCCTACACTGTCCTCTTTCCTCCGGCTGGCTTAACGTCCACTCCCAATTTGCACCCTTTGGCAGCCAGTTATGAAGCCACCTCACTGTTTAATACCCCAGTCCAACGTCTCCCCCTGCTACTGACTCTAAGGACATGCATCACCCAACCTGTCACATGGGCTCCGTGGGGTCCCAGTATGCTATGTCTACTGTATTTCTTTCACCTGCCCGTGTAGGAATTTGGTTTAAAAAAAAAAAAAAAAAAGGAAGTAGAGAGGCAGCATTCAGTTGTGAAAAGAACATGAAATTGGGAGCTAAACAGTCGTGGATTCACATCCCTGCTCTATCTCCTACTAGCAAAGAGAGGTTGGGCCAGACGTTTAACTTCTATTTGACCTCTCTGGATTTCAGTTCCCTCCCCTGTAAAATGAGGATAATAATACTCAATGTGCTAGGTTGATGAAAGGTTCAGAGACACAATGCAAATAAAGTCCTAGCAAGTGCTAGACTCCCAATAAAAATACCTGCTATTAGCATTTTGATGTAATTATTAAACTCATGCTGTGTTTTAGAGACCCCCTGAAGACAAACAAAGATGCTCAGCTCCACTGATCCAGAGCATCTACAGGTCTTTTCAACAAATGTATCTCTGGATGCCTGAGATCTGAATGAGAATGCACCAGGCAGGGTGGCGCCTTGGGAGAGGTTCAAGCCACAGAGCCAGCATCTGGAGCCGAGGAGTCAGTGGGCCGGGATCTGGGGAGTCTGCCAGCACTGCATTTGAGTGCAGAGCAGATGATGGGTCAAATTCCCGGGTCAGATCAGGACTGAGGTCGGAGCACCAGTGGACTGCCAGACCTGGGGCAGAAGCATCGTACTGTTGCCCCTCTTAATAATTCCTGATAATTGTGGGTATCCGCAAACCCCAAGCTGCTTCACTGCAGCCAGAGGCAGTATCTGATGGCATTAAGGGGTCATGAAACTCCCACTCGGGGCAATTCTAGGAGATCCTGGGCAGTGCAGTCTAGGACTTAAGTGCATGGGCTCTGGGGTGAACATCCTGGGTTCAAATGTCAGCTTCGGCACTTACTCGCTGTGTGATATCAGAAACAGTACTTTCGCCTCTGTGTGCCTTGGTTTATCTAACTGCAAAATGGGAATGATACTAGAACCTACATCACAGGATTATTACGAAAATAAAATAACACACATCGTGCTCTTGGCATCATTCCTTACATGTGGTAAGGTTTTAATCTTAAGTATTATTAATATTATTTGCACCGTTGTTATCAATTCTGGGTCTACCGGTAACGAGTGGTGGGAACTCGAGATTTCAGGGCTTTAATTTCCTCATCTTTCCAGTGGGAAGAAGAATCTTCTCTTCATACCAAACATCATAGAACAAAATTACTGTAAGGGTGCTTCAAAAAATAAAAAGCAGCAACTAATTAAGATGCATTAATAAAAGAAGGCAATGCTGTGTACTGCTTAAAAGCAGACTTTGGAGGGGCGCCTCGGTGGCTCAGTCAGTTAAGTGGCTACCTTCAGTTCAGGTGATGATCCTGGGGTCCTGGGATCGAGCCCCACATTGGGCTCCCTGCTTGGCGGGGAGTCTGTTTCTCCCTCTCCCTCTGCCGCTGCTTCCCTTGCTTGTGCTCTCCCCCGTCCCCATCCCTGTCAAATTAAAAAAAAAAAAAAGCAGACTTTGGAGTCAGCCAGTCATGGATTGAAGCTTTGGCTCTGTCACCAACCTTACACGAAGTCCTTGATATGCCCAGGCCTCAGTTTTTCTGTAAAATGGCATCGCTGTGAGAATTGGGAGAGAGTGTCACTACAGCTCTTAGCACAGCACCTGGCACTCGGTCGGGACTGAGTAAACTCTGCACGCTCCAATGAGCCAGGTTCTCCCTCTCACAGAACTGGGCAGAGCTGGGGCTCACTTGCCTCACAGAGTCTATGACTTTGGCTCCACAGTGCTTCTCAGAGGTCTGAGGAAGCGCTTGGGAAGAAGGGCAGCAGGTGGGAGAGGGAGCAGCAGCTCAGAAACCAAGCCTGGGCATCCTCTACTCTGAGGCCCCGGTTCCTGGCTTTCAGCAGACTGGTTCAGAGCTCAGGCTAATCCCAAATCATGTCGGAGCCAAGTTCACGTCTGAGCTTCTCCAAGGAGGGCAGAGCCTTCTCGATGGCACCTTCAACTTGGTTCTCCTTCTCCTGCCCTCAAAGTTGTGTAGATAGGAGAGGAAGTGGGATGGGGTCAAGATGTCTGTATGCAAATCCCACCTTAGTCACTAAATTGCTGTGTGGCCCCGGGAGAGTCCCTCTCCCTCTCTGGACTGTGTGTTAAATGCAAACATTGACACAGAATTCTCCAAGGGTTCTTTCTAACTGTAGTATTTGATGATGGTGGTGGTGATTCTCTCGTCTACCCTACTCTCCATTCCTGCTGCCTTAGCTCAGCTGGCCCTTGAGGGACTGCCTCAGAGGCCTCCAAGCAGGTCTCCCTGTGCCTGATGCTCTCACTTCCAAGACTTCATGCTCATTCCTGCCATACTGACCTTTCTGAAGTCAAACAGACATATTGCTCACCGCTGAAGACCCCAGCGGCGGCCAGTGGACTCCGCGATACCATCCAGACCCCTTGCTTTGGCAGTTAAGGATAGCGTGGCTCAAATCAGTCCATTTTACAACCTTGTCAGAGCAGGGTCATTGAAGCATGAACTTGTATAATCAGACAAAGTGCATCCGAATTCCAACCTGACCGATTACTGTGTAAGTTTGCACAAATTACTTAACCTCTCTGAATCTTTGTCTATAACTTAGGTTGAAAATACCTATGTTCTAGGATTGTTTTAAAGATAAAATGAGAAGAAATGTGTGGCAGGCTTAGCACGACGCCTGGAACATAGAAGGTCCTCAATAAGGGGGACCTTTTATTACTTATACAGCTAGTGGTTGAGCTAAGCTGAATGGTCTGAATGGCCCCTACCTCCACACCTTTGCTTGTGCTGTTCCTTCTACATGAGATTCCTTTGACCTGAAACTATATACATCCTGGTCTAAATACTCCAAGGAGGCCCCATCCCAGGCCTCAAGTCCCAACCTCCTCCAAGCCTGACTCCTCAGCTCGGGACTTCCTCCTCACACACCCCTGGCCTCCTTTCCAGCTGAAATTAGACAGAGTTCCCACTCAGAGCAACACAGACCTAGAGATGTTAACTTCAGTAGCACGGAGCAAGCTGAAAGGGGCTATTTCCACTGTCACCTTCTCTCTGAAAGCTTTTCCAGATTCACCCAACCCAGCTGGAAACTATCTCAGTGGCTCGAGAGCAATATCTAATAGCAATTTCTTTAGAACCCCTTTGACCTCTGTCACCGTCAGTTTGTACGGGAGATAATTGTGTCCGTATCTTGCCTCACCTGCTGGATAATTTGAACTGTCTGAGGGCAGAAACCAAGACCTTATGCCGCCATCCTCACCATTCTAGGCCTAATACATGTTTATAGAGTTTAGATGGGCTTGGAGAAGAGACGCCCCTTGAGAGCCGGAATGCTGAGACCTGGGAAGGTCTAAGAATCTGGTTCCTTGTCCAGGGCTCGGGCGCTGTCCCTTGGCTCTGATTGCAATGGTAACAACACATCCCCTTCTCACCACCACACTCACGCAGGCTCCTTCCTACTAAAACCCTTCCTGCTTCCTCTTTTCCCACAGGACCAAGTTTAGAGGAGTTTACTGGAAAAGGTTAGGATCAGAAACTAGACACAGTGGAGGGTGGAAGTGGGGGGCAGATCCCATGGCAGGTGGCACACAGGAAGCGGCCAATAAGTGTTTATTGAATGGCAGAAAGAGTGAATGAAGGGAGTAATGCTCTACCTTGGTCTTAGAAGCAAGGCGGTTGCCCAGATACCAGAAAGCAGAGCATCAGGGGCTCTCACAGGGAGGATGGGTGAGTTGATGCTAACGACTGCTGAGTTAGAGCTCTGGAAATCCCTCCCATGTCAGACCTCGATGGGCCGCCCTTGAGAGCTTGAGACCTGGAAGCCCACCACCGGAGCTGGAACCTGAGGCTCTTGGGTGCAGAACCCATATGCTACTCCTCTAGCCCCTGAACTTGAACGGGGCCCCCCAGCGTGTCGGACACTGACCAGTGTGATTGCAGGGTCAAGTAAGCAAAACAGCCTTTAGCTTTCAGCCTATTACACCAATTACATCGACCGCCTCCAAACTGCATTTCCTACTACCGCTCCCAACCAGAGAGGAGGAAATCGATGCAACAGCTTGTTTGGGTAGCAGCTGCTGCAGGGCGTGGGGCGGGGTGGGGGTGGGGGGCTGCCAGGAGGAGGGGCCGAGCTGCCCGAGGACACCAGATACATTCTCCGGGTCTCCTGCTCTCGCTTCTCATTAGCCATTTCATCCGGAGACCCTATGGCTTTTATTTTGTTTTTCTTCTTTCGAGGGATGTGCCTTCATCATTTTTACATCATTTTTACCTTCAACACGCATTTACCTTTATAATCAGAAAAAATAAAGTATTTTTTAAATATCAGTCATCAAATGCAAATGTAGTAATGCCCTCCCCTAGTTAAAATTCTTCGAAGGCTCCACAGGACTCTCAGAATGAAGCCCAAATTCCTCAGAACAGTAGGCGAGGCCAGAGGCCCTGCAGGCATCTTTGCCTTACTCAACTCCTTGCACTCACTCCTTTCCAAAAGGCCCTCCCGGGCCTCTAGGCTTCCCTGTATGTGGCTCCGACTGCCCCAGAGTGCTTGTCCTCTTTAGCTCAACCATATTTGGTCTCACCTTAAATATCACTTCTTCTGGAGCCTTCCCTGACCACCGGCCCCCAGTCTGGCGGGAGGGCCTGTCTTCTCACTGTCCTGGCACCCTGTACTTAATCCTATGGGAGCCCTTATCCCTGTGTCATGTCAACATCACACTTAGGCTCTGTGGCTGCAAGAATATGTCTTTCTTGTTCTCGGCAGATTCTCCAGTGCCTAGAACAGTGCCTAGCACTCAGTAGATGCTCAGTTAAAGGTTGCTGGAAAAAATTAAACTAGTAGCAATTAGCTACTCGATTTGGAAGGGCTCTTAGAGACCATCTGTCCTAATTCTTTTAAACACTAGAGAAGCAAATTCAGGTTCCAATCGGAGGTCCTTTACTGAATCGCTGTGTGACCTTAGAAGATGCCTTCCCTCTCTGGGTCTCAGGCTCTCAACTCTAAAATGAGGAAAGCTCTTCCTGCTCAAACTTTTTCTGGCTTTGCCTCCTCCTCCCTCTGGGTATCGGGTAGTCAGAGGTGCTCTGACTTGTGGGTAGGTGAGATGCAGGAGAAATGGAAGGTCAGGTTCAGCCTCTCAAACTGTTGCCGATCGAGTGGAGAAGATAAGACACACACAGTGCTAAATGACACGTCTTTAGTGATTCTGCTTTGCTAGGAGATCAGAAAAGGAAGAGGCCGTGGAAGCCTGGGGGCATCGCCAGCGCTTACGCTGAGCAGGCAGAGCCCACAGAGGCAGTGAGGAGGGGAGAGGAGTGTCCCAGGTGCACAGCAGGCCATCCGCCCCCGTGGGTCGGAACAGCGGGTGGGGTTGACCTGCCTTCAGAGCCCGGCTCTGCCACTTCCTAGCTCTGGGCCTTGGAGAAGTTTCATGACCTTTTCAAGCCTCGGTCCCCTTTCCCTCACCACATGAACCTGACGTGTAGCTTGCAGGGGTTTCGCGAGGACTGAGTGTGTGTGCGACAGTGTCTAGAACGGTGCCTGGTACCTAACAGACCATTGTAAGAAACGCCACTTCCTCCTCTTCCTTCAGCCGCATAAACAGGACTGACGCGTCACTGCTGAGAACCTCAAAAGCGAAGCTGCAGTTTGGGGACCAGAGGATCCACCACGCACAGTCCGTTTCCTCTGACGTGATTTTCCCAGTGCCCCGTCACACACACACACGCACACTCCACGTAAAGTCCAAGAGAGAAAGACATGGCTATTTCCAATTCCCTGATCAGAGGCGGCCAGATTGGGAGCTGTTCATTACTGTCAGCAGGAAAAACAAAGTATCAACATTCAGGTCTAGCCTAGACTTCTCCCTCCACCACGGGACTTATAAGACACGAGATTATGAGACCAAATGTCATTTTCTATGGGACTGGAGGGAGAGGCTTCAATTAAATTACAGAACAATCCTATAAAATACCTTGGAACACTTTGCGAAGCTTATTGATGTTTCTGGAGGCAAAGAGAATGCGGCCCGTACTGTGGAGAGACCTGGCGGGGGTGAGGGTGAGGCTGGCGAGGAGGGTCGTTTGTTTTAGTCCATCCCTGCTGACGACAGATCACGAGTGATTAGGAAAAGGAAGTGTAGCATGATCTCACTTCTCCAGCACCTTCAGGGAAAGCAGCAGCAGGTGCTCCTGTGCGGAGATTATTCCTGGAAGGACAGAATTCGGAGTTGGACTTGAACTGAGGTTATTCATCTTTTGGGGAGCTATAGATCCTTTTGAGAATCGCACATAAACAGCCATGTTCGTCTTCCTGGGAAAATACAAATAAACCCCAAATTCTACTTGCAGTATCATAAGAGCCATAGATTCCAGGTTTACAGTGCCCCCCCCCGCCAACAAAATTGAAAACATTTCTTCATGAAAATATTTCTTACCTTCATGACCCACTTTCCCGGCACGGAGACCTCCCGTACCACTCACTGCTTCTCAGGCTGTGATCGGTTGCTGCATGGGCTCTTTCGGCAATCCTAGGACCAAAAGAACAAATCCTCAGCTAGGAGTCAGGACTCTTGCGCTCTGACCTGCCTTTCCAGAGTGATACTGGGTCAGTCTTAACTCTCTGGCCATCAGTTTCTCCATCCAGAAGGGAAATGAAGGTGGGGATTAGCATAAAGAGTTTTGACAAGGACAGCCATTCCTAACATATACTGGTCGAGGCAAGCATCACGCACAAAATGCAAGAGTTCTGTGCCCAAAATAAACTTCCTCTCTTGGAGATACATACAAATAATTAGCATATTAAGGTGTCCGAGAAGTCCCACAATAAAAAATCAGTTGCATTTGGTTTAGTCCAACATCTCCCTAATTGGTTTGATTGTGACTTTTTTTTTCCAGCAGAATAACTACACTAGAGTCCCATCCGAGAAGCATTAGACTTAGCACTGAGTTCAGACCCCAGTAAGACGTGACTCCACAACCCCTATTAATCCTCCCCAGCTGGCTCAGTCAGTAGAGCACGGGACTCCTGGTCTCGAGGGCGTGAGTTCAAGCCCCACACTGGGTTGTAGAGCTTACGTTGGAAAAAATAAAATTAAAAAGAAAATCCTCCCCAAACAAATAAGTCAACACGTGTGACAGAAGGTTGCAGAAGGCTAGGACTGAAACGGAGCGGTATGAGCCCTAGGACCAGCACGAGCAGCTCAGAATTCACCCATCCTCCCTTCACCGCTTGGGAATTCATTGTTCCCTTCAGGCAGAACAATTGGAATGCTCAGGCAGCAGCAGCTTTTAGCCTCTCCTTTTGCTCCATCAATCTATGGAAGCGTGACTCTCAAACTTCACTGTGCATGGGAATCACTGCCCTGATGGCCTCGATAATAAGAGGGGGACTTCCGGGGTGCCTGAGTGGCTCAGTCGGTTAAGCGGCTGCCTTCAGCTCAGGTCATGATCCCAGAATCCTGGGATCGAGCCCCGCATCGGGCTCTCTGCTCAGTGGGGAGTCTGCTTCTTCCTCTTCCTCAGCCTGCCTCTCTGCCTACTTGTGATCTCTCTCTCTCTCTCTTTCTCTCTCTGTCAAATAAATAAATAAAATCTTCAAATAAAATAAAAATAAGAAAAGGGGGACTTCAGCTTTATCTGTGATGTGCTCTTTCTCTTGTCCAAAAAATGAAGCAAACATGACGAAATGGCAACAGGATGAAGCCAGGTGTTTACTACGTCAGGTGGAACATTATCTTTGACATTTTTCAGAAGAATATCATTAAATCATCTCAGTTCAGAGCTGAATATACTTGATAGGGCACTGAGAGGATTTCCAGGGATGACTCCCCTGACTTTTTTCCTGAAGCGCAGACTTTATGTCTCACCCACATAAGATGCAACCGTACCCCTAATTCTCCAGAAGGGACTTTGGGGAGCACTGAACAAAAGCCCCTGGGTCCTCCAAGAGCGAACATCCCGGGGCCTAACCCTGACTACCTCCTTATCTCCTGGCTGTAGGACTACCGGGTCAACATCTTCCTGCGGCAGCAGTGGAATGACCCCCGGCTCGCCTACAACGAATACCCGGATGACTCTCTGGACCTGGACCCGTCCATGCTGGATTCCATCTGGAAACCTGACCTGTTCTTTGCCAACGAGAAGGGAGCCCACTTCCACGAGATCACCACCGACAACAAACTGCTGAGGATCTCCCGGAACGGGAATGTCCTCTACAGCATCAGGTGAGGTCCACACAGACTCACCCTGCCGTCCTCCTCAGGGTGCACCTGGTCCCACGGCCTTCTGGGAGCAGACGCTAAGACGTGGGCCAGCCAGGGGTGCACAGGCCGCCTTTGCACGATGTGCAGAGCTAGCTCTGTAAATGACGCTCAGGGAGTAAGAATAACACACCAGGCGAAGTCCTAGGAGTGAGTGGTTCGTTATAAGCAGGGGAAACGAGGAAGCATCTTAGAGAAAGAGGGGTTAAGGGTAGGCCCCTGAGCCTAGCCAGCATTTCAATAAAACAAGAAGGGAAAAGAGTATCCAAAGACAGTGCTCAGCAGCAGGAGTGTTCAGTCACTCGAGATGAATGAGTTCTAGAGATTCACTGTTGAACATTGTGCCTAGAGTTGACAATACTATTTTGTACTCATAAATATCTGTTAAAAGGCTAGATCTCATGTTAAATGTTCTTACCACAATTAAAAAAAAAAAAATAGCAGTGACAAAGCCACAAAGCTTCAAAAGTCATAGCAACTTCAACAAAAATGGGCCTACCAGGCTACTCTCAGGTACGACCTGGGCTGTTTCCTCCCTTCCATGAACCCCTTCCATCCTCCATACCTTGCACCGAGTCTAGGAAGCTGGGACCCCCTTCCCAGCTGGGAGGAATCCTACGGATACTGGTTAGGAACAAAGTTACAGAGTCTCCTGCCAACTCTTCCCAAGTAATTCCCCATTTCCTCCCCCAAGTCCTGGAGAAAATGACCAACGTCCATGCCAGATTCTTACGTATGGAGCATTCATGGAGAATTTACTGACTAGGCTGGGAATTGTACATATATTATTTGTTATCCTCCTAACAATTCCCTGAAATAGTTTCTATTATGCCCATTTTGCAGATTAGACAAGTGAAGATCTCAAAACTCAAGTGACTTGCCAAAGTTCCACCAGCCACCTAGCAGCACGGCCCAGAGGCCGGTCTGTTAGCGTCCATCTGATGCCCACTGGAGCCTAGCTGAAAGTGCCCAGCACACAGTGGGCACTCATTTGATGAATGAATGAGTATGTGTTTATTTCAAAGAGCTTCCAAGGGCCACTGGCCCCAAATGACTCCTCCTCCCCCTCCAGTTCTTCGGGGGAATCAATCTTTCTGTTTCCATTAGGAGATGAGCTTTAAATATCCAGGCCCATCGGAGAAGCTGCAGCGCCCTAACCTTCAGATGTGGCGGGACACAGGGTGACTCCTGAGAGCAGGCCAGGAGGGAGAGGGGATGCGAGAACCCTGAGGAGGGGATGGCTGGGAGGAGCCCGAGGGGATCTGGCCTTCTCCCCCTGCCGTCCTGCCGGCGCACATCCAGATGGAAGGCTGATGGGCTCAGGACGGCCACTCGTGCCCTGACGGCTGGGGCAGGAGAGGTTACCCTGCCCGGTTTTGCTGCTGCCAGGCGGGTTTGGTGGCTCTACAAAGCTAAGCCCCATGCAGCATGGCAGAGGCACAGATCAGCAGAAAGTGATGTTCCCAAGGTCATTCAACTTCGGAAAATTAACCTAGGGTGACAGCTGCCCCACTTTGGAGCTTTTATCTTCAGAAATTCAACTCTGTTCACTTTCTCTTCACTTTCCTCCTCCCTCTCCCTTCCCTTTTCCCCCCTCCTGCTTCTACCTTGTGCTTAAGGGGGGCTTGGATCCAGAGCAGTGGGCATGAGCTGGAGGGAGGAAGCTGACGGGGGGCCGGGCCCTCACCACGTGCAGTAAGGTGCCGGCGGCCAAGGGTCACTAGACCACCACGGATGAGGTGCTTTCAGGAGAGCAGTGTCGGAAAGTAAACACAGGAGCTCGGAATCCAGTGGCCAGGAGACGTAGTTTTAATCCTGCCTTTGAGCCATCATGTACTGGGTGACCTTGCAGGAGTCCCGACCAATCCTTCTCTGTATCAGTTTTCTCAACTATCCAATGAGGGAGTTGGCCTGATGATCTAAGCCTCTCTGGGCCCTGAGAGCTTTTCTTCTCTACTCTCTGCAGCAGGTGCTGCGACGTGGGCACAGCCTTTGAAGCTGAAGCCTTCCTAGCCTGAACTGTGCGCTTTGCTTCTGTTAGGGGTCTCCCTCTGGTTCTAAGGCTCAGCCTCTGCCAGGGTGGAACAACCCAAAATAGACGGCTCTTGCAGAGGCCTGGAGCACCCACCACTTCCCGGCTGACCCCAGCATGAGCCTACAGGCATGAGACAGCTCTGTTTGGACACCCGGAAGGCAAGGGCTTCTTTAAAATAGTGTTTGATGAGTCCGGTGTATGAAGGAAGGCTACAGAGAGCCACTTCAAGCCCCTGCTGCAGGTGCCCCTGGAGGCCCTAGGCCTGGGCTGCTAGATCTGGAATTCAGCCTCCGTGCAAGAGCAGGGATCAGGGGCAGCGCCTGGCCTCCCGGCCTTCAGGCCATGGCTGAGGGCAATATGTCTAGAAGCCAGATAGACTCCACAGAAGCCCACAAGTTCCACTGACTCTGTGATTTTAGGCAACCTACTGTATCTCTCTGCGCTTCCATTTCCATATCTGGAATGTAGAAATATACATATATTATTTCAAAAGACACTAGTTCCCTGACCTCCTTGGCCTCTCCGAGATAACTGATTTTCGATAGTAACTGGAAAGGAGGCACAGCTTCCCTGGTCTGTGGCTCTAGCATCATTCAACTCCCTTCTCTTCTCAGAATCACCCTAACACTGGCCTGCCCCATGGACTTGAAGAATTTCCCCATGGATGTCCAGACGTGTATCATGCAACTGGAAAGCTGTGAGTCCCCCGTGTGAGGGCTTTAGAAAGAAGTGGGCTCCCTTTACCCAGGGGACTTGCAGAAATTCCCATACAGCTGCCCCTAACTGCTAGACCCCAAGAGATGACTGTCCTAGCCCAAAATACCAGATGGGGGGCTTTGCTTTAGAAAATGCATTAGAAATCTGACCCCCCCCTTACTGGCTGGCTGAGGCCCAGCTTTGGAGCCAGCAGTATTCTCCCAAGAGACACTCTTCCATATCCTTTGTGGATATGCTCTCCAGGAACCGAGGAGAAAGAGCTTGAATACGTCAGGGTCCCTGAACTCCCAGGGCTGCTCCCTATAGCCGGGGAGATAGACAGCCGGTGCCACAAAGAATTCTCACACAGGGCAGCAAGTGGTGAGCGTGCTGTTGGAAGTCCAAACGGTGTGGCCTCCGGGCAGAAAGAATGCTTCCTTCTGCCTGGGAAAGAGAGGGGGCACTGGAGAGGGCTTCATGTCCGAGGTCTCAGGGGAACCTACCGGAGGAGGGAGCTGACTTCTTTGCAAACGGAAACGCATCTAATTTAAAAGGCGAAATTCAATGGAAGGACTCCGGGCTTCCTCCTGGACTTGAAAGAGGAGCTGGACGTACAGAAACCAGGGCGGAGGACTTAGGCAGTGGACCGAGGTGGAGCACGCCTCCGAGGGGAACTGGCACCGGCCACCTCTGACCTTCTGTCGCTTGACTCAAGTCAAGTCCCGGGACAGAGCTTCTGAGGGGTCTAGGTGTGGGTCTAGTTGCCTGGTTATCTAACACCTCGGCCCCCCGCTAATAGTCCCCCCCCCCCTAGCTTCTGTGGAGTCATTCCCCCAGGACAAGCTGCTGTGCGCAGAGGAGGGAGCGTGCAAGGGTGGCGCGCAGGCCAAATAGCCAGTGTGAGCTGACTAGGACCACAGCGGTAAGAGGTGGAGGGAAAGGACAAGCGAGGCAGAAGCAGGGGGGTAGATAGGAACAATCCGACCAGTTTTAACCTCCTGGGCTGCAGGGGAGGTGGGAGGAGGGTGGGAGAGGAGTGGAGAGGGGCTGGTGGGGAGGCAGCGTGGTCTCATGCATTCCCTCTAGTGCCTGATGCCTCTCAGTCTCTAACCCAAACCAGCTCCGACACGCTTCAAATGAGTGCTTCTGGGTGGTGAGCGCTGCTTCTTCTGGTCCCCCACCCCAGTTGGCTACACCATGAATGACCTGATCTTCGAGTGGCAGGAGCAGGGAGCTGTGCAGGTGGCAGATGGACTAACTCTACCCCAGTTTATCCTGAAAGAGGAGAAGGACCTGAGATACTGCACGAAGCATTACAACACAGGTGGGCCCAAACATGCATCTCACTCTTGATTCAACAGATCTTACGCGGTGCCCGTGATGGACACAGTTCTGTGTTTATTACCTCGTGGTTAAGAGAAGAGTCTTTGAGACCAAGGAAGTGGCCCTGATACCTTTCCCCGGATGTCCTGGGGCGCGGACGTGAGGCTCAGGCCACACGCCTCATTGCCAGGGCAGCTGGGAGATCGAGTCTCCCTTCCCGGTAGCAGCATGCCCCGCTCAAAAGGAGCCCTGTCCCTAAGGCGGAAGGGGGGAGCTGATGAGGGGACATCTAGCAGTCTCTGTCACAGGGGACCTGGCATTTCTGACAGGACGCAGTTCCCAGGACGCCCTCCTCAGACCTCGGCAGGAGGGAAAGAGAGGGGCGCTGAGGTTTGTAAACAGTGCAGTTGGAATGGGTCCCCCAGACTAAGAGCTGCAGGAGGGGGAAGGCCCCATGGCCGTTGTGCCCAGTTCTCTGTCTCCCAGGCATAGCACAGCCTCGGTGGGAAGGTGGGACGCAGGACCGAGCTGGGGTGGGACCAAGATGGGCCGCATCTGGCCTAAGCAAGCTGGGGAGAAAGGCCGCCAGTCAGCAGGCCAGCTAGGGGGCTGGGCGGGAGGCTGCTGAGGAGAGGGGACAAGTGAAGCGGGCTGCTGGCGGGGCGGGGAGGGCAGGGGGCAAAGCAGGGGTTGAGAGAAATCGCTGCGCGCTCTGCCGCGAGTGGAAGGCCCAGAGCAAGGGCAGGCCGCCTGGGCTCTGCTGTGTTGAGAACAGCTGCCCCTTCCCGGGTCCCCTCCAGAGCTACTGTCCAGGTCCCCAGGCACGCCGAGACGCCGAGACGTGAGGGTACTCCCCCATTAGCAGCCATGAGAGCAGTGACTTCCCACGGATCACGGAGTCCCACTGCCTCCCGGGGCATTGTCTCAGTCATTATCTCATTTGCTCTTCGCTGTTCCCGCTTCCGTGAGTGCTGAGCTCTGCGCTAGGCCCCGTGGAGCCGATGGGGAGAGGCTGAGGGGGCCCTGCATGCCTGGAGCAGCCAGGCGGGGAGCTCTAGCAGCTCCCCGAGTAACTGCGCTGCAGGGGGCTGGAGGGGACGACCAGCCCCGCTCCGTAGAACTGGCCCCGACCAGGCAAACTCCAGGCAAGCATGGGGGGAGACCAGCTGCCCGCAGTCCAGTGCAGAGGACAGACAGACCGACGTGCCTACGCCCTCACTGCCTTCTGCCCTAAGGCCCCATGACTGCATGACCAGAACTGAACTGAAGGAAGTTGGGGGACGGGGGGAGAACGGTCGTTTTCGCCAGGCAGACCTCACATTCGAGGCGCCACAGAGGAGCAGGAGGGTTGCTTCCGCTGGTTGTGGGGAAGAGGCCCGGGCTCCCAGGCACAGGGGTCAGTGGGAGCCAAAGCTCAGGAGGGTCAAAGTTCTCAAGGCCAGGGGTGGAGTGGACGGGTCAGGAAGAGGGTGAAGAAAGACGGGAAGCAGGATGGAAAAACAGGCCAGAGCATGACTCCGAAGAGCAGGCTGAGAAGTTTGAAATTTCCCAGTAGATAATGGGGACTTTCTGTACGAGGAGAGAAGGAAGGAAGGAAAGTTTTTACAAGAGGAAGTAGCAGGCGCGAGTCATGTTTGGGGAAGGTAACTGGCGGAAGGAGAAGGATCGGTGTGCTGAGGCCCACTCTCAGCCACAGAACAGGGCCGGTGTTCAGCACCTGACGTTCCTGAGCGTAAATGATGTGAAAACCGTGCTAAGTTCTCATCTCGTCCTCAGAGTCGGCACACAGGTAACCGCAGGAGGTGGGCCCCATTGTCCTCCTCGCCCCCAATTTACCACAGATGAGGGGATGGAGAGACACACAGAGATTCCGGCGCTTGCCTGAGGGCACAGCTAGCGTGAGGCTGACCCAGGCCTCCCCAGAATACTCTGCCTTCTACCCATAACTTCTCGCAGGTAAATTCACCTGCATCGAGGCCCGGTTCCACCTGGAGCGACAGATGGGCTACTACCTGATTCAGATGTACATCCCCAGCCTGCTGATCGTCATCCTCTCATGGATCTCCTTCTGGATCAATATGGATGCCGCGCCGGCTAGGGTGGGCCTGGGCATCACCACCGTGCTCACCATGACCACACAGAGCTCCGGCTCCCGAGCATCCCTGCCCAAGGTAAGTCCTACTGCCCAGAGCACCAAACGGCTGCACAGAGAAGGACACTCATCCCCCGGCCCTGCCTGAGATGAAGGGAGCACGGGGAACTAGGCCCTGTTTCTTCTTCTGCCGCCCCTGGCAGGATCCAGCGATCCGGGGCATCATAGCTCGCCCCCAGACTGGACACTGTTGTACACAGTTGCCACCCCCCGCATTTTGCTCCGATCTCTACCAACAGTGCACACACATCCCGCTTCACTTGCCATTCACACTCAATGCCACCTCCTCCTCCATTCCCTGTCGTGCTCCTTTCACCATTAACGGGAGATGCTTTGTGGTGGGGGGTCTCCAGGACCACCCCCACATTCAGAGATTTGATACGACTCACAGGACTCAGCATAGCACTGTACTCACGGCTAAGATTTCTTACAGCGCTGCATTAAGGATACACAGCTCCTGGGGGAGGGGGCGCCTGGGGGCCGCAGTCGGTGACCGTGGGAGTCTCGATTTCACTCAGGTCGTGATCTCAGGGTCATAGGATGGAGCCCCACCTCGGGCTCCCCGCGGGGCGTGGAATCTGCTTCTCCTCTCCCTCTGTTCCTTGTCCCGCTCGAACACTCTCTCTCTCTCTGAAATAAAGAAAGAAATCCTTGAAAAAAAGTAAATAAAAACAAAAATCTCTAAAAAATAAAAAATTTTTTTTAAAAAGAATACACAGCTAGGTTTGATAAAGTAAAAAGACACAGGCAGGGTCTGGAGGAAGCCATCTGCGGGTTTCCTTGTGGGGGGGGGGGGGGGGGGGGGGGGGGGGGGGGGGGGGGGGGGGGGGGGGGGGGGGGGGGGCGGGGGGGGG
>CM052809.1:100051314-100179879 GCA_028533885.1 Nasua narica
CGCTCACTACCACCGTCTGAGCCCCGTTCTGCTTCGGGCGCTCGCCAGCAGACATAGCATTCAGTCTAGCGTTGACGCCAGACTCCATATCCAGCGCCCTTCAGCCTTATGCTAAATACGACTTTCTGTGCCATTTCCAGTTAAGGCCTCCTTCAACCTTCTGCTTTGATATAGGAACGTTTGGAATGATCACCTAATGTCCTTCACCTGGATTCCAAGTGTTATCATCTTGCCACACTTACTTTAGTTCTCTGCGAAGATAAGTAGGTGGGTGGGTAGGTGGGTGGGTAGGTGGGTAGGTGAGTAGGTCGGCGGGTAGGTAGACACAATTGTTGCTGAGTCATTTGATGGTTACAGACATCATGACAAGCCACCTCTAAATAAGGAATAAGGAGCACAGTGATATTTGTCCCAAAAAAGGTAACATAAATTCAATAAAAATTATATCAATTATATTTATATATTATATATCAACTTTATATACCAATAATTATTGAAGTAGAAATAATTCCATAATATCATCTAATACAGAAACTTTAGGTTTTCCCAATGTCAAAAACATCATCAATAAATACAGTAAGGGATCCAATCAAGGATCCAATCCAGATTCATACTATATATGGCTATTTTTTTTTAACTTTTTTTATTCCCCCCCCTATTTTTTTTAACTTTTTAAAAGATTTTATTTATTTGACAGAGAAAGAGAGAGAGAGCACAAGCAGGGGGAGCTGCAGAGGGAGAGGGGGAAGCAGGCTCCCTGCTGAGCAGAGAGTCCCACGTGGGGCTCCATCCCAGGACCCTGAAATCATGACCTGAGCGGAAGGCAGCCACTTAACCAACTGAGTCATCCAGGCAACCCCTGTATAAGGCTACTCTTTTCATCTAGAAGAGTCTCTCCAATGTTTTTTGTTTTCATGATATTTCATGTTCCATCAACTTTTAATGTGAAAGATGCCATTCGGTTTCATCTGCCATCAACACTAGACACTACTCTCTCCTCTATTCACTCTTACAATCTGCCCTTTGCACTATTAACACTAGACTTTGCATTCTGCTAAAGGCACTATAAATGCTTGAAGCCAAATTCCGTTTACTGTTACCACTTGACAGCACATTCTGCTCTGTGCAATTTTAACAGCAGACATATCTGCTTCCTTCTCCTTACATTAGAGTCAACAACCTGCTCCACTGTCTATTAAGAGTTGGTGCCACATTCTCTTTCACTTACGATTTATGCTAGACTCAACATTCTGCTCCACTCATGGGTAACCCTAGACTCAGTATTTGGCTCCATATGCTATTAATACTCAACCTCACATTCTTCTCCATTTAGTTTTTTTAAAGTGTAAGATTCAGTGGCAGGAAAATATTCGCAAAGTTGAACACCCTCACCACTATCTAATTCCAAGATGTTTTCATCACCCCAAAAAGAAACCCCCATAACTCATCAACAGTCATTCCTCATTCCCTCCTCTGTCCAGCCTCTGTCTACTCTGCTTTTCACCTCCATTAACTTGCTTATTCTGGACATCTCATATAAATGGAATCATCTAATATGTGCACTTTCGTTTAGCGTAATGTTTTCAAGATTCATCTGTGTTGTACATTGTATCAGCACTTCATTCCCTTTTGTAGCTGAATAATATTTCCATTGCATAGGTCTATCAAATTTTGCTTATCTGTTCATCAATTGAGGGACATTGGGGTTATTTCCACTTTTTGACTATTATAAATAATGCTGCTATGAACATCTTTGTACAAGTTTTTGTGTACACATGATGTTTTCAACTCTTAGGTGTTAACCAAGGAGTGAAATTGTTGGGTCATATGGTAACTATATACCTGACTTTGTGAGGAACTGACAAATTGTTTTCCAAAGTGACCACACCACTTCACAATCTCATCCGGGCTCCAATATCTCCACTTCCTCACCAATGCTTCTTATCATCTGATGTCCTTTTGATTATAAACATCTTAGTGGAGGTGAAGTAGTATCTATCTCACTGTAGTTTGGGTTTGCATTTTCCTAGTGATTAATAATATTGAGCATTCTTTTCATGTGCTTTTTAGCCATTTCTGTGTCTTCCTAGCAGAAATGTCCAAATCTTTTGCCCAATTTATAATAAAAGCATTTCTCTTTTTATTGATGAGTTATAAAAGTTCTTCGTGCATTGTGGATTTTAATCCCTTATCAAGGACACGATTTGCAAATATTTCCTCCCATTTTGTGGGATGTCTTTTCATTTAGTTGATAGTGTCCTTTAATACACAAAAGTTTTTAATTTTGATGAAGTAAAATTTATCTATTTTTTCTTTTGTTGCTTGGCCTTTGGTATCAAATTTAAGAAACTAATGCCTAATCTAAAGTCACAAGAAAGTATACGTATGTTCTTTCCTAAGAATTTTATAGTTTAGCCCTAAATTTAGGCTTTCATCCATTTTTTGACTCCTGCATTTTCATGCACCACAGTCAATTGATTTTTGGAAAAGGATGTAAATTCAGTGCTGGGAAAGAGTAGTCCTCTCAACTAGTGGCGCTGCAGTTACCGCATCCACATGCAAAAGAATGCTATCCCTCCCTCATACCATATGCAAAATGCAAAAGGATTAAAGCCTAAATTTAGGGCTAAACTACAAAACTCTTAGAAAAGAACATACATATACTTTTTTGTGACTTTAGGTTAGGCATTAGTTTCTTAAATTTGATACCAAAGGCCAAGCAACAAAAGAAAAAATAGATAAATGTATCTTGGAACACTAAAAAAAAATTAAGTTAAATTAAAAAAAATAATAAAAATAAATAAAAATAAAAACATGAAAAAAAAAATCAATCGGCCATAAATGTATGGGTTTATTTCTAGACTTTCAGTTCTGTCCCACTAATCTATAACTTTATCCTTATGTCAGTACCACACTGTTGATTACCGTTGCCTAGTAGTAAGTTTTAAAATTGGAAAGCATGAGTCCTCCAACTTTGTTCTTTTTAAAGATTGATTTGGCTATTCTGGGTCCCTGGCATTTTCATGAACCTGAATATGAATTTTAAGTTCTGTTTGTCAATTTCTGCAAGAATTAAAAAAAAGGAAGTTAGATTAAAAATGCACTGAGTGTTGATGAATTTGGAGAGTGTTGCCATCTTAATGATATCAAGTCTTCCAATCCATAAACATAGGATGTCTTCTCATTTACATAAGCCATCCCACCGCCTTCCAGACTGCTTGGTTTTTTTTTTCCTTCCAAGATTTTATTTAAATTCAAGTTAGTTAACGTATAGTGTAGTATTAGTTTCAGGAGTAGAAGTTAGTGATTCATCACTTACATGTAACAGCCATTGCTCATCACAAGTGCCCTCCTTAATGCCCATCATCCATTTAACCCATTCCCCCCACCCACCTCCTGTCAGCAACCGTCAGTCTACTCTATAGTTAAGACCCCCTTCTGGTTTGCCTCCCTGTCTTTATCTTATTTTTCCCTCCCTTCCTCTATGTTCCTCTATTTTGTTTCTTAAATTCCACATATGAGTGAAATCATATGGTATTTGTCTTTCTCTGACATATTTTGCTTAGCATAATACTCTAGTTCCATCCACATCATTGCAAATGGCAAGATTCCATTCTTTTTGATGGCTGAATAATATTCCTCTGTGTGTGTGTGTGTGTGTGTGTGTGTGTGTGTGTGTGTGTGTGCGTGCACGTGCGTGTGTATACCACAACTTCTTTGTGGTATACACAAAGACATTTTGGACATTTAGGCTCTTTCCATAGTTTGGCTATTGTTGATAGTGCTGCTATAAACATTGGGGTGCAGGTACCCCTTCGAATCATTATTTTTTTATCCTTTGGATAAATACCTAGTAATGTAATTGCTGGGTCTAGGATAGTTCTATTTTTAACATTTTGAGGAATCTCCAGACTGTTCTCCAGAGTGGCTGCACCAGTTTGCATTCCCAGCAACAATGTAAGAGGGTTCCCCTTTCTCCGCATCCTCGCCAACATCTGTTGTTTCCTGAGTTGTTAATTTTAGTCATTCTTATTGCTGTGAGGTGCTACCTCACTGTGGTTTTGGTTTGTAGTTCCCTGATGAGTGATGTTGAGCACTTTTTCATGTGTCTGTTAGCCATTCGTATTAGACTGCTTGGATTCTCATGAGAAACCTCACTCCTCACATCACAGTGCAGCTCTTTATGCCCATGGGCCCTGTCCCTATGCTTTAATAATCTCTACCCACCCCTCAGTTTAAAAGTATATAATCAGGGGCGCCTGGGTGGCTCAGTTGTTAAGCATCTGCCTTCGGCTTAGGTCATGGTCCCAGGGTCCTGGGATCAAGTCCTGCGTCATTGGGCTCCCTGCTCGGCGGGAGTCTGCTTCTCCCTCTCCCACTCCCCCTGCTTGTCTTCCTTCTCTCGCAGTCTCTCTCTCTCTCTCTCTCTCTCTCTCTGTGAAAGAAAGAAAGAAAGAAAGAAAGAAAGAAAGAAAGAAAGAAAGAAAGAAATCTAATGAGAAATCAGTTGTCATTCTTATTGAGGATCCCTATTATACAATGAATTGCTTCTCTCTTGGAGCTTTTAAGATTCTCTCTTTGTTTTCTGACAATTTGATTATGAAGTGTGTAGGCGTGGAGCCCTTTGTGTTGCTTGAAGTTCATAAACTTCTAAGATGTGTACATTAGTGTTTTTCCTCAAATTTGGGGAAATTTTGGCCATTATTTCTTCAGATACCCTTTCTGCTTCTTTCTCTCCTCTCCTTCAGGTGCACCCATTAAACATGTGTTTGTGTACTTGACAGTCCCCACAGGTCTCTGAGGCTCTGTTCATTTTTCTTCATTCTGTTCCTCTGACAAGATAACCTCAAGTTCACCGATTCTTTTCAACTTCATGGATTCTTTCTTCTGTCTGCTCAAATCAGCTATTTATCCTCTCTAGTGAACTCTTCAGTTCAGTTATTTTTCAACTCCAGAATTTCTCTTTGGTTCTTTTTATTACTCTTATCTTTGGTTTTGTTTGGTGAGACTTTGTTCTCATAATTTCCTTTAGTTGTTTATATAGGCAGGTTTTCTTTAGTTCTTCGAACACATTTAAAGTAATTGATTTAAAGCCTTTATTAATGGACACCTGGGTGGCTTAGTCAGTTAAGCATCTGCCTTCAGCTCAGGTCACAATCCCAGGGTCCTGGGATAGAGCCCCTCATCGGGCTCCTTGCTTAGTGGGGAGCCTGCTTCTCCCTTTACCTGCCCCTCTCCCTGCTTCTGCTCTCTCTGTCTCTCTTTCTGACAAATAAATAAAATCTTTTTTAAAAATAATGATAATAAAATAATTAAAAAAATAAAAATCTGAAAAAAATAAAGCTTTATTAAATTCAACATCTGGGCTTCCTCAGGGGCAGCTTCTTTGGAATGCTTTTTTTTTCTACATATGGGCCTGTCTTGGTAAATCTGGCCTCCTATAACCAAGTACCAGATATCAGGTGGCTTATAAATAAAAGAAATCTATTTTTCACAGTTCTGGAGACTGGAAGTCTGAGATGAGGTGACAGCATAGTAGGGTTCTGGTGAGGACCCTCTTCTAGTTACAAACTACCAACTTCTTATATCCTCACAGGGTGGAAAGTTAGCCAGCTAGCTGCCTTCTTCTTATAAAGGCGCTAATCCCTTCACAAGGGTTCCACTCTTACAATCTAATTAAATCCCCACAGCCCCACCTCCAAATACCGTCACATTGAATTAGGATTTCAACCTATGAAGTGGGGCTGCAGACACAAACATTTAGTCCATTGCAGGGCCATCCTTTATGTCTTTGCATATTATATAATTTTTGGTTGAAAATTACATGTTTTACATAATGTAATGTGGCATCTCTGGAAGTAAGATTCTCCCTCCTCAAGATTCATTGTTGTTGTTTGTTTAGTAACTCTTGTGAACTAATTCTGTAAGCTCTGTGTCCTTTATTGTGTGGGGTCACTGAAGTCTCTGCACAGTAAGCTAGGTTCACAAGGTGGCTTGTGAACTAGTTCTGTAAACTCTGTATCCTTTGTTGTGTGGGGTCACTGAAGTCTCTGCACAGTAAGCTAAATTGGACAGAAATTTGCTTAAATGCACGGAACCTAGAAATCTCCCAACCTTTCCCTAGGGGTCTACGTACACACCTCCAACACTCAGCAGGCAGTTTACAGTGTTACCTTACCCTTAGCTTGCAGCTTGCTTAGTGTGTCAAGGTTAGCCAGAGTTGAGAGCTAAGGGGCCTTTTTGGGCCTTTCCTGAGTAGCACACAGGCCTAAGCATGCACAGCAATTCCCAGAAATACGTCAGAGCTTCCTAAAGCCCCCTATGGACATCTCATTCCGCCAGATTTTCCTTTTAAGCTTTATAATCACCCTATCGTTTGCCTCAACTTTATCTAAGGCCTCGGGCTGATGTGAAGTTCAACAGTAGCCAAGGACTGGTTTCGACAAGATGCCCCCAGGGAAAAGGCTGCTCGCACTGGGCCAGCTCCAAGTCAGGTCAGATAAAGACAGACTTCCTTGCGAGTAAGGTCTTTGAGTGAACCGCAAGACAGGCTAAATAATGACAGTTCTCTGGGAAAGGGCCTTTAAAGATGCTTTAAACTCTGTTCTCCCCATCCACCAATTGCCTGGATGCTGGTTTTCACTCTGCTTGCAGGCTGTTGGTTTTCAAGGCTAGCACAGAACTGGGGACAGGAGAACAGGAATTCGGCAAGTTAAAACATCACAAGGGCCCGAGAGAAATGAAAACATATGTCCACACAAAAATGTGTATGCAGGGGCGCCTGGGTGGCTCAGTTGGTTGAGCCGCTGCCTTCGGCTCAGGTCATGATCTCAGCGTTCTGGGATCGAGCCCCGCATCAGGCTCTCTGCTCAGCAGGGAGCCTGCTTCCTCCTCTCTCTCCTCCTGCCTCTCTGCCTACTTGTGATCTCTCTCTCTGTATGGAATAAATAAATAAAATCTTTAAAAAAAAATGTGTATGCAGATGTTCACAGCAACATTATTCATAATAGCCAAAAGGTAGAAATAACCCAAATGTCCATCAACTGAGGAACGGATCAACAAAATGTGGTATATCCATACAATGAAATATTATTTGGCCATAAGAAAGAATGAAATATAGGGGCACCTGGGTGGGCTCAGTCACTTAAGCATCCAACTCTTGGTTTCAGCTCAGATCATGATCTCAGCAACATGATCCCATGGCTCCATGCTCAGCGGGGAGTCTGCTTGGGATTTTCTCCCTCGCCCTCTGCTCCTCCCCCTCTTGCACGCTCTTTCTCTTTCTCTCAATAAATAAATAAATCTTAACAAAAATGAAATACGGATATATACTGCAACATGGATGAATCTTGAAAACATTACACTGAGTGAAAGAAGCTAGTCATAAAAGGCCACATGGTATATGATTCCATTCACAGGCAATGCCCAGAATGGGGAAATCTATAGACAGAATGTAGATTAATGGTTACCTGGGATGGTGGCAGGGGGACAGGAATTGGGAGAATAGGGAAAAGAATGATGGCTAAAAGTCACTAGATTTCTTTTGGAGGTGATGAAAACATTCCAAAAATGACTGCGATGATAGTTGTAAATATCTTGAATGTATTAAAAACTACTGAAATGTACACTTTAGCTGTGTGAATTGTATGGTATATGAATTTTATCTCAATGAAGCTGGATTTTGTTTTTGTTTTCGTTTTAATGACACAAAGTTTGGTGCTCTTACCGGCATTCAGCTGACTTTTTTAAGTAAATGCTTTCATGGTTGCTGTTAGCCTTTGGTTAACAGAGCTTCTGAGAAAGTTTATTCTGACCATTTTTGCTGTTGTCCTCATGCTCTTACAGAGAAGGGAGTTTCTGAAATCTTACTCTGCTACTTTTGCTAACACCTCTGATTACTTTTAATGCTAGGTACACCATTCCCTCCCTGTCACCCTTAGAGGAAACACAACGTTCTGTTTCGCTCAAGGATGAGGCCAGAAACAGCATCCCCCTCTCCTTACCACCCTTTTTGGTGCCATATTCTATTTCCTCCAATGCTTTGTACAGTCTTCTTGGTCCACTTTTCTTCTTTCTTCTGCACCTTCCTAATATCCCAGCCGAGGAGGGGATAGCCGTGGGCAGTGGGGGAGTTCTGAGGAGCAGAAATACTGAACTTTTCGTTCTCCCCGCCCTCGCGGCCCTGTGTTCTTCCCCATCCCCACTCCAGGTGTCGTATGTGAAAGCCATTGACATTTGGATGGCAGTGTGCCTGCTCTTCGTGTTCTCAGCCCTGCTCGAGTATGCTGCTGTCAACTTCGTGTCCCGGCAGCACAAAGAGCTGCTCCGATTCAGGAGGAAGCGAAGACATCACAAGGTGGGCCTTTGGGTCGCTACCTAGGGAGGGACGGCTGGTGGTAAACACAAGAGTTCCAGGCATCCTTGTATTGTGATACTTGTTTCAGTGGATCGTCCTTCTCAATGGGTAAGGCAGACATAAAATAGGGATTGAGGTCCTAGAACTCCTCCCCTCCCCTCCCATAAATAATGCCTTCTTGGGTCTGTAGGCAGTTACTCTTCCAACCATGATACTGTAGAAATGATCAGGTTATGCCCGAAGCCAGAACTGATGGAGCAAACACTGACGGGCTAAGATAATGACTAGCGGTGACCTTGAAGCTTGGCAGGCCGAAAGATGGTTACTGGTGTTTTCTGCGAGGCTGCGTTATTTCCAAGCGTTTGGTCCCAGAAGGGAAGTGCATCACAAAAGGTAAGATCTTTGAGTAGAATGCCCGGTGCCAGGCCTTTGCCTCCCACTTCCAAGAAAAGAGCATCATGCAAGATGCTCCCTGACAGTGAATTCTCTCACTTTATGAGGGCATGAATAAAGAACTACTTGGCCAACTGTCTATACGAAGTCACCAACATCTGTTAATTCAGAGGCCGTGTTCCAACCAGCAAACACCACTGGGGAGAAGAGAGCCGTCTGTGGGAACAAACTGGTTGCACACCTTGGTCCATAGATATTTCCCCAAAAGACTTCTCCCCTGCAGATCAGAGAAGCCACTTTTCTTTCCAGCCCCATCTCCAAACCACTTTCTCCATTGCTCTCTGAGCACCAACCACCCTAGTTTTCTCCCCTTGTTGCTCAAATATACACATAGGACTTCAGATGTCTTGTTCTCACCTAGAATGTCTTCCCAGTGCAATTTGCTTACTGTTAATCAACCACTCATTTTCTGATTCTCAGCTGAGGCATCTTCCCTGATACCTGGGTCGAGAGATAGGTCCTGTAGTGAGGTTCTCATGCAAAGCTGTCAAGTATGGCCATGCAGTCTGTATCCTACACAGGCCCCCTCGCCAATGAGGCACTTTTCTCTAAGTGCTGCCTCAGCATGGACTGTATCGGCCAGAGGAAGGGATTCCAATTCCTATGCCTAGAAAGGAGGGATGCCGTTTTCCCCGATCTGCACAAGGATGCTGTGTGAGCTAGCAAAGGTCATGCTCTAGTAAAACTTAGTTTCCCTCCTTCTGAACATTCATCCTGATTTATAATTGTACATTCCCAAAGTAGTTGTTTGGTGCGTATCTCTTCCACTGAATTATAAGCTCCGCAACGGTGGAGACCATGCCTACTTTTGCTCAGTGCTACGTCTCTGGTGCCTAACAGAATGCCTGACACACAGTGAACATGCTCTAGGCATTTACTGAACCAATGGACAAAGGGATAAACTAAGGAACAAAGAGGAGCCCTTCTGGTCAGACAGCCTACACAGAAGTTTTTCCAGCAACAGATTAGAGCCAACAGGAATCCATACACTATGACCTGTCAGGCCGTACCACACACCTGCCACACACCAAGGCCCTGCAAGCTTTAGACCCTCCTGCTTCAAAGAGCCCCCTACCCAGCCACCCCGTGCTATGTCAAAGGACCCTGTTTCTTTATCACTAGTTAATATGTGACTTCAAGCTTTCCTTTTTCTGGGCCCAGTTTCTCCATCTGTAAAGTGGACTAAATTGGCAAAATGGGGAACTGTGGTGAGGATTAAATCAGATTACAAAGTAGCTTTAAGTTTTGTTCCTGCCACACAAGTACCAAGGAACCAAATGATTACACTTGCACAGATTTCCATCAGTATGTTTCTTAAACATCGGCAATCTGATTCGATTAACTTCTAGCCGTTTACCATAGGCAAGAGGCAGACATTTCAAGACAGAAGATACCCACGGCAGTTCAGGTATAACCACGCTTCTGAGTCTGCATTGAAAGAGAAAACCATCTCAGATGCAGCAAGTCAGACAGGATTGGTCAAAAGACTTCTCGTTTTAGTCCTTACCGCCCATTGGATACTTAGCCTCTGACTATTAAAATAATCTAAGCGAACTGACCGCACATAACAATCTTGGGAATTCATTATTTTTCCTTTTTTCCCACTGGCTAGCTGGTTTTTGCATTTTCCTCTGCTTTTGTTGAAGAGACACTTATTTCGGGAGACGATGTCCATGATACTTGACTAGCATCAGGCCATTAGATTGTGCACTGCATAACTCCAGGGGGCACTATTTGCAGAGACTAAAATGTAAATGGAGCCCCTGCAGACACGTAGTATGGTGGGCCTACTGTACCTCTGTACCATCACCACTCCCTACCAGTTTTACTCACCAGTGGAAAACTAAACTTTCTCTAGGGCCAGGGGAAATGTAAATAAAGCCCCATCAGATTTGCTCAGCTATCCCTGCTCAGTTCCCTCCTGCATGTTTCAGCACTAACAGCATGTTAGTGCTGAAAGAGCCCTTTAGAGGGCATCCTGTCCACTCCTCCCATGCCAGTGACATCAGTGAGGAGGAGCGAGTCACTAGGATCACAGAGGCGCTGGTGGCAAAAGCAGGGGAGGTCCCATGGCTCCCAATGACCGTACACCACCAGTTGCTTATCCATCAGTTGCAACACCATCAGTGTTAACATCCTGAAGCAGATAAAAAAAAAAAAACAAAAAAACCCTACTGTTGATTAGATCACAAATAAGAACTGAGACTCACCCTAAGGCAGAGGTCAAAAACCAGTAGCCAGAGATTCAGTTCAACATGCAACTATCTTTAATTTCACTAGCGGGGTCTTGGAAGTCTAGAATAAGGTGCCAGCATTTTAAAAATCACACTTATCTTCACTCAAAGAGTCACAGCTCTCTGGTCCCACTGAATTCACATCCCGCCTGATACCGAGACACTGGAACCACCTTTAGGTAGGGGAAGCATTCTCTGCATTGCCACAGTCCCTTATGACTGGAGAATTCTTCAGCCCTGACTCATTTCTTCACTCACATTTCTCCTGCGTGGCCCCTTATGTATGGTTGAATTAGCGTGACCTTGTTCCTAAGGGCTCTGAAATTGGCTCAAATGTCAGAAACTACAAGGATACAGAATTGGGTTCACCATAAAGCAGTACTTCCCCTGGAGTAAACCCCTCTGGATGTGGCTTGTATAGCAGCGGTGTATGAGCCTGGGCTGCAGAAACCTCCCTTCAGCAAGAAGTTTGCAGAGGGGGTTTTCAGCCCCAGATGGTGAGTGAAAAGGAGCTACCTCCATGCCTGAGCTTCTCAGAGCCTGTGATCTTGGCCGGGCTCCTCAAATCCCACCATCCTCCCTTGTTACCTCATTTGTTGGGCACAAAGCATCTGGTCCTCAAATTCCCTGGCCGGCCTCATTAGTCAGATTATTAGGAAATCTGCGAGCCAGACTGGGCAGGCACACTCCCAACCTCCCTGGGTTCTAGAGGAGACTACCAGATTGCCCCTGCTCCATCCCCAAGCTTTGATTTCCTGCCATCTGCTGGGGAGAACAGGAATAGCAAGCCTCTCTCCCATCATTTCTAGGGAATTTCCTTTCTCCTGGCTACCCTGTGAAATTGATGATCATCTAACTAGATGGAGCCTCCAGGCCACACCTCCAACCCTTCCACTCCCATGTTTAATTGATGAGAAAGGCAGAGAATAATTCGCCCAAAGCTGTATATAAAATTAATTTGGTACTTCCCTTGCATAACCAGAGCCCGGTGAGAAAACATTTTCAAGCACCCCATCCTGCAGCAAGGGCAGATTTATACTGGTAAGCAACAGAGTTGGACCCAGACTCCCTTCTAGGCACAGGGTCCAGCAATTTGAACAGCTGCCCCCAACTCCTTTCCTTCATCCTGGCACAAACCCTCTACTGTTGCCCTACTCATAGACAATTATTTATTGACATCTATTTGCCAAGCACATGTTCTTTCCCCCTTTCTGCAATAAGGCTGTTGGACCAGAGTCAACCATTTGCCAATGATTTCTTGACCATTTTTCATGTCTCAAATCCTCCTGGTGCCAGGAATATAACCCCATTTAAAAAAGGGGGGGGGGGAGCTAGGAGCAGTGAAGATATATTGGTAAACATTTACTTATTCAACAAATATTTACAGAGCTTTGAGCTTATGTCCAGAAATCCTATTCATACGTTCAGTGTTGAGGGTGCAATGAACATGAATAAGACTGCCTTCATGGAGCTTAGAGCCTAGTGGAAGAAACAGACATTAATCAAGAAACATAATGTGGGGACACCTGGGTGGCTCAGCCGGTTAAGAGTCTGACTCTTGATTTCGGCTCAGGTCACAGTCTCAGGGTCCTGAGATTGAGCCCTGTATCCAGCTCTGCACTGGGCATGGAGCCTGCTTAAGATTCTCTCTTCCTCTCCCTCTGCCCTTCCCCCACCTCACTCTCTAAAAAACAAAAACAAAAAATAAAAAGGTTTGCAAGACATAGAGATTATATATATATATATATATATTTTAAAAGAAATATAATGTGATAAGAGCTTTAAAACAGTAACAGAGAGGGAGGTACAGGGAGCTTACGGAGCACACAGCAGGGGCACCTTGTCTACCCTGACCCTCCGGAAAGGCTTCTGAATCAGGCATTAGTTCAGTTAAAGAGAAGGCGCTGAAGCAGAGGTTAGGAGTATGTCCCAGAAAGACAGAACAGTTTGAGCAGAGGCCCGCAGTTAAAAAAGGAGCGTGGCACTTCTGAATATATGTAAGCATTTGGGGGCGCCTGGTGGCCACAGTGCCAGAGAGAGAATGGCACAGCTGAGACTGGAGGGGTCCGGTCATCCCCGGCCTCGTTCACCACGTACGGATGTTACTTATCCTGAAGCCGGAGGCAGCCCGTTCAAGAGTCCAAGCAAAAGATGGCCGATAGGATGTGTGTTGTGATAAGTCCGCGGGGTCGAGGGGGCTGGCCCGGAGGCAGTAGGAAGCCTGGGCCGGACGTTGTCACCACAAGCCCATGGGGTGACCCAAGCAAGGGTGGCAGGAGCACAGCCGGAAAGGGGCTCCCACACGGTGTCGCCTGTCCTCGGTCAGCCCTGCCCGACACAGGAACAAGCGGGAATCAGGCTGTCTCCTCCCTGCTCCAAATTCCCCAGGGCCACACATGCAGCCACAGCTCAGCAGAGCCCCTGGGTGCCACCGTGGAGCTCACGTGGGACGATCGTAAAGCTAGACGTGATGAGAGTGGACAATGGTGTCTCCACGGGTCAGATCAGATCACCAAGAGCTGGGAAAGGGGGAAGTTAGAAGCGTACGGGCCGCAGTCGTGTTGGTAGTGAGCCTAAGGCGGGGAGAGAGAAATGCACAAGGGGTGACTGGCAAAGTGCAACCAAACTGGCCAGTATGCGAGGCATAAGGTGAGGGGAAGGGCGAAGGCCTGTAAAGCTAAGTCGGAGCCAAACGATGAAGGGCTTTGAATAACTTACTCTAGAGCTGTGTCTGAGGTCACAAGTGCCGGGACTGTGGGAACGTGGGGGGAGAAAGCAGCTGTGGTTCTCCCAGTGTGTGAAACAGAGCTGAGGCCCACAGCGTTTGTCCTCTCCGGGGCCATTGGCCTCCGCCCCCAACCCATGCCCGAGAACACACCAACTGGGGAATGCCGTGGGGGAAGAGGGTGAGGAGGCGACAGAGGCAAAGCAGGGGATCTCTCCAAATTGTCCCCTCGATTTCTAACAAAACAGCATTGCGAACGTCTGCTCATCTATAACCTCTGATGGTCAAAAGAACCTCTAGATGTGGTGGGGTGAATCTTTCCCCCCGTTTATAGGAAGATATGAAATTAAAAAAAAAAAAACCCTGAGACTCAAATAGAGAGGTGACTTGCCTAAGGCCACATGGCCAGCAAGTGACCAAGCCGGACTTGAACACAGGTCCGCAGACTCTCGGCTTCACTCCCATCCCCTGGTTTGCATCTGTGTCAGTATGCAAGTGGCGCCCCTCTATAAGGCATCACTCCCCAGCCAGCCCAAGAGCCTTTAGAAACCTGGAATGGTAGAGGCAGGGAGGCAGGGAGAACCAGATGGGCCTGGCCTGGCCCCCAGGGGAGTGCCTTGCAGGGAGGGTGCCCAGCCCATGTCTTATTTTAAGTAGAGCCCCATGCTGAATCTCTTCCAGGAGGATGAGGCCGGAGAGGGCCGCTTCAACTTCTCTGCCTACGGGATGGGCCCAGCCTGTCTGCAGGCCAAAGATGGCATCTCGGTCAAAGGCGCCAACAACAACAACACCACCAACCCCCCTCCAGCACCATCTAAGTCCCCGGAGGAGATGCGAAAACTCTTCATCCAGAGGGCCAAGAAGATCGACAAGATATCCCGCATTGGCTTCCCCATGGCCTTCCTCATCTTCAACATGTTCTACTGGATCATCTACAAGATTGTCCGCAGGGAGGATGTCCACAACCAGTGACGGGTCTGGGATGGAGGGGCAGGGGAGGCTGGGAGAGGGCAGAGCGGGAATAGCACAGGAATCTGAGAGCCTAGGGAAGAGAAGGAGAAGAGAGGGAGGGGCACACATACACAACTCCCTCTCTCTCTGCGCTATGTGCAGTAGCAAAATGCAGTGATGCATGAATCTTAGAATGTGGCACTATCTATTTAACCGCGGGTGGGCTGCTGGGAGGGGGGAGGGAGGGGCTTTTCTAATATAGAAGCTGAGGGGTCGGGAGGAAGGGGAGGGTTAGGGGTGGGGGGTAGGGAGTGGGGGAAATAACAGCTTTCAAAAATTTGAGTCCATAGGCTGTGCGGTTTTCCTATTTGGAAGGAGAGTGCAGTCTGCCCCAAAGCAATGTAATATATGATATATATTCATGCTTAATATTAATGCAAAACCACAAGAACAACAGATTTGTTTCTAAACCTATCAGCCTAGTAACTGCTTAAATTTTTGAAGTCACAGAAGTGATGGACAATTTTTCCCAGAGTGGAAGCAGTCACAAATAAGCTTGCTCTCGTGTGTGTCCCATATCACAGCCCTCCGAACGCCATGCCTGTCTTCCAACCAGCCCGGGGGGACACATGCCAAAAAGCCATCCCACCTCTGCTTCAAGAGGGTTATGCGGCCTGGCCATGGGTAGTGGAAACGGGGAAAGGTGGAGAGAAGAGAGGGAATAACTAAGGAGATGGGACATCTCAGAGGCCCAAGGATTGATAATCAAGACAACTCCATCTGAGTCCTCAGGCCTCAAGGCTAAGGCCCACACCGGCCCCTCTCTGAGCCCTCTCACTTCTGGGCTTCACCACCACCCCACTTACCCTCCACTGCCGCCCAGAAATGGCCGCCATGGTTTTCCCATTATATTGCCAATATGCAATCTTTTTTATGGTTAAAAAAAAAAAGTAATAATCTCAAGAAGTAATATACGGATAGACTGAGTATAAACAGATGCACTTTTTTCAAATGTCTATTTTTTTGGAAAGTGTCTTTGGCATTGCAAGTAGGTATATATTTGGGAAGGTGGGGTTGGCGGGGATGAAGTAGATTTATGATATAGTGGTTCTACAGGGGGAAGTTTTAAGAGGTGAAAGGGTAGTAATAAGGCTGCTGCAGCTCAGATATATACGGGTGGAAAGAGGTAGTGAGGGTTCGAAAGTCTGTTTGTTATATTTTGACATTTCATATGCCATAAATAACGTGGAAAGCATGGGGGGATGACCTCATGATATTTTTATAAATCTTCTTTTTGTTTCCCTTTTTGGTGCTTTGCTTAGCTTTAACAGTTAGGGAAGTCAAATATTTCTTTCCCTCTAACTCCGAGGTGCCAGAACTATCCCAGGTTAGCTAGGGCACTCGAGAAAAAGAGAGGGGCTAGGGGATAAATTGTGAGAGTTGGGAGACCCTGCTGCAGGACCCGCACGTTCGCTGATGGAGGGAGGGTCTGCAACGGGGACCGCTGAAGACAGGAGTAGTCTCCAGTAGCCTCTGTCCCCTCTGCCGACGGCACCATGCCTGAGTCACGGCTCCGCTGTCTGGGGCGTGCTCCCTGCTGCCTGCGGCCAGTATACGGGCTTACGTTTCTTCCTTTCGCGCCAGCGTCCTGGCTTTGGATCAAAGCAGTGATAAGATGGTGGGACACTGCGGTCACTTCGTCCCGAGGCTTGGGGTTTCACAGGTGTTAAGAGTATCCCCAGCATGGGGGAGGGAGGAAGGGAGACAATAGGAGCCTAACTCTTCCCTAAAGCCCCTTCCCCGAGCGAAATTTCTCCCATTCCCTATGGCACAATAGCTAATACCTCTAGAGGCCCCAAACACCAAGCCGAGACAAGGACCTAGAGTGATTTGGGTAAAGAAAATGCACTGTGCAGCCAAAAGAGGATTTGGCTTTGAGGCTTGAATGAAAAAACTGTTTACATCTAGGGTCAAGGTTAGTAATTCGTTGCCTTCCCTTCTCTTGGCCCGTGTAGACCAGAAAATTAAGTTGTATTCTAGCCTGGGAAGATGCGGGATAGACCCCGGAATCCCAAGGGGGAATCTCTCATCCACGACTGTCCTTTTATCCTTTTCCCCACCACAGTGTCTCAAGGAGAAAAGTGAAACCGAGGGGTTTGAATAAGTACCGCCAGCTCAAGACCACAGTAAGGGTCTGTGAACTATTCGCACGACACTCCCTTTATTTACGGGAGGAAATCCTCAGTTCTGCAGTGGCTCCTGAGTCACTGGAGAAGCTATTTGCCCCTTTCACTAGCACTTTATTCACTTTAAGGGGAAAATCATTTTTTAATTAAAAAAAAAAAAAAAAGATTAGAGAAGCCCTTTTCTCTAGTTTACTCATTACTGGACTAAACCCAGAATGTCTGAGGTGGAGGTGGTCAGGCAGCAAAGACGTTAGGCCTCTGTCAGGGACAAAAGACGGTACCAATTGTTCCAAGACATTCTGCCTCTACTCAAACAGCAGTATCTGCAGATTTCAAACAGGGCTCCCGGTATGAGGTGTCTGGAATCGCTCCGAAACAGAGAAATCACTGGGCATCTGCCCAGCGTCTGCTGGGTCCTTGAACTTCTGCCACCACATTCCACTTGTGGGCCTACCGGGAGCTGCCGGGTCTAGTCGGCAGTGTTTAACAGACAAGAGAATCATCTTTTTGAGACACAGAGAGAGGGAAGGTCACTGATATCTTTACTCCAATTACTCCAGACTTGGTATTCCTCATGGGTAAACGTGAGTGAGTACATTGTAGCAGACAAGAATGAACTTTAGTCCTACCATGGATGTGTCGGGGAACCTTTGGTAAATGATTTCGCTGGAGTTCCTCTACAAACACAATGGAGAGAGTGGAACAGATCTCTAACCGCTTCCAGCTCTAACTATCCCCTGTGCTTGAACACGGGAGGTTTACATAACAGTTTAGTGTCACTTTGATTCCCGAACCCTCTAGATAGACGTGCACGTATATAGATATATGCACATGTACATGGACCCAAACAGTCCTTGCCAAGAGCCTTTCTTCTTTGGAATCTTTGCAGATTTGTTTTTCTTTTTGCTCTACTTTATCAAAGATGAGCAGTGGTGGGAAAAAACCATCATGATAAGTCAAAAATACCCTCATGAATTAGAAATGGAGCATTCTAGGGGCGCCTGGGTGGCTCAGTGGGTTAAAGCCTCTGCCTTCAGCTCGGGTCATGATCTCAGAGTCCTGGGATCGAGCCCCGTGTTGGGCTCTCTGCTCAACAGGAAGCCTGCTTCCTCCTCTCTCTCTCTGCCTGCCTCTCTGCCCACTTGTGATCTTTCTCTGTCAAAAAAAAAAAAAACTTTAAAAAAAAAAAATGGAGCATTCTCAAACAGAAGGCATTATCATTAATGTACAATGTACAAAGGAGTTAGCAATAAATTACATGGATTTTATCATTATTAAAAAAAAAAATCAAACTAGACAATTTAGGCCAAGAACATTTTTTAGGTGGTTCCAACAAACAGGACAATGCTTTCTTAATTTCCTCTTCAGTCTGTGCCCAGAGGCTATCACACTTGGGGACTACACACGCCAAATGTTATGGCAGGGGGAAAACGGCCAGAGGTGGAATGAGTGGTTTACTGGTTCTTAGACTCTACATGGCTAGACCAGTGTTTATGCATGAAGGGGGAACTGGATACTGGGAGAGCAGATGGTGAGTTCACCCACCTCCAAAACTGCAGCTAGTCCTAGGAGTCAGATTTAAGAAATAACAACTTAAGCAGATAGAAAATAATACCAATAACTTCTCACTCTAGTTTACAACTTAGCTAGATTAGTTTCAAGAGCAGCCAAAATAAATGGCTCAGCTCTGCCACCCTCTGGTCCTTTCAAACATTCAGAGTCCAATCTTGGCTAAGGCTATAGGGAGTGACCAAGGACAGGAGTGATTAGAAAGATGTGGAGTATGTGAGTGAGAGAGACAGAGAGAGAAAGATAAAGATGGTCATCTGACCCAAATTATTTCTTCTTCTAAGCTGTCAACAAATAAGAAATGTATCCCTCTAAGAGGCCTATCAATATTCTTCATAGACTATTTTTTCATACTAGGGAGAAAACAAATATGACAGGAGCTGGTTCCTTTCCTTCAAAATACATGTTAAAAAAAACAAAAACAAAAACAAGAACCAGAGGACACAGTGTTAGGGGCATCATTAAGAAGAGATTGTGTTTTGTGAGGCCCCGTGATATTAGATTGCAGGGACCATCACGGGTCAGCCAGTCTTCTGTGAAAATGAGACTCTTTGGTTAACTGCAACACACTGAACCTGAAGGGAGCTGAGTTCTCGTCATGTCTGCAGTAACTGTGCCCTTAGTAGAAGCTGGTGAGAGAGGGGCTTGCTGGTGGTACGAGGTGTATCAGCTTGAGGACTAGGGTCCAGAGCTGAGATTGGCAGCCTTTCCCCAGTCGGACTGGAATCCCAGCCCAGGCACCAGGAGTACCACTCTGGAAGCTATCAGATTGATTGCCAGGCACCTTCTGTGCGTTCTGCCCACCCTCCACCCCAATGCGGAAGAGGCGGGCAAGCTCGGGTTTTCTCTATGGGCTGTGTTTCTCAGAAATACACAGAAAGCTTGCACTCTGAGGGGCTGGTAAGGTCTGCTGAGGAAGGTCGAATGGGCCTCTACCCTCTGATAAAAAGCGTCTCTAATTCAGAGACCGACCAGACCAAAAGTTCTCTAAACAACATGTTCTTAAAATAGAATTGATCCTTTCTTCCTCATGAAGCCCCTTCTCTCAGAAACCAACTCCAGAAACTTAAATTGAGAACCTTCCTATTTTCCTGCAGCTCTACAAAGCCAGAAATAGGAGCTTATCCTGACCAAAGGAAGGAGTAAAAGAAATACACCTTGTTTTGTTTGAGCTAGCTTGTTTACTCGTATCGGTGTAAGGAAAAGCACATGTTGGAAAGGCTTTGGTTTCACAGTACCCTGAAATCCCAATGAATAAGGAGAATATCCTTGGACAGGACATTCTCAGTAGAGGAATGTGAGGATATTCTCCTCAGCAGAAATAAGAGAACTCTGAAAAGTCCTAAACTGCTGCCCTCCCCACCCAAGTAATCTAGAATCTTGAGGGCCCAGAATAGATGATGCCACTACCAAATCAGGGTCCTGTTGCTTCCTTCAGGATTCCTCCAGCGGTAGAGACGGCAAAGGCAGGGGACAGGTTTGTTCAGATGTGGTGCTATTAGGCACTCTTTTGATGGAGCTGTGTGGTGATTTAAAGCAATAATTAAGGTGCTTTATCATTCTTTCGAACAGCAAAATGAGTTCCAAAGTAGAAATTATTGCCCAATAATTTTTAGGATCATTAAGGCTTCTTCAACTAGCATCCAGACCATTCATTACTTCTCCCTCTTTGCTCTCCCCCGACCTCCTCCCACTGCCTCCCTGCCAGCATATCCTGTCTCATCGGCTTGTGCGTCTCATTTTGTGAAACCAGACGCTTCCCGAAGACGTTAGTTTATTTCTGAGGGCGGGGGGACTAGAATGGACACACAGTAGCTCTGACTCATTTGTTTTAAGGCTGCGATGTCTATTCTTCCTCTTGCCTCTGCATTTTGACACTTCACTGTTCTGGAAAATTTCCATTGGAACATTGGGTCGAAAAGTCAGAGTCTAGAGAATGGCAAGCCAAAAATATACCCTTCAAGAGCCCAGTGATGAAAATTATGTCCTACATAAGGCCATTAACCAGCTGCAGAGCAGTACCAGCTAACTAACTGGTACTACTGGGGACATGAGACATTTGCTGTCTCATACAGATGCAAGCATAACGGGTCTCCCATTCCCACACTTGCCCTGCTGCACGATTCCCTGCATGGCCTTGTTTTTGGCCTGCCTTTCTTCAGATTCCACTATTTTCTTAAGCCACTTGAGAAACTCTGTATCCTGTATAAACACACCTGCCTTCTGGGGTGGACAGAGTTCAACAGGAAGTGAGTCTTTGTTCTGGTGCTCCCGCGGGCTCACCATGGGAACACAGGTAGGCTCCTTGGCCTTTCTCAGCCTGTACACTACCCTATAAAAAGAGGAAGCTGAAGGAGATTTTTCAAAGGCAAACCCTGGGTACTTTGCTGGGTTAAAGAAAAGGCTATACCATGTGTTAGAGAAGGTTTTATTATTTCCCTGTTGCAGTGTCAAGCCTGGAACCCCATCCCAGACCTTCTGGTGGCCAGACAGGGAGAGGTGAATTACCAATGTCATTGCTTTGTTTTGGTGTGGGGTTTCGTGGCCATGAAAGACAAGGTAGTTCACAGCACTGATGGACTGGCTTCTCACCTGAATCCCATCAAACACCAGGACACCATTCCACTTTGGTATTTTAGCATGTATGTCCTGTGAAGGCTGTAGCCCATTTCCCACGGCAGCTGAGTTCTCTCTGCCAGAGCCTCTGGAAGAATCAAAGAGAAACACATCAGAGCAGAACTTGTGAGATACCCCGAGGGGAGTAACTCCAATGACTCCACGTCCCCTCCCAGCCTGTTTCCCCACACATACAATTTAATCGTAACAAGAAACTGCCAGCAAGATTTAAGAATATTTTCCCCTATTTGTCCATTATGCTAGCTGCAGTTACAGGCAGAGAAAGTGGGACTGCTCGAGACCCCTTGAGAGATTCATCTAAATTCATACCATTAGCTAGGCTATACTAATAAAAAGAAAAAATACCACGGTAGGTGTGGCTGGACCTGGGCCAGCTCACTCCATGCTGCACCCCCAAACAAAACCTCACCCTGGCAATGTTGTTTCTGAAATTGCTTCCACATTCCTGTAGCTCCAACAAACACTCCTTATAATCAGAAAACACTGCTCCTATCTTTCCCAGCAAGGACATATTTAGGCTTTACATCAGTGGAATCTCTTCGAAACGTTTATAGGTTGACATTATGACAAATGATCTTCACTCTCTCTTCATCTGGCCCTGGAATTAATGAGAATATTGCAGACTGAAGCTTTTTTTCTTGTTTCCAAGGTTAAGAATGAATAGACTTTAAAAAAAAAAAAAAAACGATTTTTGATTTCCCGTAATAAAATAGAAACCGCACAGTAAGCCAGTCATTTTCTACCCTAGTCGAGAATGGATACGTGTGTGATGACCCAACTACAGTGAAACAGTGACTGAATATCAAGGGGGTTACTACATGTGTCTACAAAATTCTTACATATGTTCCCCCTCCAAGCTTCAGCTTTCCTATCTGTACAAAATTCCTGACTTCACTGAGCTTGAAGGGTTTCCCCCCGCAGTACAGCTTTCTTTTAAAGCTACTTCTCCAGTTGTCTTTTAAGTGCTGGAAACAACAAGAGCACCTCCCCCGGACTTAAGGGGGACCCGCTCTTCACCCTACTCTGTGTTTCCCTCTCTCTATGCATTGGTGGCTCGAGTGCAGCACAAAGGGCACTTGCTTCCAAGAAGGCAGAGATGCAGCTACTCTAGGCAAGCATTCAGCTTCTTTGTGCATTTGGGGGCAGTAACAGCGACATCACGGGTCCCCTGTCCGGATAATACACCGTGCGTATCAACCCCCCTCCTCACTGTAAACAACGGAAAGCATTGTTATTGTCTCAGTCTCTCCAAAGTTCTTACCGCGTCTTCCTCTGTTTGCCAGGAGAGGTCATCCAAGAGCTTGCTTTCAGAATGGAGCCTGGCTCCCCAAGAGAGTCCTTGGGGACTCTTCCCAATCCACAGGCCCTACAGAGCAGCCTAGTCAGTGACATTTCAGGATGAGCCCCTCTGTGCTTACCTCAGAGCTGAAACACGCACTGAAGAGACCTGATTCCACTTATCAAGCAAGTGATGTGCCCTTTCGCCCAGGTATCTTTTGACTACTACCTATATAGAAAGCATAGAGAGCTCTGCAAGTAGTTGTGACTTACATGGGGACTAGTAAAAGACTGTGAATGAACCCTGAATCACAATATGGCTACTAGGGACCTACTATATATCAATTTCTTAAATTACATAACTTAATTCCCACAATGGCCCTAATCTTCTCAATTTAGAGGAAACAGGCTCAGCAAGTTTATTAGCTCAAGTCAAAGTCTTGCCAAAGTTCGGATAAGATTCTATAGACAGCAGGAAGCTATGTTTTGGAAAGAGGCATGATATGTGTTTACCTCTTCCACTTGCCTGTTTTTGACCTTCAACAAGTTATTTGGCCCTCTGTGACCTTAGTCACCCCTCCCCTGTAAAAAGCTCTATCTTCCCAAATTATTGAGTATAAAATCAAGTGATTGATGTGGTACTTTACTCTGCCATTTAAAAAAAAAAAGTATATAGGTGCTTATTAGTTCACTTTAACTTAAATGAATCTTGTAACTGGATCCTTTTGCCTTGGTATATTCTACTTATACAAAAATCTATGCTCCTCTAATCTGTTAAATGCCAAGAAATACTATCTTGTACTAGACCGGAAATCAAACTTCTTCTTAAGAACCAAACAAGACAATTTGTGGCCTTGCTCTTCTCAGAACTTGGATATAAACAATATAAATCTATGAGCCCACCCTTAAGCTGAGAGCCTACTAATCCAGTTTTGGGCGTATGAGGGATTTAGAGTTGATATGGGGCTATTTTCTGGCTGTAGAATTGTGGAAAAGACTAAAATGAGTAAGCAGCAAGGCAGGGTAGAATATATGCCACTTGGAAGACAGTGAGCAAACACTGGTTTGTAGTCCTGCCAGAGAGCACAGGGTGCGTGGAATGGCTTAGATTTGGCCAGCACCACGAGTAATGACTAGACTTCTTCTGGAAGTCTCTCATAAGTTCGGAATTCCTTTAAAACATCCACTGGACGAAGAACCCACTACAAACAATGCCAAGGCACAGGAACGAAAGAGAAACACCATCCCTAACTACAGAACTTACAATTCGGTGCAGTGAGATGTGGTATGGATATGAATAACTCATTCAAGGGAAGATATGGTGACAGAGGAGGAGGCAGAGACTGAATTCAGGGACATGGTGTCTCATAGGGACAATCCAAGGTCTCATGGAGAACAGGACATTAGAGCTAAGACTCTAAAACAAAAGGTGATTTTCCATAGCAGTTTGCTATCTGGATTTACGTAACTGTGGTCTCACCCACCTTTCAAAGGGTTAACACAGGTAAACCACTTCCTTCAAGCAGGTATTCAGGTGAAGTGGGAGCATCTCTTCATATGAGATACCACTGCGACAAGAGTATTAAAAATGGCAGGCTGACCAAATGTTCCAGTAAAGGAGGGCCTTCTAATGGTTCTTTACTCCTATCCAGGCTCTGGAAATAGAGTAGGAAAATGGAATTACATGGAAATGTATGGATATACCCCTCTCCCACAAAAAATTATTCTAAGTAGAAACTGCAGCTTGTCTCCAAGTCCTTTTGTTCCTGACTTAATCCCCTGGGTAACTGGACGTGTGCTAATTAGCCAGACAGGAGTTCATGGGACAAGGCCTCTACTTACTATACTTCCTAGGTCCCACTTGGCTTCATCTACGTCTCTTTAGTTGTATTCAGAAGCTACAGCAGTGACACCGGGAATGGCTTAGCTATTGCTGAGGACCAGGGCAGCTCCTTCCGTGCAGCTCTGGATGCTGGTGAGGAAAGGGGCACTCGGCATGGACCCGCTTTTAGGGACCTCAAGTGAGATTCAGTGAGTCTCCAGGTAACTGCTACAGACTCGCCTTTCGATGGCTTTTTGAAATGTCCCAGCCTGGTGAAAGCAGCTCAGCCTTTCAAGGTTTGAGTTACAAGTGGAAGCTCAGGGAACAGGTCTCAAAACTTAGTGTCAAGATTAGAATATGTATGTGCTCCTTCCAGTCTACCAGCTTTGTTTTTGACCTCCCTCGCGCCTGCCTATTTGATCTATGACGGCCAGGCGGTATGGCTTAACAGCAGGGCATCCCAGTGAAACACGGCCTCTTTTCTTTCAAGAGGAGGGGACGATACAAGTACCAAAATAATCACTCATGTGTGATGCAGAAAGTATTAACAGAGAAAGGAGGGTGCCATGGAGCGGGCAGAAAACGAGCCATGGAGCATTTCAAGGCTGATGGCCCATTTGAGCAGTAGCACCTTAAACAGGAGGCTTTGATGGATGGGGAGAGTATTTAGCAAAAGGAACAACGTGAGTAAAAATATGGAGGTAAAAAACAAGGGGGCATATACAAGGTACAGTGATTATGTTTGGCTAAAATGTAATGAATGCTAGGCATGTTTGGAAAGATGGATTTGAGCTGACATTTCCAGCCTAATTCAGATTTCCCTGTACTTATTTTGGGAGAACTTATCTTTGCCTTCATCTATGAAGCAGATATGGTACCCTCTAGAAATTCACATCTTCAAGGGCATCGATTCAACCCAAGTAATTATTAAGCATTTAGTTGTGCTAGGTAGGCACTAGAAAGGGGCTCAAAGAGGTACGGATAAGTCATGGTTCTACAGTGAGCTCACTATTCTACAGTGATTCTAAAGTTACTTCTAGAGTTTTAGCTTTGTCACCCATCAAGCCAATACTTAATATAATGCACATTTCTCAAGGAGAGCTTGTGGTCCAAGTACTATTACCTTTTGTGATCTGAAATATTAAACAGAGCTGACCTAGAAGGAAAATACAGTCTAGTTATGTTCTTATTATTTCTTAGTTGCATCTGAAATGACTCCTCCCAACCTAGGGAGAACTTCTCTATTCAACCCATGAGATCATGTCCTCAAGAAAAAAGGGTATGGGAGCTAGGAGGAAGGGGAGAAAACATACAGATGAAATGCCACTGGTTTTCAATCAAGTCATTGCTACTGGAAGTATGTAAAAAGAATACTTTTTTGTTTGCTTTTTCAGAACAATTTACCTTTCTTAGGCCAATTCTTTAGAAAGAATATTGTGGGGCAATAGGTATTACCTACCCTGTAAATGAAAGACTTCCCCAAATCTCATTTAAAAGTAGTACTTAAGTATCAAATATGCAGTTTGCTAAAAACTGTTTCCATATTTGGTGTATTTCTACCTCATTTAAGGATGTACCATGCTCGACAGGACTGAATGGCATGTAAAAAGCTAAAAAGCTGATGTTCCTACAATGCACTTCAGAACATTTAAAATTCCTATTTCAGGGGCGCCTGGGGGGCTCAGTGGGTTAAAATTTCTATTTCATACTTTCACGGTCCAATCTTCCAGGACTTATTCCACTATAGTATTTGCAGCCCTAATGACAGTTAAAATGAGATGAGTGTAAATCCCCAAGGGTGCATCTTGCTACTTAGTATATTGGGCACAGATAAAAATGACTACCTAAAGAAAAAAGAAAGGTAAACAGCCAAGTTCTACTTGCATGACTAAAATACAGGAGGTACCTCGGAGGCCTCCAAGTAAGTCTTACAAGCTGGACACAATACATGTCTTCAAATGCTACAATTAGACTTGAAATGTACAAAGCGAACCACCAAGTGACCAAGACAAAACCCTTAACACTTGTAAGCCCTTGACGCAAGAACAAGACTGCCAAAGGATGTCCACGTCTCATTGTGTAGATCAGCATCACAACTGCCCCCTTGGCTGAAATCACTTTATCTAGAACTGATGAAATCACCGCAGTGTGAACAGCTGGCATCATTTTGGGTTAAGAGCGGTTCGTGCATGATTAGGAAGAACAGTGAGTGCTCACTTTCCAAGTGTTCAAACATACTAAAAGGCTTCCAAATCAAGTCTTTGGTCCTCTCAAGATAGGCTACTTCCAGAGACCTCATTCTCAAACTTGATTGGCCCAGGGAACCCACAGGAGGAGAATATATAAATTACCTTGCGGCCATAACTATTGTAAACATGCTGGAGCCATACTTGGAAAATGGGGACAAACAGGACTACTAGTGATTTGCAATTCACAGCTAAGATAACATTAATGAAAAAGCAGTATTAGACTGATTTAAAACATTCTTAAGGAATTATATTATCATCAAATAAAGGCTCAGTCACTGGGGAAAAGGGTATTTTATTTACATAATTTATCTTTAGACTTTATAACCTTTTTTTTTAACTCAACATTCATCCACTCAGATGGGCCAGTTTCCGCCGAGAGAACCAGAGTGTGCACTCTCGAGGGTCATACCCCAACCTTGCCAAAGCAAGTGACTTCTGCCTAACTGGAAGTCATCTCCAAAGGACTTGCCCTTTGATTTACCCCATTTCACGCATTTTGGTATTTGCACAACAGACCTACCCTTTGTCTTAAAAGCAGCCTGATTTGATAGAAGAGCAAACCCCATGTTATTTTTCTGCAAGTGGTTCTACACTTCCTTTTTTCCAAAAAGGAACTTAAAAGTATGTCATGACCTTCAGGGGGTAAAAGTGTTAATTTTCAACAGGTCCAGGGGATGTTACCTTGAAACCTCACAATTTGGTTCATTAAACTTTAACTACTCAAAAAGTTATTTTAACCCCAAAGAACAGGCACTATGTAATAATTTAGGTCACAATGGCTGTGAAGTCTGTTACAGGTAAGGTGAATGTATTACAATTCCAACTGTGATTCCAATACTTTTGGGAGATGTAAAAAGACACTGGGCTGGGCAGTGTGAGTTAAACTACAAAGTGCTTCATCACCCACAATGGAAGACGTTCAAGATGACTCATACTTCCACCTAAGAGACTACAAAAGTCACAAGCCCACATAAAAGCAACTGACAGCTAGCCAAAGTAGAAGAGATTTAGAAGGAGCTTGGGGGCATTTTAAACAATTAATTGGCTTGGAAAATTGGGTCAGAATTATTCACAAAGCTCCTCATCCTTTCCCAGAAGAAAATGTGATAGTATGTCTTTTATATGGAAATTTCTTTGTATATATGTATAAACTTGGTATGGCCTTAATGCTGCAGTTAAGGATATGTTTGGCTACCACCTTAAGCAGCGTGTTAAGCAATCGCTTCCTTAACGTAACATTTTTACTTCTTACTGGACTCTTCACCTGAAACAACCAATTCCCTTTTACCCCTTCTTCTTCCCCCTTTTTTGCATGAAATCATAAAAGTTATGGCAGTTATTTTTTGGCTTATTAAAAAAATCTATTTCTGCAGTTTGAAGATGTAATGTAAAATTTCTGTGATACATGTATATAAATATATATTTATTGAACCATCCATATACACATATCCATGCTGATTCCAATGGAAAAAAATTAAAAGTTTTCTGAAATTTTCTCTGTGGTTAACTCAATAGTTCTTACTGTTTAACCAACTTTATATGTGAAAAAACTTCTCAAGTACTGTGATTACCTCAGAGAGGAACCTACATTTAATCTAGAAGACATCATTTCACTTAAGACAAGGCTTTGTGTTGGTTCATTCAAGAAATATTTATTGATAGGTACTATGGGAGATACAAAGATGACTCGACACAGATCCTGCCCATAAGGAGCTTACAGTCTAGTAGGGGAGACAGAACACATACATGGGATACATGGTCAGAGCTATGTTTCAGTAAGATGAATCTAATATTGTGTTTAAGGTAGGCTGGGGGTCAGAACAGGTAAAGGAAGTTGAGAGGCCACTGAGATTATCTGAGTGAGAAGGAAAGAGATGTGAAAGACTTGAGGTAGCACTGACAGGACTTAGCTGGAGTAAGAAAAAAAGCAGCAGAGGACTTCGACTTGTGGCATGGTGATGACATGAACTGAGAGAACAATGGACTCGGTTTGTGAAAAGAAATGAAAGTTGGCACATAAAACTCTTCTGCATAGAACAAAGCGTCTGGGATATACTGGGCACAGAAAGAAACAGCCAGTCACCCAGACCAAGGATGGAAGTACCTCGGAATGAATGACCAGTGACTTCCTCCCTCCTCTGCCCACCCCTCCAAATTCCCCAACAAATCCCTCCACTATGAATTGTCAGAGCGCCTACAATTTATTAAGTCCTATCTCTAGGCATGCCTCACTTGTGAGAACGGAAACAGAAATACATTTATTCAACCCAATGAGTCATCTTTTAAGGACTCTTTTCATGGAAGTCACTGTACCTTCTGGTGAAATACAGGGATCATCCCCCAGTCCTTTTTCTGTAGGAGCTTATGGTCTAGTAAGATAGTAAAACAGATACAGGTCATTCTAACTGTAGGTTGAAGGGGTAATTATGAGCTAGGAGAAAGGTACAAAGTGCTCTATGAACACGTACTTTAAAAAATGAAGGTTGGGACAGAATCTCAAACAGGAAGGATAATGTAGAAGGGAAGTAGACAAGAATGAACTTGCTCCCCCACTTCAAATTCTGGCCAAATCAACCCCAAAAAGAGAGCTCCCCACTCCTGTTGCAAAATCTTTTCTCTTAGGGAAAAGAAAAATGCTCTCGAACTGGGTCTTGAAAAAAGTTAATTTTGATGGCAAGAGATTTGGGGAAGATATAGATGCCAGTCCATTTTCAGGGAAGAAAGAAGGCACTTGAAGCCACAAAATCAGCAATGCCAGGCTTATTAGAAAAATTCCAAGTAGTTTAGCATGGCTGGAGCATCACACCTCCATGAAGAACGGGAGAAATCACTGGAAAGAAGATCAGGACCCTGACACGGACATGGTGCTGCCAGGCACTCGACAGGGTACGTGCCTAAGACCAAATTGCTGCCCCTTAGGAGCTTACAGTTATAACAATACAAGGTGGGAAAAGCACCACAATGTACAGAGTGCAAAATGCTGAAGGATTTAGGAGAAAATTACAGCTGAGTTTCAGCTATTAACACATTAGGATACCCAATAGCTTTCTGACAGCTAGTAGTAAACCCATCCCTGAGGGGAGCGCAACATAATGTCCTTAGACAATAGGCCCTGGTGGAACTGGGCATTAAGACAGTTCTAAGAAAACAGAAAAACCGGGTATGAAAATTGAGCTATAGGATCAACTGAATAATCATTTAACATGTGGCCCCTTCCCTTTTCTCCCACATCCTGACCTCTAACAGTTCTGACTTCCTACAGGGAACGAGGGCAGAGTGGTGACCCTGAAGGTGCTCCGTGTTACTTCTATAAGCCAGTCTGGGACTCCGTGCTAATAATCCATTCTCTGAGCCATCGATCTTTTGAAAAATGAAGAGGACGTACAAACCCTTTGTTCCTTTCCAGCACTAACATTCGAGGATTCAAAGAATTCTAGGAGTCTCTCCTGCCTCTTCTGGTTAAGAAGCAGAATGGGAAGAAAAACTTTAAAGATGTTTCTCACTTAGAATTACAGTTTTCCCATATGAACCACGAATGATTGTCGCCCCGAAGCTAAGTCCCAGCTCCACCGATTCTTCGAGATCGAACACCTACCCACACACACTTATTTGTGACACGACGCGTTCTGCATAATCTACTTAAGCACACACTGAATCTTTCAAGAGAGAAGACCTGTTCTTCTCCCCTAACTTCTTTACACCGGTTTTTCGGTATAATGTCTCCATTTAAAAGGGTCAAATCAGTGTATACACTGTGAGTTCATAAAAACATTTAAGAATTTAAACCAAATCCAAAGTCCAACAGGTGACATCAAAGCTTGGGGGGAAAAATAACTAAGGTGGTTAATTATAGCAAGAGTTAAAACTGTTTACATCCAGATTAACAGATATAATCACCTAATTACTATCAAAATATAGGCAAACGTCCCATAAGTAGGTTTCTGAAAAATAAATACTTATTAAATTCAATAGTGAATTTTTGGTAAACATCCCTTAATTTGCTTTTTTAAAAGATGAACACACACTAGATGGCTATAAATCCCTTAGGAATCTGACACTGGCCATATTCCGAAGTACTCAACAAGTACAGATTTCTGTAATTGGCCAGGTCATACGGTCTATGGAAGTAACTGTGGAACTGAATTCTCAAACTACTTTCCTCTTGTAGGGAACTTCAAACAAACAAACAAAAACCTACCAGGTTCAAGTGGAAACTGGAGAAGCAGAGACTGTCCAATGTTTTCAAAGCAAGTCATATAATCAGAAAGTGAACAAGCTTAATTCTAAGCCAATATATAAATATAACCAAAACCAAAACCATAACCATAGGTTTTTTTAGACCACTGCTAATCAACTTCTTACTCATTCAGGCCATAATGAGACAGTTTCATGAAAGCATGAGCAAATCCGACTAATTTCAGCATTATCCTGAGCTACATATTCTACTAAGAAGTAAGTTTTATCTCACATGTGCTACCATTTCTCCCTTAATATAGTCTCATAAGATTTCAAAAGCCTACCTGTGGTCCCCAGAACCTCAATATCACAGTAAACAAATACAAATCCCAAAGGTATTACTACCTTAAAACCAGAAATCTTTACTGATCTAGTGCCAGATGGCCATTACTTGATCAGCAACTTCCCACACAACTGTTGCTAAGTTTCTAACACATTCTTTAAGATTTCTAAAACATCTGTGGCAAACTATGTCTAATTCTCCACTGCCCATCTGTGGTATATTAGGCAGTTATCTAAAATCCCATATTCAAATAAATGAAGTTTTGTTTTTTTTTTACAAGGTTCAAAACTGCAAAGTCATCGCATTTGTATACAGTTCCTGCAGATTCTTTTAAGTAGCACGAAAATAAAACTTCAATATAAGTTACCTGTAGATCAGTAGATTTGACAAATGCAACCATTTACTTAAAAGGAACAAGCCACTCAGCATAAACAATGGTCTATAAATTTAAACCTCATAGAAAAATTATTTCCATATAGATTCTGTTTCCTATAAAGTGCCACATTTCCCACTAAATTATTAAACTCTACAAAGGTTTTCAAATAAAGGGATGAAGAAAAGTATCAAAGGAAGGCAGTTACAAGCACAAAACACAATTGCTATAAACCCACCTGGATTAAGGTATTACAAACATATTGTTACCTTCCACATCCAGATTTCAAGGTTGTACTACACGTATTAAAAAACAAGATGAGAAAATAACCTAAGAACAAGTCACTGTTACTGTGTTGCCAGTCTATACAAATCAGAAGGAACCCTGCAAAATCAAGTGTTTCCTTATCTTGCTTACCTTAAAGGAAATGGAGAAGAGTAATGTTAACCTGTCTCTGAATGTTTTACAGCCTCGGGTCTCTGCACTGTATGAACTTATTATGATCATGTCCTATTCTTCAGGATATCATTCAAATGTAAATAGGTAGGCATTAGGATTGTAGAGAAAAAGCATCAATTTTGGAGGCCAATCTGCTCCTTACTACATGGATGACTCAGAGGCCTAAAATTTAACTGCTCTGATGCAATTTCTTCTTCATCGATTACTTTGGAAAAAAATAGCACCTAATCCACAGGGTAATTGTGAAAATTAGTTTTCCAACCTAAAACCAAAGTGCAGTTCAACCAATGCTCTGGTAGTAACCTACCCACCACCCAGATCCAATTAGTGAGTTCTGGATTACCCATTTCACTGTTCCCAGCAATAGCTACAAAAGTTGAGAACACAGGAATACACAAGTAAAGCCCAACCTCACCACAAAAGAAAACAAATGTATTTTGTAAGGTCCAAGATCTTAAAAGATTAAGACCCACTGACCCAAACTAATCTTACTTAGCTAAAATACTCATGGGTGAAGGATTTAAAGCTCAGCAGAAAATAACTACATTGGGCCATTCTTACAGATGAAAAGTTGTATTTTAAAATCCGAAAAAGGTTGAATGTGATGAGCGGATACTGCCTACAGAAAATCCTGCCCTAACCTATTTTCACTTTCTCTCCGTGTGAATACATAGTATCTAGGGCATCTTGTTTCTTCTACCAGCAATAACGTAAACAATGGTACTGGGAGTCTTCATAGTGTTAACCATGATGCTAAACCTGACATATAAAGTCCAATGCTATTTAAAACTCCACAATCATCCCATCCTGAGGACTTGAAATTATTTGAAGCAACCCTTTGTTTTCTAAGCTCATGCAACAAGTTACAAGAAGCAACTAACATACTGTTACTACCTCTCCAAATATTTTTTTAAAAACCACATGGGTACAAATAAAGGAAAGTGAGATTATCAATTCCCTGCAGATGTTACTGTAATTCCTGAAAGAGATTTCTATCTGCTAATTCATTTATATGAGGCTATTTTTCATAGAATTGAGTCTTTACTCCAGTTGTCCTCATCCACCCCTCCATCCTCCATGTATTATAGGGAATGAGGAATATCCATGATCTCAATGTAGTTTGCTTTATTTTTAGAAAACATTTGCATTGTTGGCCCCACCTACGAAATGCCAGATGTAGGACTCCTCTTCCCTCCTCCCCAAATCTCACCCATTTCCAAATGTCCTCTAGGATGTATTTTCAGCCTGGGTTGAGAATTACTGTATCCAGTGGGTGCCCTTTACCTACTAAGTAGGAAAAATACCCAGTGAAATGTGTGGATTAACATTTACTTGAGAAAAATGATTTCTAGGTTATCCATGATTTATGACCCTTACAGTTACACCTTTTTTTTTTCCAACAACAACTCCAGCTAAGTTTTTTTTTTTTTAAATTTCCACCACAGGCTTAATATAAGCTACAAAAGTACAAGCTGAATGTCTTCCAATTATCACTGGCCGGGCCAAATGAAGTGGTTACCAAAGAGTTATTTAAGCTGACCCAAAAACAGCCATGTGACTCAGTTATAGAAGTTTCTTTATGAAGGAGATATTGCCAATTTTCAAATATTTCAGGGACTGAGGACCGATAGTATCAAACTTTGTTTTAGTTTAAGACTACACCCTTCAGCAAACCTAGAGTTTCCCAGTAACAGCAAAGCAAACATTCCTATTCCTACTCATATACTATCCTCAAATAGTCCTAATGATGAACACTGTTAAACTGTTAAGAAAATAAATAAGTTAAATTTGACAACCTCGTTGTCCTTCAATTAGTATGACAAGTTATCACACAAAGGCTTGCTTCACAAATGTGTAAACAAAACCTTCACCCACCTCACACACAGCACTCAAAAAATTAACATATTATGTAAAACGAATATTAGTCTATATTGCCAGATTAAATTTTCTTCCAGAAATATTTTAATAAAAATTGGCCATTTCCAAGAAACACCCACTGCATGCCCATCAATAAAAGAGAAACATTAACAAAATAGAAAATTTACCATATGGCTATGATTTAAAAAAAAAATGGGCACTCAAGCACAAAGTCCAATATTAAAGTCATATTCCTTTTTACGGGCTATGATTAGGATTCTGAATAGATACCGAAATAAAACTTAATACAAATGGTGGACTATTTAGGCCAAAGGACCTCTATAGAAGCATATCTGTCCTTTAAAGGCATTCCAGTTTGAGACTCAATTTTAAAAATAAGGCATAACAAATGAACAGAACACATACCAGGTGAAAGAGGGATTCTTCAATCCCTAACATACTCTACACCTGATAAAACAAATCTAGATTTTTTTTTTTTCTTTAAACAACTGCCAAGGCCGGAATCAAGATAAATAGAAGGCACAATAGTTTTGCTCTGGTTTTGTGTTATCTGGATTTTGGGGTTTCTTTTTGTTTTGGGGGGTTTTTTTGTTTTGTTTTTTTTTTTTTTTACAAATACAAATTAAACATGAAAAACACTCTACTTCAAAAGAAATCTAAATCAGTTGCATTCTAGACATTTAAAACCTATCCGGCAATTTAAATGGTAAAAATAGTAGGCTTATAACTGTTTTGTGATCACATATCAAAAGAAAAAAAATTCTACTGACACCTTTTATTCAGTTTTTAACCATACCAGCAAGAATCAAAACTGTCAATTTTTCCAATGGCAATTTCTACACACCAGAAGGTAGTCGTGACTCTCAAAGAAACAATTTAGATTTTTCCTGACTTCAAAATATTTATCAAATCCTGTGTTTCTCACAGGCTTTTGAAACACATAGAAAATAAGAAATATTCCAATGAATGAAACATACCAAATGTCAGTAATAAGCAAGACACATTCCTTTGGGGAAACGGCTGTTAAAAAAAAAAAATCCAGTCTGTATATGCCAAGTAAAGCAAGGAAATTCAGTCTTTTTCTCTTCTTTAAAAATCTGTTTTTCCTAAAATATCATTCCACAAAATTGGAAGTGAAGGACTAAAAGGTGAGGAGAGGGAAGGGCGGGAGAGGGGGCGCACGTCATCAACACAAAAAGTAAAATTGTACAAACTTAAGCAGTTTATAATAGACTACGGGCAAACTCCAGGATACCAAACGCTGGTGTAAGAAATTCACCATTCTGCAGGAGCTAGAAGATTTGTACTGCTGCGTGAAGATCAATGAAGAGCAATTCACTGCCTTGGAGCAATTCCCCTTCCCACTCCAAATCCTGGTTTCTGCACCATGCCTCCACGGGGAGGGCCTCTCATTCCACCTCCCAGCCCACCTCGAGGGCCTCCAGGTCCCCGCAGGCGGTTATCTCGACGGTCCCCTTCCCGGGCAGCTCGGGTCTTCTTCTCTTCCACATTCAGACGGACCTCACCTCTGAACATGATGGGCTGCAGGAATCAAGGTAAGCACACTTACACAGGGCATATGGGATACCAACTACCAAATATAAAAGGAACAAAGCTATTACAAAGAACCAGCAGCTTCCAAATCAGCTACATTCTCAGTTTTTATTTCCAACTCAGAACACGTAATATGCAAGCTAGTTTAAAAAAAGACAATTTACAACATGGCAGCACAAGTAATTCTCATTGTACTTCTTACAGCAAATCCTATTTCCCCACAGAATGTCATAAACAGAATAATATAAATAAGAATTGCCACCTTCCCCATGGATTTGAAGGTTTAGAATAACCTTCCATCAGCACCTAATGTGGAAAGACTGTGCTGCCCATTATTTATGGGAAGTACATATCCATCGCAAAACGCCATTAATTTCATCTAAACAGAACTGTAACAAAATGCTATCTGCCTTAACAAAATTTTGGGAAATACTGAAGATAATGAAGGCAACAGAGCTTAGTGAAGGAAAAAAAGCTACATCCACACTACATCTTGGGCCCTCCAAATTTTAGCCAAACAGATCTAAAGTAGAAAACAATCGGTTATGCGAGATTCCAATGAACTCAATCTATGCTCCTCACTGGTACGCACTGGTTTTCTAAGTGACATATTTTTTTAAAGATTGATTGATTGATTTGTAATTTATTTATTTATTTATTTGTTTGTTTGAGATAGAGAGAGAGAGAGAGAGAATGAGAGAGAGAGGAAGAGGTCAGATGGAGAAGCAGACTCCTCGCTGAGGAGGGAGGCGGATGTGGGACTCGATCCAGGGACTCCAGGATCATGACCTGAGCTGAAGGCAGTTGCTTAACAACTGAGCCACCCAGGCGCCCCTAAGTGACATATTTTTTTAAAATAAGTATCTAACACTGCTTACTCTGCAGAGAAGTGTTCTGTGTACTTCACACCTACTATCTCATTTAACATTCACAACTGTCTGAAGGCTGTCATTACACCTACTTGAGAGACCAGAAAACTAAGGGCCAGGAAGGTTAAGGAACTAACCCACAGGTCACAAAGTAATGAGCGATGGAAGCAGAATGTAAAGGAGGGCATCCTGACAGGCAACTATACGCTGTAAACCACCGCGCTATACTATAGCCTGTCGAACGCCAGGGTCATCAGTCTTACAGAAGCTATTTCTGTACGCATAAAAAATTAGCGAAGAGAGTATGGTAGGAGTGCCAACACAGTGAGAAGAGGAAAAAGCAAGCTTCACCTGAAGCTCCCAAAGGACCAAGGGGTGATATGAAAGTACACATGAAGAAACCTGCATAAGGAGGGGGAAGCTTTTTTTTTTTTTTTTAAGATTGTATTTATTTATTTATTTGTCAGAGAAAGAGAGAGATCGCAAGCAGGGGAGCGGCAGGCAGAGAGAAAAGCAGGTCCCTGCTGAGCAGAGAGCCCGATGTAGGGTTCAATCCCAGGACCCTGGAATCATGACCTAAGCTGAAGGCAGATGTTTAATTGAGCCACCCAGGTATCCCAGAAAGGCTTTTTTAGAACTCTAATTATAACATTTAAAATTTTGATTAGGGATGCTGGGGTGGCTCAGTGAGTTAAGTATCTGCCTTCAGCTCAGGTCATGATCCCAGGACCCTAGGATCAAGCCCCATGTTGGGCCCCCTGCTCAGTGGGGAGAATGCTTCTCCTTCTGCCCCTTCCCCTGCTCATGTTCTCTCTTGCACTCTCTCTCAAAAAAAATCTTAAAAAAAAAATAAAATTCTGATTAAATGTGTATTTGTACATTTATACATTCACACTAAAATATTAAAAATATTTATATAACTTTTTAATATCAACACATTAATCTGACGCCCTGTTCCAGGCAATAGTCTATACACAATAAGAAAATAAAACCATATTAAAGTCTGATAGATAAGGGGAGAGAGATTGGGGCTGGGTATGTTTTAAAAGGTAGTAACTGAAGACATCTCTGAGGAGTTATCACAAGGGTAGAAGCAATCTGAATGAGAAAAATGTACCAAACATACAACTCCTTTCTGAGGAAATTTTATTTCAAAATATTCTTATGCATAAAGATGCCATGGCTTATCCAGGGTGCATTAAATGAAACAAACCCCTTACCTTGGACAACTAAGAAGCCAGTTACCAGGTCTGACCCTCTTTTGGCCCACTGGGAGTAACAGATCCTCTAAGGATGAATTCAAGCCTGCACCAAAAAGACTAGCCACTGCATCTTTTTTGCATACTGAGTAATGGATTTATGCACAAAGCCTATGGGACATTTCCAGGTTCAGCTATCTTAAGAGAAGTCACTGTTCTCTACTCAGGAGATGCTTCATAAAAATAGTGGTCAAATAATAGTTTGAAAGATTAAACACACATTTACAGATTAAGGCTCACATAATTTTAGAACCACAACATTAAACTTTACAGTATAACCATCAACATTGTGAAGAACATCAGATTCTGTAGAACCTCTGGGAAATCATGATCTACATGGTTAATAAAATGTGTAGTTTTAATCTGCAAAGACGGAAAGATTAGTTATTGCCAAGAGCTGGGAAGAGAGGGTATGGGAAAGGACTGCTTAATGGATAAAGGGTTTACTTTCAATGAAAATGTTTTGTAGCAAGACAGGTGATGGTTACAACAATGTGTAAAATTAAAAGCCACTTTTAATTTTACACTTTTACACTTTCAAATAGTTAATTTTATGTTACATGAATTTCACCTCAATTTTCATTTTTAAAAAGCGAGATTTTTAAACTCTCACACACCCTTCTCAGTAAATAAATATTTACTCTTCTTTCTGTACTACTACTAATACTACTACTACAAAGTGATTTTTTGCTAATGAAAGATGTGGGGGAAGAGAAAGGTTCCTTAAGAACTACACAATAGGGGCCCCTGGGTGGCGCAGTTGGTTGAGCGACTGCCTTTGGCTCAGGTCATGATCCCGGAGTCCCGGGATCGAGTCCCACATCGGGCTCCCAGCTCCATGGGGAGTCCGCTTCTCACTCTGACCTGCTCTCTCTCACACTCTTTCCTAATAAATAAATAAATAAAATCTTAAAAAAAAAAAAAAGAAAGAACTACACAATAATAACATTCCAATTCTACAAAATCCCTCTTATAATTAGAAAGTGACTGGTAAGAAGAGTTCTATTAATAAAAGTGGTTCCAGGCAGGCTGACCTCAAAACTAGACAACTCAGAGAATAAAAGAAGTTCCTCATAGTTAGACCCAGATAATAGCCATATTATCAAAACTGCCCAGAGAAAACTGGCTCCTAAGTTATCCCAGCTAAAAGTTAACATTGTATTGCATCTCCAAAACCAGAAGCCACTCAAGGAAAGAAATCTGCATAAATTTCAGTGTACCAGTAACTATTAGTTATTTCAATCTTTTCATTCAACAGCTCCAAAATTAAATTATTTTAGACAGAAGTTTTGTTAAACTCTCAGGCAAGTCTTTTAACAGTAATGGCCAATCACCATGGAATATATTACCCCAACATGTTGGAATCAATTGTACTTTACTCCTAAGACACAGTTTTAAGGATGAATACATTCAAAGATCCAAGATACTCTTGTCAAAAGAAAAAAAAAAAAATCAAGATGAAAAACTGCTTACCCTGTTGCTAAGGACCTTCTGAACAGGCTCAGAGTCATCAAACACAACAAAGCCAAAATTGGGTAATTTCCCGCCACTGTTAATGCGTAGCTCCACCACATTCCCATAACCTGCAAGGGAAACACGGACTCTCAAATAACTGATTAGAACATTTCTTTTAAATATTATACACACACTATCCAATGAAAGCACTAGTCACATATGGATACAGACCACTTGAAGTGTGGCAATTCCAAAATAAAAAGTGCCATTAAGTGCCATTAAGTATAATACACACTGAACTTCAAAGACAGTACAGAAAAACAAAATCTCTCATTTTTACATGTTGAAATGATATTTTAGATACACTGCGTTAAATAAAATGTTAAAATTAAATTCTCCAGATTCTTTCTACTTTTTAAAATGTGATCACTAAAAAAATAAAATACAATGTGGCCACCAGAAAACTTAAAATTCTATATGTGTCTCATATATATCTATTGGACAACATTGCGTTAGATGAATCTACTGCTTAAAACTCAACCTATTAAGGCGTCTGGGAGGCTCAATCAGTTAAGCGTCTGCCTCTGACTTGGGTCATGATCCCCAGGGTCCTGGGATGGAGTCCCAGGTCAGGCCCCTGCTCTGCAGGGAGTCTGCTTCTCCCTCTGCCCCTCCCCACACTCATTCTGTCTCTCTTGTTCTCTATTAATAAGATCTTAAAAAAAAGAAAAAAGGATAAATTAAAAACAAATACATAAATAAAACTTAACCTACTTTGAAAAAAATCTTTAAGCTCCGATTTGTCCACTTCATGTGGCAGATTGCCAATGAAAAGTTGGTGACTATCAGGGTGTCTCACAATTCTTCGAGGCTCAACATCACCTTGCTCACCAGCCTCACGGACTTAACAAAAACAGCAATGAAAGACAGAGAAAGACATTTTCCAGTGACTATTTCAATAATTTTTTTCTCTACCCCTAAACCAAGGTAATTCCACCAGCTCCAGAATTTTTTTAAGTAGAAAATATCAACCACCCCTAAGAAACAAGCTCTCACCTCATATTCCCCCAAACTAGAGAAGTCACCCTTCTGAGCTCTTACTTGGTCTAGGTCCCCTCTGGGGAGGAATATTTATTCGTTGTTCTCGCACTCTTTGATCCCTCTGAGGCCTCTGCGGTGGAATCTGAGATTCAGGCTTAGACTCCGGACGAGGCTGAAAAATGTAGAAGTCAACTTCTGCGTAAAAACAAAGCAAGCTGGGGCGCCTGGATGGCTCAGTGGGTTGAAGCCTCTGCCTTCGGCTTGGGTCATAATCTCAGGGTCCTGGGATGGAGCCACACATCCGGCTCTCTGCTCAGCAGGGAGGCTGCTTCCCCCTCTCTTTCTGCCTGCCTCTCCCCCTACTTTTGATCTCTCTCTGTCAAATAAATAAATAAAATCTTAAAAAAAAAAAAAAAAGGCAAGCTGATCTTTTTTCTTATAAAGTTTCTCAGCTGACAATAGTTTTAAAAGAGAAAATGACAGGGGTGCCTGGGTAGCTGTCAGCTGAGCATCCGACTCTTGGTTTCAATTCAGGTCACGATCTCAGGGTTCAGGGATCGAGCCTGATGTGGCGCTCTGCACTCAGTGCAGAGTGGGCTTGTCCCTGTCCTTCCCCTCGCGCACAAGTTAAGTGCTCACGCGCTCTCTCTCTCAAATAAATACATCTAAAAGGAAAAATGACAATTCTCACAAAATTACTAAAAAACTGCCTCTTCTCTGTGTACCAGCTCTAACATTCTCTAACCTAGAATGAAACCAAATTACATGAAATACAGGCAAATGTGCTTCATATCCAAGTTTAGAAACTCACCTGTGAGGCTGGTACTTTAACAACATGAGGTGGTATCCCAGTAACTGGAACAGCTCCACTGGGTGGAAGGTTCTTACTGGTCACAGATGCCCAAGAAAATGTCTAAGGGAACAACAACATTAGTTGATTACTCAAAAATAATGTAAAAGCTGTTAGTTCTTCATTTCTTATACATATGAATCACATTTTCACAGGTAGAACAGAGTTTGTAAGTATCTCAAGATTCCTTTTCTCTTCCTACTTACAAAATTTAGTACTAAGATTCCCTAGGGACTAGTCATCAAGTACAGCAAAATATGAAAGGTTTTAGAGTCTTAAGCAGCTCCTTTTACTCAATTTCAAGTTTGTGAATCAAAAATTCTCTCTTCCAAAACCAGGTCTTCCTCCCATGATTCCAACTGATGGTACAAACATCGATTCAATGACATCAACTTTAGAATTACCTTGAACACCTTCCCAATCCATACCAAACTTACCAAATCTTGCTATTTATCTCATTGCCACAACCTTAATCCCGTTATGAGTATTTCTCTCTGGGACTACAATAGCCACCTAATGAGTCATTCCCTTCCATTCCAGCCTACTTTTCTACTTGCGAGCTGAAGTCATTTCACATTTCCCTTTCCTACTCCCCTTATCACTGCCAGAGAGAAACCAAGAACACTATCTGTTTTACCAATAGTTCCCATACATTGTTCTAGCTATGTTCATACATTGTTCTAGGCACTTGAATTAACTGTTAGATAAATGACATACGAACCCTGATCACATATATATATTAGCATTAAAACATATTCCTTTAAAGAGCATCAAATATAAAGGTTCTGTGACTTTAGGTAACATCACCCTGAGGAGACTCAGGACTAACTGAAAAGCTTCAAACTTTTGAAATCAAGTATTCTTATTAGAAGAGTAGCTATATTTCATAGTTTGTTTCTACTTCTACTGTAAAGTTATCCTCACTTAGATTTCAGGAAAAAAGCAGGAATAAATCTATTGTGCCATGATATTTTTCAAAAAGATACACTATCACTTATTGATTAAACGAGCAAGTCATGATTTCAAACAAAATATTTAAAAAATGAGGGGTTATTGATATGGTAATAAAATAGCATCTGAAATTTCTGGTCTAATAAAAAGTATTCAAGTTTCCTTGGGAGGGGAGGAGAGTTATTTATATAAAACAATATGCACCTTACTTCTTATCTGAGGTATGGCTCAATATTTAAGAAATTTCCCGGGGTGCCAGGGAAAAGCGGGTTAAAGCCTCTGCCTTTGGCTCAGGTCACGATCTCAGGGTCCTGGGATCGAGGCCTGCATCGGGCTCTCTGCTCAGCAGGGAGCCTGCTTCCCCCTCTCTCTGCCTACTTATGATCTCTCTCTCTCTCTCTGTCAAATAAGTAGAATCAAGAAGGAAAGGAAAGGAAAAGGAAAAGGAAAGGGAAAGGGAAAAGGAAGAAAGGAAGAAAGAAGAAAGGAAAGAAAGAAAGAAATTTCCCTGAACCAAAAAATGTACCTACAAAAGCCAACATAACAATAAAGGAAAAGAGAGATTTTTAAAAATAAACCAGAAGCAGAGTAAGAATAAAGATATACTGCATACCCTTAAGTCTTCCTGTACTGTCTGAGCTATGTCCGTAGGTGCTGGGGAAGAACTCTTCTGAGCATCCTCAGGAGCAGTTTCTTCCAGTACTGGCTCAGGTTTTTCCTCTTGGATTTCAGACGCAGGTTCTTGCTCTTGCTCTGGTTCAGGATCTGGCTCTGGTTCAGCAACAGGTTCCTCTAAATGTTCTTCTAAGTCATTGCTTTCAAAGGAAAACTTAAGAATTATCATTCTGCTTCTACTCATTTAGCAAAAAATTCCCAAGTATTTATTAACTACAGAGACCTGAACCAAAAAATAGTTCCCTCTCTCCAAAGAAAGATCTAGAAATTCCGTATCTGAATATTAAAACAATTTTTTAGAAGAGCACTCAATGAGCAAATCTCAACTGCAATCAGATTTGCTAAATTCTGATAAAGCAATTACAACAAAATAGATCAAAATGAACCAAATCCATGGATTCTGTTAAAATTCCAAAACTTTCACAATTTACCTACCACACATAACAAAAGATTAATAGGCTGTAAGAAAGGGGAAAAGAGTTTTTCAATGGGTTTAGTTGTAGTTTTGTGAGATGAAAAGTTCTAGAGATCTGTTGCACAACTATGTGCATAGTTAAACATTACTACACATTGCACTTAAAAAAATGGTTAAGAAGGCAAGTTATAACATTTTTCTTAGCTCAGATAATCAAAAGCAAAACCTTTCTCCAGGGAAATTACTGGTATATTGACATAATTCTGAGAGAATATATGACTGCCCTCCAACAAAGGGAAAGACAAGACAACCAAATTCTCACACAGCTCTCAACAGATGAACAAAGTTTTTCTTACCTGACAGTCTGGTCATAGAAAGTTCCAGAATCATCAGGGACCACCTCAGGTGTCTGCTGTCTTTCTTCAGGCTCCTCTACCTCTTCCTCAGATTCTATATTAAGAAAACAAATTTCAACTAATTAGTGCTTATTTAATTCTCAAATACAGATGACCCTTGAACAAGAGGGTCTGAACTGTGCAAGTCCACTTACACAGATTTTTCTTGATAAATACACTACAGTACTATAACTATATTTTCTCTTCCTTATAAAGGTTTCTTTTTTGTTGTTTTTTTTTAAGATTTTATTTATTTTACAGAGAGAAACAGAGACAGCTAGAAAGTGAACACAAGCAGGGAGAGTGGAAAAGGGAGAAGCAGACTCCCCGCTGAGCAGGCAGCCCAACTCAGGGCTCGATCCCAGGACCCAGGTATCATGACCTGAGCCAAAGGCAGACACTTAATGACTGAGGCACCCAGGCACCCCCCTTATAAAAGTTTTAATAGTATCTCCTTTTCTTTAGCTTACTTTAAGAATACAGTATATAATACATGTAACATACAAAATGTGTTTTTTGACTGTTTATGTTATCAGTAAAGTTTCCAGTCAACAAGGCACTATTAGAAGCTCTGTTTTTTTTTTAAGACTCTATTTATTTGACAGAGAGGAGAAAGATCACAAGTAGGTAGAGAGACAGGGGGTGGGGGAAGCAGGCTCCCTGCTGAGCATAGAGCCCAATGTGGGGCTCGATCCCAGGACCCTAAGACCATGACCTGAGCCGAAGGCAGAGGCTTTAGCCCACTGAGCCACCCAGGCACCCAAGCAGTTAAGTTTTTGTAGAGTCAAAAGTTACACTGGGATTTTCAACAGGGGAGCGGGAGGAGGGGGTCAGTACCCCTAACCCCCATGTTGTTCAAAGGTCAGCTTTATATTCACTTTCACAATACTCATCATAATCAAAAAAGTAATGAAGTGGAGGGACTGGTTAAATATGCGTTGGGGATTAAGAGGTGTACTTGTGATGAGCAGTAGGTATTATATGGAAGTGTGGAAGCACTGTATCTTACACATGAAACTAAAATAACAAGGAATGAATGAATGAATGAAAGAGAAAGAGAGAAAGAAAAGAAAAAAGAAAAAGAAAAATGAAACGAAAAGAAAAGAAAGAGCAGCAATTTGGTAATATCATGGCAAAGGCTGTAAGGACAGAATTAAGGCTATTACAGTGTTTGGGTTAAGAACACGGGAGTCTGAGGTCATACTGTCCATAATCCAATGCAGGCTCTACCACCTAACTAGCTATACACACTATCAGGCAAATTACTTCTCTGCATCTCAGTGCCCTAATCCATTAAATGAGATTAGTACTTAAAATACTTACCTATAAGCATGTCGTATTACACAATAAATATAAAACACTTACTCATTTCAGCCACATGGAAAACACTAATATACGGATTATTATTAGTGTTTAGAGACAATTTGTCATGGGTTTCTCATGTATCTGGTCATCTTACAACATCTTACAATGATGCCCTTTGTTTCAAACTATCTTTTAAGAACATTTATATAGCAAACAGCCTCAGAAAAAGTCTCCCTCCAGAGCATAGGGCAGCATGTTTACTGCCCATAAAAGATTTTGATTCCTTAAACTCAGGATTCTACTCCTATAATGAACCCCACTCCAATGCAGGTATCATCTGGACTTTATGGTGTCCTGTGGAAATTGTGGCAAAAACGCTTAACACTGTTGCAGTGAGTAATTACTTACTACTGACTTAGAAATTTTAGGTCTTCCATGAAAAAAGCTAACCTATCAGCTCCATGTAGCTTAAAAGTTCAGACCCTTCCTCCGTCTTGACAATTAGAAGTTATTAATGAAGAATATAGAGTATAATAAAAACATTCAAAAAACCCATACTCTCAAGTCAACCTGATGCCATCAAAAAAAAAAAATTTAGACAAGTAACTTACCCTCCTGAGGCTCAGTGACAAAGCCACCAAAGACCTCATCTTGGTATCTGAAGATATCATTGTGAACGTAGAACTTATTTGCAACAGAGCCCTGCAATGCCAACAAAAATTTTTCATTTATTCGGCAGACTTTCAAAAAGCCAAGTCACCCTACACCAGTGGTTCTCAACTAAGGAAAATATGCACCAAGAGAAGACATTTGGCAGTGTCTAGAGAGATTTCAGTTTTCACATGGGGAGTGCAACTGAAACTACTGAGAAGAGGGCAGGGATGCTGCTATACATCCCACAATGCACAGAACAGCCAGCCACAAGAAAATTATTCAGCCCAAAGTATTAATAACACCATGAAAAACCCTGCTCTACATTATAGCCACTAAAAACTACACTCAAATATAATGCTTCCTTAAAATACCAAATATCCAATCATTGGTAAAGCTCTAAGTATGTAAGATGCGACACACCTCAAATCATTTTTTGAACAATACATACTACCAACCGCAGCAGGTATTTAAAATTCCCTTAATCTGTATCCAACAATATTGACGTAAGCACTCAACGGTGGTATAGCTGAAAAGGTTTGCTCACACTAGGTAGAAGACACACCAGAGTATAAATCCAACTATGTCATTAACTAGTTATTCAGTGTCTAACACTGTCTCATCTGTTAAAAAAAAAAAATACCACCTTCTAGCTTTGAGTATTAGTATTTGCTTTGAGACAGTTCATGTAACAATGCATCATACTTAGGTAATGTTAGAGTCTTCCTCTTTAATGGGAAAAGGAACTTTAACTGGAAATAACTGGTAATCATATCCCACATGATTCTTTGTATAGTTAGAAGTCCATCAAGTTTTATACTACAGATAATCTAAGCCATCCTCTAAAACTCATGGCTAAAATGAAACCTGTAATTTTTCAAAAAGACAATCAAGTTATTTTAACAGTAAAAGGATTGGGGCTTTAGATTCATCATTCCAGACAGGAAATTATCTTAAAGATAATGCTAGAGAAAAAACATCTTATCGCTACTGAGCCACTTCCACACGCTTATGCAGATAGGTGCCCTGACTCTGTTCAGTCTGTACCAGTCAGAAAGACAGTACGAAGGGGCGCCTGGGTGGCTGAGTCAGTTAAACGTCCGCCTCTGGCTCAGGATCGAGCCCCGCATCAGACTCTCTGCTCGGCAGGGAGCCTGCTTCCCCCCCTCTCTCTGCCTGTCTCTCTGCCTACTTGTAATCTCTCTCACAAATAAATAAATAAAATCTTAAAAAAAAAAAAAAAGACAGTACAAATGAAATTATTCAATATAAACTTGTGGCCCTGTCATGAAGAGCACAGTAACCAAAAAAGAACCAGGACTCCTTGAAGAAATAGCAGATGCCAAAAAGGAACTGGGGCTAAAGCAAGGAGAGTCCAAGATGAGCCTGAAACATCTCGTTTCACGAAAGTTATAAAGTGGTCCCCTTGCCAAAAACAAACAACACAAGCCAGCTTGAAGGAGCTCAGACTTAAGAGATCTGGGATATTTTAGACATTAGTGGGTTAAATCCATGAAATAAAGACTCCACAAATAACAGCAGACTTTACCGTAAAATGCCAACTAATTAATACCAAATGACAGAAATAACCACCATTTATAACCATCAGAGTAGCAGCTGACTCCAGCAAGAATGATGCTAAAAACTAGCACCCACAAGTTTGATGAAGAACAAGATATTTGCATAGTCTCAAAGACAGCAACCACAATTTACTAATAAAAAAAATAAAAATGCTAACTTCACAGTGGCAAAAAGTGGTGACCATCACCTTAACTTAACAGTCAATTAACATCACTAATAGAGAGGACTAAATGACATCTAGTGCCTTCCCAATGTGAAGCACTAAAAGACTAATGTGTGCATAACCTATATCTAATCATAAAGAAATAGACAATTCAAACTGAGGTATTCTACAAAGTACTTTGATTGTGTTCTTCAAAAATGTCAATGCCGTGAAAAACAAAAATTTAAAGAATTATTGCACGTTAAAGGAGACTGAAGAGACATGACAGCCATATTATGTTATGCGTAATCTTGGATTGAATCTTGGACCAGGAAAAAATAATACCATAAAGAATATTATTGGGACAATCACCAAAGTTTAAATATGGGCTACAGAATGCTAATTGTATTAACATCAGTACTTCCTATATTTGATAACTGTACTGTGGTTATGAAAGAGTATGCCTTACACTTAAGAAATGCTCACTGAGTATCTAAGGATGACCAGGCTTGAGGTCTCCAACCTATTTTCAAATGGTTTAAAATGACAGGTAAACAGGAAAAGAATTACAAACATATAGGCAAGTGCTGGCAGTGGTTCTAGGTAAGGACTGTGAATTATTATACTATTATTACAACTTTTCTCTAAGTTTGAAATTCAAAATGAATAGTTTCTAAAAAGATATGCACAAACTTTCAATGTTTCTTTTTTCATACCTCAGGAGCAAGGACAAATGTCTGCATGAATCTCCTCAAAGCCTGGTTGTTATTAGAGAGCAACCCCATCACCTGGACCACCACACCGTCATTCAGAGTAGCATGAGCATCAACATGGCGAATCTTAGTGTGGCAATTGGTAAAGTTTTGTGACATCACTTTCCTATGGATCTCCTAAGGAATTAAGGCAAGAGGTTAATGACGCTTGTAACATTTATGCAATTTCCAACAACAAAGAACTTCCTAATACAACACAAGTAGAGTTAAATTTACATGTTTAAATTACAAACTAGATAGCTTCTGCTCTAATTTGCCTTAGAACAGTTTATTCCCAGTGACCACCTTGAACTTTTTAAAATTGTCTTGAATTGACATACCTAAAAAATGTTTACAGTATATGAATGATCCTCAAGCTAAAACAAATTACTTCCTAAACAAAAAACCTTCAGAAACAGGATTCAAAATGAAAAATTTAACACTCTAAGCTTTTCAATGGCTATCATATTTATCAAATCATTATGAATATCAAAATTTCTAAAAAAGAGATTTGGAAATTTGATCTTTAAGTACCATCAGTAAATCTACTAAGTATTATCTGCCTCAATTGTATGGGTTATTTTCTAGCTGTGTTAACAACCTACAGAAAAGCTCAGGGTGCTTACTTTCTGTCCATAGACCGCATCTGCTGGCTTTCCATTTGAATCCAATCCCCCATGGACATAAGAAGAGTTCTTTCCGTAAAATCTGAAAAACAGACAATTTGTCAGTTTCAAGTGGCCTAAGACTAGATACTTTTTTTTTTAGTATATGTGCTGCCGAAGTGAGCACTAGATACTTATTTTTTATGTTTGGTACCCCCTTGCCTCACTGGCAGTCTCCTGGAAGCAAGATGTGTTTTCTTTTTCGTTTCTGTACACAATCATAGATCTACCTTCCCTTCCTTCATGTCACTCAGTATTTGCTGAATAAAAACAGATTTGGTCAATGAGGGAGAACACTTATTTTACAAGACGTAAGCTCCAGATTTCAGAGTAGGATGACTGTCTTGGAAAAGATCTTTTAGTTCATGTCAGGAAGGCTACTTAGAATAAAACATAAGTTTCTGTTTTCACTCTAGAAGCAAACAGGCAGTTTTGATACAGATAAGGCCCTCTATACCCTCCCACAGGCTTGGAGAGTCCAATCCTTTTATATATCTGAGAATGCATGTGAGAGGTTTCCATTAAAAACCCAGTTACTGGGCACCTGGGTAGCTCAGTCATTTAAGTTCGACTCTTGATCTCAGCTGAGATCTTGATCTCATGGTCCTGAGAGTTCAAGCCCCACGTTGGGCTCCATGCTGGACACAAGAGCCTACTTAAAATAAAATAAAAACCTAGTAACTCATGTGGTTGAGATTTAAGAGTAATTTTTAACAATTTCTGCTGATGCATTAAGAGCTTCAAATTTTAATTCCCCATAGCTTTAATTCATCTATATCCTCAATTGTTTTAATTTTAATACTGGATCAGGAAAACCTGACACGGACACAACCAAAAGTGCCACAATGCAGCAATAACCGCTATTAGAATTTCTTGGTAACCATACTACAGGTATACAACTTTTCACAAATGAACCTATACATGTCATTCGACATCCCGATTATGCCTGCCCTCCCCAAAAGAGGACGATTTGGGCCCACAGTTACCCCCAGTATACCCTGCAAATTTTAAAGTTATTAAAAGGGTGCAAGAGAGCCAGTGAATCAGTTCACTGATGGCTAATCCACTTTTTAAGAATTTGTCAAAGAATGCACGTGCACAAGCAGGAGAAGAAACAGGCAGAGGGAGAGGCAGACTCCCCACTGAGCAAGGAGCCCAATGAGGGACCTGATTCCAGGACCCTGGGATCACGACCTGAGCCAAAGGCAGACGCTTAACCGACTGAGCCACCCAAGCGTTCCTGGCTAATCCACTTTTCATTATAGGCATACTTCAGAGACATTTCAAGTTCGGTTCCAGACCACCACAATGAAGAAAATACTGCAATAGAGTTTTTTTGGTTTTCCAGTGCATACAAAAGTTATGTCTACACTATAGTCTATTAAGTGTGCAATAGTAATTCTATAAAAACAGTGTACATACCTTAACTAAAAAACACTGTATTGCTAAAAAATGCTAACCATCACCTGGGCTTTCAGTGAGTCCCCATCTTTCTGCTAGTGGAGAGCCTTACCTCAATGTGGATGGCTGCCAACTGTTCAGGGGGAGCATGCAGAAGGCTAGAGTGGCTGTGCCAATTTCTTAAAGACAAGGAAGTTTTCCCCCATCAGTTGACTCATCCTTTCACTAACAATTTCTCTACAGCATATGATGCTGTTTGATAGCATTTCATCAACAGAAGAACATCTTTCAAAACTGGGAGTTAATCCTTTCAGTTAACCCTGACATTGCCTTAACAACTCAGTCTATGTAATAACCTATCATGTTGTCATTTCAACAATCTTCAGTGTCATCACCAGTAGATTCCATCTCAAGAAACCATTTTCTTTGCTCCTCCATAAGCAATTCCTCCTCTGTTAAAGTCTTATCATGAGAGTGCAACAATTCAGTCCCATCTTCAGGCTCCACTTCTCATTCTAGTCCTCTTACTATTTCCACCTCATCTGCAGTTACTTCCTCCACTGAAGCTTTGAACCCCTCAAAATCATCTAGGAAGGTTGGAATCAACTTCTTATCTCCTGTTCATCTTGATATTTTGACATCTTCCCATGAATCACTTCCAGTAATATAAGGCTATTTCATCTACCCTGAAAATCTGTTGTGTAGTGTAGCCACCTTCATTAATTTCCTTAGCCAGATCTTCTGAAGAACTCACTGTGGATTCCACATCAGCACTTGCTGCTTCACCGTGCCCTTTCATTTTATGGAGACAGCTTCTTCCCTTAGACCTCATGAACCAATGTCTGCTAGCTTCAAACTCTACTGCTGCAGCTGCTTCACCTGTCAGCCTTCACAGAGTTGAACAGTAAGGGCCTTGCTCTAGATTAGGCTTTTTGGCTTAATGGAATGTTGTGGCTTGTTAAATCTTTAAACTACTCAAACTTTCTCCATATCCACAATAAGGCTGCTCTGCTTTCTTATCACTTGTGTGTTCATTCAAGTAGCACTTTTATTTTTTTTCTCCCTTAATATGTTTATTTTAATTTTTCAGTGTTACAAGTAGCACTTTTAATTTCAAAAACTTTTCCTTTGCACGCAGAACTTAGCTAACTGAACCAAGAGGCCTAGCTTTTGGCCTATCCTAACTTTCAACATTCCTTCCTCATTAAGCTTACTTCTAACTTTTGATATGAGGGAAGAGACATTGGACTCTTCCTTTCACTTAACAGTTAAAAGCCATTACAATAAAGTTAAGTAACTGGCCTAATTTCAATATTGTTGTGTCTCAGGGGATAGGGAGAGAGATGGGGTACAGCCATCAATGGAGGAGTCAGAAGATACAAAACATTTATTGAATATTAAGTTCACTGTCTTATGCAGATGGGCATGAACCCCAATATAACTATAACAAAGATCAATGATCATAGATTACCATTAACATAATAACGAAAAAGTGTGAAATATTTTGAGACTTACCAAAATGTAACAAAGATACAAAGTGAGCAAATACTTTTGGAAAAAATGGCACCAATAAATTTGCTCCACATAAGACTGCTACAAACTTACAATCTGCAAAATTATCTGCAAAGCACCGTAAAGCAAAACACAGTAAAACAAGATATGCCTGTATATCTAAGCTATACTTCAGAGATAAAATGTGAAAAAAAGAGGTGTTGGCGTCAATATATATCAATATTGACAAGAAACGTATTAATTCATTTAGTTATCTTTCAACTCCTGCTCCTTTTCAAATTCCAAACTTATCTAACTCTGGAGGGCACAGAATCAAATTCTGACATAAAACACAAAAATAAGAAAAAAGGAAAAAGTTTGAAAACCTGTTCAATCACTTAACAGTCATGTCAACACCAGCAGATTTTTAACCCCTTACCATCTTTATCTGCAAAATAAAGTCATCCTAACAATGCCTTACTAAAGGTTTTTATAAAGACCAATAAGAAACAGGTGAAACTGGGGTGCCTGGGAAGCTCAGTCGTGTAAGCCTCTGCCTTCGGCTCAGGTCATGATCTCGGGGTTCTGGGATTGAGCCCCACTTCGGGAATCTCTGCTCAGCAGGGAGCCTGCTTCCCTCTCTCTCTCTGCCTGCCTCTCCGCCTGTGATCTCTCTGTCAAATAAATAAATAAATAAATAAATAAATAAATAAATAAATAAATAAAATCTTTTAAAAAAAAAAAGGAAAGGAAAAAGAAAGATTAAACTGGAAAATCATAAAGACTTCAAAGAATATGAGGTATTTTCCATTTTCAGAGCAAGGACTCAAAACAAATTTGTAAGTTTTCTTTTGCACCCAATAAGCATGTAATATCTAATATGCGAGCTTGTCAAAGTATAGAGGAAAATTGTCTGGTCTGGCAAATACACATTTTAGAATCTTTAAGAAATATTCTAGGAAAAAAAAAAAAGAAATATCCTAGGAACACCTCTGTGGCACAGTCAGTAAATGTCCAACTCTTGGTTTCAGCTCAGGTCATGATCTCAGGGTCATGAAATTGAGCCCCACATCCAGTTCCACAGTAGGGAGTCTGCTTAGGACTCTCTCTCCCTCTCCCTCTGCCCCTGCAAGCATATGCATGCTGTCACTCTAATAAAAGAAATCTTTGGAAAAAAAAAAAAGAAAGAAATTATTCTAACAAGTCCACGTAAGTAGACATATTTATAGTTCTGCATAATGCAAGACTGTTTGTAAGAGGAAATAATGGAAGCAACCAACAAAAATTCATCACTGGGGATTAAAGTATGCTACATCTCTATGAGATAAAAACTATGTGGATGCTAAAACTAATGTTAATACATGTAGTACCCTTAAAGAGGACCCCAGATTATCAAGTAAAAAGCTAAAAGACAGTATGTAAAAAAGGTTGGCATATACAGAAAAAAAATACAAACATGGTTTTTACTAAAGCTTTCCATGTTTACTTCATAAACTTCATTTACAAGCCTATACCATTTCCACTGAAGCTTCCCCAATTTTTAAAAGCACATCAACACAAAAATATTATTACAGGAATAGTCTTCAACACATTCACTAAATATTCAAGATTCATCAAAAAACAGCACAAAAAACAGAAATTACACCTTTATATTCTCAGACACTTTTTCTGATAAGGTATAAGTTTAGGTAACTTACACTAATTTCTTTCTACTTGTATAGTCTATTTAAAATTATAATTTTAGGGATACCTGGGCAGCTCACTCAAGCATTTGACTCTCGATTTCAGCCCAGGTCATGGCCTCAGGGTCGTGGGAGAGTCCTCCATGTACTGGACGTTCAGGAGGGAATCTGCTTGGGACTCTCTCCCTCACCTTTGCCCCTCCCCCTACTAGCACATGTGCATGCTCACTTTCTCAAATAAGTAAATAAATAAATCTTTAAAAATTTTTTAAAAATAACTTTAACAGAAATCATTTACTGGTTCTTATGTACCAAGCACTATTACACAACACCCCTACAAGGTGCATGATGCATAAGAGACTCTAGTAGTATTAAGGACCCACAGGGTAAAAAACAGTGTTCTACCTGTGTAGCATGTCTGGGGCCTGGTTCAGCAGCGTGTAATACTGTCTCACAAATTCCCGCCCGACCAGCAGGGGACTAGGCTTCTCCATAACCATTGCTTTGGTCAATTCAACCTGGTGAAAAAAAAGTAAATATGTTCAATGTGAAATATCAAGTACAAGTAAATATCAAACAGAATCGTTTAAATAAAACCAGCTCAAAGTAAGACAAGGCATTAGTCAACAGTTCTTGGTTTTAAAAAATAAAAACCATCAGAACAAATAAAACCCACACAGACCAGGTAAGATTTTTAGTCAAATTTATTGCAATGAGATGAATAGTAGGGGGGGCAGAAGGCAATTCACAATAAAGAATTCATTATTCCCAACAGTCAATTTCTTTAAAATGAATATAAGAATGTCAAAGGTACGTATTTCCAGCATGCACCTTATTGTTAACTTCTCTGCATTTTTAAACCCAATTAAGAGTGTTCTGGTTCTAAGATTCCAAAAACATTCTGATGTGTGGCAATATTAGATTCAAAGGTGATAAGCTTTGACTTCTAGGCACATGTGATCACGTTTTTAGTCAAACTAAATAAGAAAAATTTTTAGTATCTTTAATAGAGAACCACAAAATCTAAAAATTCTAAGCTTACTTTATGATGAAACCAAAAATAATCTGAAAATGGGTGAGTTAAACAAAATGTTTTTACTCAACAAAATGTTCAACACTTCAAAATATGATGATTTAAAGTTAGTATCTTTATTATCTTTGAGTATTAAAAAAGGCAGCTGGCACACACACAGTAAGTCCTCAATTACTATCAGTTATTATAAAATAAAACTTTCTGGCAAAATTATCTGGCATGAGATATAATCCAACTTTTCGTCTGAGGAGATAAAATCATCCTGAAGTTAAACATACAGGTAAACAGAGACATGCACAGATCAATTACAGTATAAAAGAGGCTAGAAATTTATTCAGTTTTTTCTTCAGAAAGAAATTGTTTTCTCAAAGGATGGGCGGAACAGACTGGTTAATTCTGAACAATTTGTGGAGATGTGTTTATCCTTATCTAGTGCATCTGCATTATTCTTCACCAAAACCTAAGATATTAGTTCAAGACCAGTCTGTATTTTCTCCAGATTACAGGCACTAGATCAATACAAAATACCTTCCCAGTCATACTGGAGAGCAGTTTACCTGCAGGCACAGTTAAGAGAGTATCAATAACAAGAATCTGGATCTTAAACTAATGTAGTTAGACTAAGGCAGAAGGAGAAACTTCTATTTCTTCCATGGCTCATACTCCAAAAAAAAAAGATAATTTCAGATATTCTTACTGATCGAAATTTTTCAGAACTTCCAAGTTACAATTGGATACTAGAAGATATTAAGTCATCTAAGCCTACGGTTTTCAAGTTTTAATATTTCCCATTACTTCATATAAACCAGAGCAACTGCATTTATATATATATATTTTTATATATATATATATATATATATCTCACAATTCCCATATAAATTTTCCTTTCTTAAAAGGGCTTAGTTGCTGTTTGAAAATCACTAACATCTGACCCAACCTCAAATAAAATCCAATGTGATTCCATCACATTCCCGGATCCCACAACTAGTTTCACAAACGGAAGACACCTCTCCCAATTCCTCAGAAACTGTTAGTACCATTTTCACTCCATTAAGTTGTACTTGCATATTTTGTAGTAAAGAGGATGACCAGAAAGTTTTGCTTCCCTCTATTATCCAAAATATATAATACATCCACAATATAAAAAGCAATTTAGAGGGAACCTTCACAAGACAGACAAATCAAATACAGTACACATTAAGCAAACCCCTATTTTCCTATTCTAGCTGCACATGCTTCTCTTGAGTACCATCTGCTCTTATTTCCCAGTCAATATTACAAATGTCATTACTAGATCAGTACTATCAATCTAACTACATCCTCAGATACTGCCAAGTAGTCTCATTATAAGTTACTGAAAACCCTTTTACCAAATATTATTTTCTCATCCAATATTACTATACAATATAATAAAAATTCTCTAGATTATATAGCAAACGTAAGAAAAATTATAATCTGTAGACCACCTCTAAAACTTCTTTTCCCCCTCCTTCGAGATTACTCATATAATTCAAATTAAAAAGAATAAAGAAAGCTCATTACTGGTTTGATTATACCATTATAAATATTTTATTCTGATTATTCCCCCTAAAGCCAAGAAAAAAGTAAAGCTAAAAATTTATATGTTAAATTGATCTTTATCTCATTTGTGGATTTTTCCTAAGAGTTATTAATTCTGAAGCTGATACTAAAATCCCTCTCATTTACCAAGTTTCCAACATTTTCTTTATCTTAATGGTTTAATATAATTGAATATTTTAGGTTCTCAATTAGCATTTGTAATTTTTCCAAACAGATGGTACTTTATTTGGGGTTGTAATTTTCAACTTCAGAAACATGCAATAGCTATGTTGAAACCAAATTTTTAATACTCTGCTACTCAAGTTACAAGTTTTATTTATTTTTCTTAAAAGATTTATTTATTTGACAGAAAGAAATACAGTGAGAGAGGGAACACAAGCAGGGGGAGTAGGCGAGGGAGACGCAGGCTCCCCGTGGAGCAAGGAGCCTGATGTGGGGCTAGATCCAGTGATACTGGGATCAGGACCCGAGCCGAAGGCAGATGCTTTAAGGGCTGAGCCACGCAGGCGCCCCTTGCGCCCCTCAAGTTACAAGTTTTTTTGTTTTGTTTTTTAAGATTTTACTTATTTAATTGAGAGAGACAGAGAGCATGAGAAGGGAGAAGGTCAGAGAGAGAAGCAGACTCCCAATGGAGCTGGGAGCCCGATGTAGCATTCAATCCCGGGACTCCGGGATCATGACCTGAGCTGAAGGCAGTCGCTTAACCAACTGAGCCACCCAGGCGCCCTCAAGTTACAAGTTTTAATGTCAATCATCAGCATCGCCTCAAATACCCTTACGGGGTCCTAAGGCTTACATTTACACTACAAGCACTATATGATTCCTTCTAAAGTAGAAGCTCTGGCTCTTAAAAAGGCTCTCCTTTTAGCTCCTCTATAATACTGACCAAAGAATTCAAAGGCAAATGGTAGCACTATTTAAAAAGAATATTCCTGTCAAAAGATACAAAGAAAAATAATCCTGTCAATTACATATCAAAACAACTGGAAAAAAAAATTCCATGTGACTAAATAGGTACAGCATTTTATTAAAAAGAAACTATATTTTCTTTTTAATAAAGAGAAAGAAAAAAACTGCTAAAAAAGGCAGATTTCTAAATTAAAACAGCCAAAAATTTCAAGAATTCCACATTAGTCAAGGTCAGATAAAACATTCTGAAAAAAAAATGCAAGGTTCTTCCTAAATATTAAGTTTCTTAAGAATAGAAACCATTTTGGGGCACCTGCGTGGCTCAGTGGGTTAAAGCCTCTGCCTTCGGCTCAGGTCATGATCTCAGGGTCCTGGGATGGAGCCCCACATCGGGGCTCTCTGCTCAGCAGGGAGCCTGCTTCCCCCTCTCTGCCTGTCTCTCTGCCTACTTGGGATCTCTGTCAAAAATAAATAAATAAAATCCTTAAAAAAAAAAAAAAAGAATAAAAACCATTTCTTATGTAATTTTCTAGCCCCAAAACTTGTGTCTGACAAAGGATAATAATAGTTTTCTTTCATTCAACATTCTCATACAAAAGATTAGAATTTTGGGGCACCTGAGTGGCTCAGCGGGTTAAAGCCTCTGCCTTCAGCTTGGGTCATGATCTTGGGGTCCTGGGATTGAGCCCCGCATCGGACTCTGCTGGGCAGGGAGCCTGCTTCTCCCTCTCCCTCAGCCTGCCGCTCTGCCTACTTGTGCTCTCCCTTTCTCAAATAGATAAATAAAATCTTTAAAAAAAAATTAGAATTTTATACAAGCGAAAATGGATTTCTGGTCATCCACTTGTTAGGTTTTTCAGAAGTTAGATTAAGGTAACAGACAACACTGTTTCTTTAATGACTAAGAAAAGGCCCCAAAGAAAAGTAATCTAAGGTGCCACAAATTACAAAGTAGTTGCCTGAGAAGGACTGGCCTGGAAAGGCCCACAGGGAAACTGGGGCAGGGGGTTAAAGAAATGTACATAAAGTTGACTTCAAATACCCACCCTCCCAGTTAGGGGCAGACACTCACCCCACCCACAGCTGAAAATCCATATAACTTTTGACTCCCCCAAAATTTAACAGTCTACTGCTGACCAGAAACCTTACAATAACAGTCAAATGATATATATTTTCTATGTTATATGTATTATATACCATGTTCTTACAATAAAGCTAGAGAAATGAAGATATTAAGAAAATCATAAAGAAATAATACATTTCCAGTACCATTCTTTATTATAAAAAAAAAAAATCCATGTACAAGTGGACCCCAGAGCTTAAACTCCTCTTGTTCTAGGGTCAACTGTTCCAGGGTGATGATTATACACAACAGAAAAACTATTCAAGTTGAATTCTTAAATTCTATCATTTCATCGTTCGTAAATTATGCCTCCAAAATTCTACATAAAAAAATGCTTTCAGGAATGCCTGGGTGGCTCAGTCAGTTAAGCACGCAACTCTTGATTCTGGCTCAGGTCATGATCTCAGGGTCCTGAGACTGAGGCCTGCCATCCGGTTCCCCACTCAATGTGGAGTCTGCTTGGAATCTCTCCCTCGGCCCTTTCCCTCCCCCTGCTTGCAGGTGCGTGTGCGCACCCTCCTTAAATAAGTAAAATTTAAAAAATCCTTAAGGAGGGAAAGAAACTAAACATGACTTTCAGTTTACCAGTTTTACTGACCCATCCAAGTCTAAGGCAAATCTGAGTGCTCTAGTTTAGAATAATGAAAAAGTATTTGAGATGTAATAAAAAGAACCCCCCAAATTTTCTTTAACCAATTTTCACTGTGAAAAATTCTCCAACATCATTCACTTGCAGTGCTCCTGAGCTAGTAACTTAATCTCTGTGCCCCCAATTCTTTCATTTGTAAAACTGAAATCATTAACAGCAAGAACTGTCTATTGAATGAATAGTAAGCACTGAATGTCAGCTGTTATTACTATTAATATAAAATTAACTCTAATTAAGGAAAGCTTTTCCACATCCCACCCTTTTCTGTCCCCAGAAGACTAAGTATTCTGCTAGCAGTACTAAAATAAAGGATTTCTGTGAGAGTAAGAACTTTTGTACAGAGTACCCTAGCCCAAGCACTTAATGTAACACTAACTTTTCATAGAACTTCTAAGTTGACTTTATGATTTTTTTTCAAAGATTTTATTTATTTGAGAAGAGAGCACAAGCAGGCAGAGCAGCGGAGGGAGAGGAAGAAGTAGGCTCCCCGCTGATCAGAGGACCCCCCCCCCCCCAACATGGGACTCAATCCCAGGACCCTGGGATCATGACCTGAGCCAAAGGCAGACACTTAACCAACTGAGCCACCCAGGCGCCCCTGGCTTTACGACTGTTGTAGTTCACCTACAAATGTTATATAGGAAGACTAGCTTGCCTGTGCGCCCACAGGATGTAACTGCCCAAACTGTAAAACTAAGTGCACACCTTAATAACTTTTAAAACATGCGTTATGAAGCTACAATAGTCCTAGGTATATGCTGCTGTTAGGTATAAAAATTTCTGGGTTTTGGGATTTTTTTTTTTTTAAGATTTTATTTATTTGACAGAGAAAGATCACAAGTAGGCAGAGAGAGAAGGAAGCAGGCTCCCCGTTGAGCAGAGAGCCCGATGCAGGGCTTGATCCCAGGACCCTGAGATCATGACCTGAGCTGAAGGCAGAGGCTTTAACACACTGAGCCACCCTGGCGCCCCTGCTCTTTATTTAAGATTTTATTTACTTACTTGTCAGAGAGAGCACAAGCAAGGGGGGGCAGGAGGCAGAGGGAAAAGCAGACTCCCCACTGAGCAGGGAGCCAGATGTGGGACTCAATCCCAGGACCCTGGGATCATGACCTGGGCCGAAGGCAACACTTAACCAAATGGGCCACCCAGGAATCCCTCTACTCTCTTTTTAAAAATTAAACAAAGCAGGGCGCCTGGGTGGCTCAGTTGGTTGAGCAACTGCCTTTGGCTCAGGTTATGATCCCGGAGTCCTGAGATCGAGTCCCACATTGTGCTCCCAGCTCCAAGGGGAGTCCGCTTCTCACTCTGACCTTCTCCCTTCTCATGTTCTCTCTCACTTTTTCTCTAATAAATAAATAAATAAAAATCTTTTTTAAAAAAATTAAACAAAGCAATGATCCCAGAGTCCTGGGATCCAGTCCCACTTCGGGCTCTTTGCTTAGCAGGGAGCCTACTTCTCCCTCTACCAGCCACTCCCCCTACTTGTGTGCATGCCTGTGCTCATTCTCTCTGACAAATAAACCTTAAAAAAATTTAAAATTAAAGCGTTTATATTTTTCTTTTAAACTACGCTATTTTATTCTTATCCTAGGTAAACAAGTTTATTGAACTTAAAAGATTTCTGGAACAATCTTTACTCATCAAAGCTAGGAAGATTTCCCTTGAGAAAAGCTACTAGAAAATAAGTCAAATGTTCATCTCACTTTATTCCCAACACTAGCAAACTAAAAACAGAGCACTAACCACATGGGGGGGTTAATTTTATATTATGGAACTGTCCAAGCAAAAATCATATTAAAAAATAGCAAGGTGTAAATAATGCAAAACATAGATACAAAAACATATATAAATAAAAATATATAAACAAAAGATATAAAAAGTATTCACCTCTGTACTGTTATGGAAAGTTACCTTCTATATAATTTATATAATGGAATGCTATGTTAAAAACAATAAAATTCATACACCTCTGTATTGCTAGAATGTGCTGAGGAGAACGTGCATTATTTTCAAAATATAAAGAAAAATGTGACAAAGGATACCAACATCCAATGACTAGGTATGTTATCTTACATATTTCAGCTCTCTTGAACAGATCTTTAAAATCTGTTAGACACGGGCGCCTGGGTGGCCGTGGGTTCAGCGTCTGCCTTCGGCTTAGGTCACGATCTCAAGGTCCTGGGATCGAGACCAGCATGGGGCTCTGCTCAGCAGGGAGCCCGCTCTGCCCTCTCTCTGCCTACCTTCTCTGCCTACTCTCTGCCTCTCTCTCTCTGTCAAATAAATAAATAAAATCTTTAAAAAAAATCTGTTAGATTTATAATTCTATAAACTAACTCCACTCTATGATTTTAATTAGTGTGAGTAGGGTACTTCCACACATTTGAGGACCATGCAACATCTTCCTGTATTTACTAGGATGATCCAATTTCAACTTTTCATGTGCAGGAAGTTTTATCTAGTTACTTTCTCAGAATTTTCAGGGCTAAGATCTAAAAGCTAAACATTCTCCTAAAAAATTCTTAGTTTCACCTTCAAATTGGTCTTGAATATATATTTACTTTGCTTTTTTATAGGATTCTATCAGGGACGCCTGGGTGATTCAGTGGGTTAAAGCCTCTGCCTTCAGCTCAAGTCGTGATCTCAGGGTCCTGGAATCGAGCCCCGCCTTGGGCTCCCTGCTCAGCGAGGAGCCTGCTTCTTCCTCTCCCTCTGCCCCTGCTTGTGTTCTCTCTCTCACTGTATTTCTCTCCATCAAATAAATAATATCTTTAAAAATGATCATGTCAAAGATCCTATTTTTGAAAATAAATAAAGGATTGTATCAGAATACTTTCTGTTGAAGTTTTCCAATTTTAGGAAAGAATTCACTTTTGGCTTATAATACTATCATTTTTCCAACAATACCATTTTGTGTTGGCATTTGGATCCCTCAGAGCAAACAATGAAAGTATGATTAAGGTGCAGTACGGAAAAAAAAATGTTTGAGGTAACAGAATTATTAGTTGCATATATGGAATTAAAAGTGCAATTTTCATCCTTTTCTTACCTGATTTGAAAAGCACGTAACACCAATGTTATTCTAAAATAACATTCGATGGAAATGTCAATGATCTCTCTGATTAACATAATCACTGATTTATTTTTTTGTGGCTTGACCCTGATTTCTGAAATACTCCTAAATTTTCAAAACGTCTACTTAATCCCAAGTTACCAGACTACATGACAACTTTAAAGAAATTTCCATCAATAATGTTGCTAAAGTTCACAAAGAATGTCAAATGTGCTTCCTTTAACTGAGTCTAAAAAGCTGTGAGCATTTACGTCCCAAGAGCAGGGAAGCATTAAGACCAACCATAATCCACCTCAATTAACTGTAAAGCGTCCTCCGGCAAAAATCAATGATCTCAGGGTCATGGGATAACTGTAAAGCGTCCTCCGGCAAAAATCAATGATCTCAGGGTCATGGGATCTAGTCCAGAGTTGGTTTCCCACTAGGTGCGGACTGCTTGAGATTTTTTTTTTTAAGATTTTATTTATTTATTTGACAGGGAGTAAGAGATCACAAGTAGGCAGAGAGGCCGACAGGGAGAAGGGGAAGCAGGCTCCCCACTGAGCAGAGAGCCCCCCATGCAGGGCTTGACCCCAGGATCCTGAGATCATGACCTGAGCCAAAGGCAGCAGCCCAACCCACTGATCCACCCAGGTGCCCCAGATCCCCCAAGTATTAAGATATCTGTCAAGATATGGGCCACCCGGGTGACTCAGTTGGTTAAGTGTCTGCCTTCAGCCCAGGTTATCTAAGTCAGGGTCCGGATATTGAGACCTGCAGAGATCCTTGCTTGGCGAGGAGCCAGATTCTCCCTCTCCTCCCAGCTAGGGCTCTCTCTCCCTATCTGTCTCCCTCTTCCTCAAATAAATAAAATCTTAGAAAATATGGATCAGTCAATATCAAACACTGGCAAGGAAGTCAGGGAAAAAAGAACCTGTAAAACTGTGGGGAGTGTCAACCGCTCCCACCACAGTGAAGAAGAATTTTGCAGCTATCTAGTAAAACCCAAATGTTCCAATGAATCTAGCAATTCTCTTCTAGATATATACATGAGAAACTCACGCATGTGCACAAGACAAACTGAAAAATTAACTGCCACCTTATTTTAAAACATAAAACAACCTACGTGTCTGTCAAATGGGAAATGGATTAAGTTGCAGTTTATACATAACATTCAAACCTCTGTATCTAACATAATCATATGGGACACTTAAAAGATTCAAAAGCAGTACTATTTATAATTATGTCAAGTTAACTGGAGTGAATTAGGGCTGTCCCTGGGAAACCAAGACATAAAGTCATCCTATTTATAGCAGTCAAAGTCAGCATGAAACAGATCTCAAAAACATATTAAATTGAAAAGTCAGTTGCCGAATATGTACTGTATGCTTCTGAATATGTTTAGAAGTGTTTTTAGTATACACAAAAACATCAGATATTATTCATAGGTACATTTATTTTTAAAATAGTCTAGATGTAAAAACAGACAAATAGATCCACGGAACAGAATAGTTATGAAATATACCCACGCATAAATGGACAACTAGGATTTGCAACATTAAGTGCAGATAATTCAATAGAAAAAGGATATTCTGTTCAACAAATGGTGGAACAATTACATGTCCATATATACGGAAAAAATGAACCTCACGTGATGCATCACATCATATTAAAATTTAACTCAATGGGGTGCCTGGCTGGCTCAGTCAGTTAAGTGTCTGACTTCAGCTCATGTCAGGGTCCTGGGATCAGAGCCCCACCAGCTCAGGAGTCAGGCTCCCTGTTCAGCAGGAAGTCTGCTCGTTCTCCGTCCTTCCCCCTTGACCATGCGCTTGCTCCTATCACCATTACTGTTCAATCTATTTTCTAAACTCTTCACATTTACCACCTGTCACTTCCCTTCAAAATTCTTCAAGGTAGCTCCTTGACTCTAGGACTGTGACAGCTAAATACAAGGTGAGCCTTAAATGTCTGATAAAGAAAATGCTCAGAACAAACAAACAAACAAACAAACCAAGAACAGGGGAATACTGCTCTGGATTACAACCTAAAGAATAAAATATCCATGACTCACTCCATATATAGATGTGGCAGTACTTACTGTGCAAGCTTAGAGAGTCCACAAACATAACGTATTCTTGAGACACAGCCTAAGAAAGCCTGGAAAGTAAATAGTTGTAACACTCATACCTTCCAGATTCTGACTCTTTCAAACTTTTTTGAATAAGGAAATAGCTAGTAAATAATTGTCTACAGTCCCCTACTAAATACACAAGCTTTACAAAATAGTTTCGACAACTATTTGGGTTTCAGAGCTTCAGTCTCTTTATAAGCAAAAACGTAAGATTACTAAGCTATGTAAAAGCATTTAGAACATAAAAGAACTATACAAATAGACAATGAAGCTGTTACACAGCCACGCAAATTAACAGCCACCAAGGATGACATCCCTACAAAGTAGAAGTCTGTCCCATCTAGGAGGCCCCTTTCTCTGAACCACCTCTAAGATTTACTTTAATAATTATTAAATACCCAGGTGCCTCAGTCAGTTAAGCAGCTGACTCCGGGATTTTGGCTCAGGTCCTGATCCCAGGGTGTGAGACGAAGCCTGAGTGGGGCTCCACTGACTGTGGAGTCTGCTTGTGACTCTCTCTCTCCCCCTCCTGCTCCTCTCCCCCTCGCTCCCCCAGCTCACTCACACTCTCTAAAATAAATCTCTAAAAATAATTATTATTAAATAACTGAAATACAGCAAGCTGAACAGCTAAACAATATCACGATTGTCAGAGGACAAAAGAAGAAATCTATCAGAGTCATCTAAAGGCATTTATGAAGGCCACAACCTGTGAAATTTTTTTAATTATTTTCTGTTTTATAAAGCCCCCTCTTCATGTGCAGATTACTCCTAGTTCTTTGCCAGATCACCTGGCTTGCAATTCAGCTTTCCCCACCAAGGCCAAATACAGCGTCCAAGAATACTTAAATAAAACAAGGAAGGGGCGCCTGAGTGGCTCAGTGGGTTAAAGCCTCTGCCTTCAGCTCAGGTCATGATCTCAGGGTCCTGGGATGGAGCCCTGCATGGGGCTCTCTGCTCGGCAGGGAGCTTGCTTCCCCCTCACTCTCTGCCTGCCTCTCTGCCTACTTGCCATCTCTCTCACTGTGTCAAATAAATAAATAAAATCTTTTTAAAAAATAAAGGAAGCTGACTTTTGAGATTTAAAAACATAGAAACCTAATTAACCACCAGCATGATCACCAACTACAAGTGAGATTACAATTGCTGGGTCTAAATTTAACTCCATGGCTGAAAGGACAGTGTTGCAACTGAAAGTTTTTCCCACTAGCTGTTAACTGACAGTGGGATAGTGGGAGGGGGGAGAGGGGGCATTTTTTAAATGCACCTACTCCAACAATTCCCTCCCTTTCCAAATGAACATATCATGCATATCTGAATTCTAAAAGATTTTAAAAAACAATCTAATTACAAAATGCTGAAAGATCAAAGAGGTAATTTTATTGAACTGGCAAAAAAAATGGTTTGTCACAAACCAGGCTTTATATTAAATTTCATTTTTTAACACTGCCCCATCCATCTTATGAGCCATATACAATTCACAAATGTATAAAAACTTAAACTAACCTCTACCCTTTGCTTTCATGGCAAAGTACTAAAACAAGTAAAATAATGGAAATTACAAGAAAAAGAACTACTGTGAAATAGGTCAGCAACAAACATTACTAAATTTTCGGATGCACCCTTAGCAGACTGTCATCTGAGAAGGGCAAACTGAATGTGAGTTAAAGAACAAAGAACTGCCTACTTTTCTATCAGTTGGAAGTACAAAAACTTAGAGAAGATTTAACAATAACAAAAGTAACCTGACTTGGCTGGGCAGAAGGAAGCACACCAGTCTTTTATGATTATAGTCTGCTTCATTTGTTCTTAATAAATGCGTGCACAAGGCTACCAATTGTAAAGTACCATAGTTTTCATATTCCTACCCAACTGAAAACCATTCACCTGAGGGAAAGAACAGGCTAAGAAATATCTGAAAGGGAATCAAAATTCTCTCAATGCACAAGGAAATTTCATTCTGATATATTTTACTCTCTGATATATTTTACTGTAAGCATTAACATCATTAGCTGGACTCCAAGTTAACAGTTTAAACCTATGTCATTATGTTTTAAAATTTGAAACGTAAAATGCTAACTCAATAAGGTAATGCCATCTAACTAAAGGTAACTAGAACTGCTACATGAAGGCACGTTCTAAGTAAAACAATGTTATATTCTAAAGCAATCTGTTATTTATGGCAACACCAACTGAAGAACTTGGGCCATACAGTATTTTGATCCTTTCTCTATTGCTACTTTCTCTTAAGAAACATGGAAAGTACTGGGTAAATGGAAACACTTACAAATATTAAGCTTCCTTGTAGTTTAAGTTACTTTTAAGGATCGAAATTTTGTGTTCCCTCTGACTGCAAAAACTTAAAAGACTAATCCTAAAGGCTCTAAAAAAAAAAAGGGTGAAAGCCATTCCAAGCAAAATTAATTCAGAAGAACAAGTGCCAAAATTTAGTTTTATCTCAAGTAGAGACATTTGTGATTGCAAGTAATGGTCTGGACCTGCAACGATTTTCTAAAGCCAAGGAGCATACTGGCTTTTAAAAATAGCAAATATATAAATGCTCCTCTTTGAAGGTGTATCTTCCATACTCGCATATACATAGGAGCCTAACAGTAAAACAAAATAACTGAACTGAATGTAGAGAGACTTTCATCCACAGAAGATTCCGACTGCCCTAAGGGAAAGATTTCCGACACACCTCAATCACCCGTAATTCACCTAGCACAAGCTCCAAAAGTTAAAATTTATTAAAATCCATCCTTTCCATCCCAACTTCACATTTCAACCAAACATGCGGGCGAGATCTGAAACTCATCGCTCTGACCCGCTTTTTCTCCAACTACAAAACAAGGAAGTTAAACTATCTTCCCGAAGGTCTTTCTCAAGTCTTCCCCAGTAAAGAAAAGACGGAAAAAAGGTTTCGAGGTCTAAGACCAGAGCCTAACTTGCGACTGCCGGGAATTTCCCACCATCGCGCTCTGAGTATCAACTCGGAGGAGGAACATCGTCCACGTTCATCCGCACTTACTCCTCTTTTTCTCTACTTTTTCCGGAAGCTTTGAGGGCGACACATCCATCAGGTTTCCGTGCGCACACTCGTAGAAAAGAAGCCCAAAGCCCTTCGTGTCTTTGTCACAATACCATTTCCAAGCCGCGTCTCCCTGGAAGCCCACAAGTGGCTCAAGCACAAATGCCGCCGCACTCCGCCCAGCAGCTGGCCTCTTCGGACTGATGCTGTCCCCGGGGACCCGTGCTCCGGGGGCCACGGCGCCCTGGGGCCGCGCACGGCGCTGTCCCAAGGACGGAAACAGGCTGGGGGCCTAGTAGTCACACGGCCTGGGTTCCACCCGACACCTGCCCCTTACCGTCGCCGTGCCTCTGACCAAGTCTCCGCACCTCTAGGCGTCCGAATCCACTGCAAAAAGGAAAATCGCCGCACCTACCTCGCCGGACCGTTGTGGGGGTACGGGAGAGCCACGCAAGTTGCTCAACACGGTGCCTGGCACACAGCGAGGGCTCAGAAAAAACAGCAATTATTACTTCCACTCATCATCCGTGCCTTGGCTGCTCCCTCTGTACTCCCTGTAAAACCCGGGAGCAGCACTTCTGCGTCCCGAGCTCACAATCTCCTCGCGTTTTCCTGTCGCCCCTGCCGCTAAATAAAAGCCTCCTCCGGGCGCGACCAAGCTGGAGCCCCTCGCCGGGGCAGGAAAGGCTCTGCGGGCGCGCGGGGTGGGGGCAGGGAGACCGGCGGGAAAGGCCGGCAGGCGGGCCGCGCGGGACCCCGGGATCCCGCGATTGCTCTGGGGCCCGGGCGGCGGCCGCGGCTCGCTCTCGCCCCGCGCGGCCGTTGGGCGTGGCACGCGCACGCGGCGGACGCGGACACGGCCACGCGCGCCGGCCGGTGGAAGCGCGGCGAGGAGGGGGCGGGGAAACTCCGCGCGCCCGTGCGCCCGCCTGCGGCCGTTGGGGGGGTGGGGTGCACGCCTCGCGCGGCAGCCACCGCCACTACCGCGGCGACTTCTGTCGCTCACACGCGTCCCAGCTCGTCTTCGTCCCTGGGCCGCCCCGCCCCGCCCACAACCCGGCGTACCTGCGCGGCTGAGCGGGAGAGGAACAAGCTTTGCTCCACAGCACGGTAGAAGGCAAAATCCCCTCACGCAACTGCGTCCGCACACACGCGTGCTCCGTCGCCGGTCTATATAACCGCGACTCAGCCTAACTTGTTGCGGCCAGGTCAAGCAGGCTAGCGACCAATCCCGACTGCGTCCTCTGGGCTCTTCGAGCAGCAATTGGGTAGGGACTCGGGATGAAGGCGTGGCTCTTGATTGGCTTTGACTCATGCCTATGAAACTGTGAAGATCTCGTTTCCCTAGTAACGGATTGGCACTGAGAGAGACCAATTACTTAAAGATACGCCAAAAAGAGGGTGGGAAGTTCTTTGACCGATATCGATGATAGCCAATCGGTGCGTGAGGCGGCTCCCATTCGTTAAAATGTGTTCCCTTGGGCGGAGATCCGTTTTCCATACAGGAGCGGTTGCTCCACAAGGTGGGGCCCGTGTACTTTGGGGAAGTAAACCCCAAGCAACTAGGAGGTGGGCGCCAGGGAGGCCAAGGGAGGCCCCGGCCAATCGGAAAGCGGGAAGGATCTGATTGACGCGGGGGTTGGACTGCGCCAAGGAGACCGAGTCCCAGGGCCGTCGTGCCCTCTGGGGAGGTTCAGAGGCTCTTTTGCCCGGGCTTCTGTCCTGTTCCCTTTCTTTCCCTCACTTGTTGGGTCTAGCCCCTGAGACTCCTGTCCCGCTTTTTCTGCACAGTTTGGTACCAGGGAAACCGAGTGGGAAAGTTCCCGTTATTTGTTTTTTTTTTTTCCTTCTATAGCAACTTTTTTATTTCCATGCGGCCACCTAGGGGCACTTGCTGGCTCTCACCATTAGTCAGCACTATTGTTGGGCAGCAGTTTAAGAGAAAGCGAGAGGGGAAAGTAGCGCCCGTCGTGTACCTAAGATCGTGTAAAAAGGCCGCACGGGAAAAGTGCTGCTCAGTTTGAGACCACAGATCTCGACCCTGCTGTTCGTGGCCGGATGGCCGGCTCGTGGGAGCTCGCTGAGGTCTTTCCCTTCTGTTGCTGCCAAGGAACCGTAGTCTGTAAAGTCTCCGCCCTGGTTGGTCCTTAATGCAACATCCTGTGCGTCACCACCATTGCCATTCAGTGTTCGAATAGCTGGGGGTGTGGGGGCTGCTTTCGCGTCGCTACGTCTTTAAAAGGTAATTTGCCAGACTCCTACGCGGACACCCCAGAGGCTTCCCGAAGCACTTCAGGGGCTGAGTGGCGCTCCAGCCTGGTCCTGCCCACGTCTCTCCGGGTTTTATTGGGCCCTCTGTTGGTCACCATAAGCATTTTGTAAGGAAATGGTCGGTTCTCATTCCAGGCATGTCATCTCCCGCTAAGTTTTGCAGATAATTTGGGAGGAAGCACCTGGAGTGTCTCTGTTGGGGGAGTAGGGGCACCCGCAGCAGCCTTCTGGGACCCGGGCGCGTCCCCTCATTCCCTGCGCGGGGTCTGGCCCCAGACGAGACTCGCGGCCGCCCCCAGGAGCCTAGTGAGAGCGTCTTTCGGGCCCCCAGGTCCCACTGCCCCATCGGCCCAGCTCATTCAACATTTCTGCAACTCCTATTAAGGGCTGGGATCAGAGATGATCTGGATGCCGTCTGCCCTCCCCGTCACCAATTCAACAGACCAAGGCACTTTGCTGGGCTGGGAGCCTCGCAAAGAGGGCAACAGGCGTCTGAGACTATGAAAGCACCGGATGGAACTAAGCCCAGAGGAGAAAATCCGCTCAAGTTTTCTGGAGTATGGACAACCCCCATCCCCAACCCCCCACCCCCGGCCAAGCCCCAGGAGGATCTGGTCAGCTTTGCTGAGGGATTTGGAGTTTATTCTGAAGGCAGAGAAGAGCCCCTGGAAGGGTTCTTAAAGCGTGGACTCACAGATTTCCTTTTATAAGACAACCCTCCAAATTGAAATGCTAAGGAAAGCAGATTTGCAAAACTTTAAATTTACAGATTGATAATTTAACCCAGATGGCCTACGATAAGAGTCAAGGCTATTCTTAATCACGTTTGGAGTGAATTTTAAGTGATAACGGCTCTTTTTGTGAGGCTATTTGGCAGTCACTATTAGAATTGTGTATATCACCCAAAACCCTAATAGTACTTCTTGGTTTATAGTCACAGTTGTTTTTTTTTTTAAACAAAGAAGCATATACTGGCGTGTGCAGCTGCAGCATTGTCATTGTCTTTGTTAGAATACTTGAAAACGGGGGCACCTGGGTGGCTCAGATGGTTAGATGGCTGTCTTCCACCCTGATCACCCAGGTCCTGATCTCCACGTCCTGGGATGCAGCCCCATATCCAGCTCCCAGCTCAGCCAGGAGTCTGCTTCTCCCTCTGCCTCTCCCCCTGCTTGTGCTCTGTCTCTGTCTCTCTCAAATGCATAAATAAAATCCTTTTAAAAAGAATACTTGGGGTGCCTGGGTGGCTCAGTGGGTTGGAGCCTCTGCCTTCGGCTGGGGTCGTGATCTCTGTGTCCTGGGATGGGGCCCCGCGTCAGGTTCTCTGCTCAGCGGGGAGCCTGCTTCCCCCTCTCTCTCTGCCTGCCTCTCTGCTTACTTGTGATCTCTCTCTCTCTGTCAAATAAATAAATAAAATCTTAAAAAAAAATACTTAAAACCTGAAAGTGTAATTGCTTATCAGTTGGCAAACTGATTAACCAGTCATGTGCATATAATATAGAATACCATGCAGCAGTTTAAAAAAGCAAGAGATAGAATTATGCAGATACGGACGACTCTCCATTCATTATTTGGACCGTTAATTGAAAAAAAAATCAAGTTCCACAAAATATACAGTGAATTCCCAGTTAGATTAAAAAAGCAAAAAACAGGGGCGCCTGGGTGGCTCAGCAGTTAAAGCCTCTGCCTTCTGCTCTGGTCATGATCTCAGGGTCCTGAGACCTAGCCCACATAGGGCTCTCTGCTCGGCGGGGAGCCTGCTTCCCCCTCACTCTCTGCCTGCATCTCTGCCTACTTGCGATCTCTCTCTCTGTGTCAAATAAATAAAATCTTAAAAAAAAAAGCAAAAAACAAAAACTCCTGATTTCTCTGTGTTAAAATCAATATGTAAGTACATAGGAAGAATGCTAAATTTAAAACAATAGTTATTCCCCCTAGAGAATCCCTTAGGTTGGGAGTGATAAGGATAGCGTATTATTTGAATGTTGTGCGAGAAGACCATGTTCATGCACTGTGTTGTGTGATGGGAGATGGAAGGAAGGAAGGGGAAATGGGATTACCAGAGGGAGAATGTGAACAAGAACCCTCATGTGGCCATTGCTGTCTTCCACTGGAAAGAGCAAGCTGGCATTCTCCTGTGGTAACTTCCCTGCTCAGATCATAAAACCCTCAGGCCGGAGGTGCTAGATACTTAGTAAATGTTCAGTGAGTCATTTACCACCAATGAATTGTCTTCAGCACTGATTCTAAGGCAGGGGAGTCAGGGGAGATTTTCCCCCAGGAGACTTATGGCTTCAGCCACAACTGGGTAGAGGGACTACATGCATCTAGTGGGCAGAGGCCCGGGATGCAGACGTGCAGGAGAGAAACCTCCACCCTCCTCACACCCCTGCCATGACAAAGGGTTTTCCAGCCAAAAGGTCAACAGTGCCAAAGCTGAGAGACTTTGATCTGCTTCCTGAGTCACATAGGAGAGAGTCCCTAGCCTCCTGCTGGTCTTCCTCTCCGCTGGCAAGCAAAGTCTACATACCCCTCCAATATACTACTTTACCCCCTTCTCTTTCTGCCAATTCTCCCCAAAGCTTGGAGAATCAGGATAGGAAGAAACCATGGCCAAGACCCCAGAAAACACACTTTAGTTGAGGGGAGGGCTTTGGGGGGAGGGGAATATTAGATAAGGAATGACCCCAAGATTATCAACTTGATCAGTGTTCCCCAAACACAACTAATCATTTATGCAGGTTGCTTAAAAATATGTGCCTGTATATGTCTTTAACCATTAAACTCTCACCTGTGAACAAAGATCTAGTATAATAATATACATCACAGCCCTGCTTGTACTAGACAGACAAAGGAAACCCAAGTATGGAGCTATATGGAACTACTCTCACAGTGGACCGTCGTGCAACTATAGAGAAAATGAGGCAGATTCCCGTGTAGTTACAGAGTGATTGCAAAGTGCAGAATCATGGAAAGAATAAAAAGAAAGGAGCGATGCCAGGAGGCAATTATTTCTATTAAGGTGTACTGTATTGTTCTAGTTATCTCTGCACATGCCTGGATGGTTTTGCTGTGCATACACAGGTTGTGTCTGGAAGGACTCACAAGAAACTGTTAATGATTGTTAATGGGGAGTTGAACTTGGGCCGGGGTAGGAGAACAGCTTAGTTTTCATTCATCCAAAGTATGCTTTGGTACTGATAATTTTTTAAACATGTGCATGTATTAATTTTCAAAAGAAATTCAATGTTAAGTGTAGAAACTACAAATATGGACACTTTGAAAAAACAAACAGAATAGGGATTGAGAGTATACTTACCATGATAAGCACTGAGTCATACATAGATTTGTTGAATCACTATATTGTACACCTGAAATTAATATAACACCGTTTGTTAATGACACTGGAATTAAAATAAAATAGGGGCCCCTGGCTGGCTCAGTCAGTGGACCATGTGACTCTAGATCTCAGGGTTGTGAGCTAAGAGCCCCACACTGGGTGTAGAGATTACTTAAAAATAAAATCTTTAATAAAAATAAATTTCAAAAAAATTATCCCTTTAGGTATATGAGGGATTTTAAAAACGAAGCATCAAAGTTTTAATCAGCCTGGCTACCAGACTACTAACATCTTTTCCTTTTGCTCCTTACCATACAAAAATCTAAAGAGACCCTTTCCTGGCTTAAAAACACATGCCTAATTGGAGTTCTTCATTTTTGGAATTGACTATCTGCAAACATACCACCTTCCTGAAACTCTATGGGATGCTGGCTATGAGCCAGGCAATCTTGTGAATATTCTTTATAAGGATGATCGCGTTTAATGTTGACAACAACCATATTTCTTATTTCTCAGAAACAGGCTCAGAGAAGGTAAGCAACTAGCCCAAAGTCACACTGCTGGGGCTGGAAACTAGGACTCTCTGACTCTCCTGCACGACTGAGGAGGGTGGAGGAGTCTCTCTGACTCCCATGTTCGTTTACCTACTTGTCAATACTACCCAGGGAAGAAGAATATAGCCCCAAGTAAGAAAAGGGATTCGGGGGGCGCCTGGGTGGCTCAGTGCTTTAAAGCCTCTGCCTTCGGCTCGGGTCATGATCCCAGAGTCCTGGGATCGAGCCCCACATGGGGCTCTCTGCTCAGCGGGGAGCCTGCTTCCCCTTCTCCCTCTGCCTGCCTCTCTGTCTACTTGTGATCTCTCTCTCTGTCAAATAAATAAATAAAATCTTAAAAAAAAAAAAAAGAAAGAAAGAAAAGGGATTTGGCCTCCTGAAAGGCTGGAAAAGTCCTTCACATCCTCAAGCATGCCATCAGGTCATGCTACAGGGACAGCTTTCCAGGTGATTTGAGAATCCTGAGATACATGGCTAATCCTAGTAATCTGCAGGATTTAAAAATTTTAAAAACATTGGGGCGCCTGGGTGGCTCGGTGGGTTAAAGCTTCTGCCTTCGGCTCAGGTCATGACCTCAAGGTCCTGGGTTCGAGCCCCGCATCGGCTCTCTGCTCAGCAGGAAACCTGCTTCCCCCTCTCTGCCTGCCTCTCTGCCTACTTGTGATTTCTCTCTGTCAAATAAATAAAATCTTTAAATATATATATATATTACAATGGTACCCATATATAACATAAATCCCCAGAGCATGTAGTTTATTAAAACAACCATCTTACAAATTATGACAGTATGTTATGCATGCTTAAAAAATACCCAAAACGATATATGCATATGTGTTTACCAGTGTTTGTGAAACCACAGACCAAGGTCTTGAAAGAATGTATAGCACTTGGGGCACCAGGGTGGCTCAGTCGGTTCAGCGTCTGCCCTTGGTTTAGGTCATGATCCCAGGGTCCTGGGATTGAGCCCCAAGTCAGGCTCCCTGCTCAGCAACGAACCTGCTTCTCCCTCTCCTTCTCTTCCTCTCCCTCTCTCTCTGCCTCTCCTCCTGGCTTGTGCTCCCTTTCTCTCTCTCAAATAAAATCTTAAAAAATAAGTAAAAATAAGTAAAAAAAGAAAAAAGAATCTACAGCAATCTGACAGTAGTTACTTTCTCTGTGGAAGACATGGGTAATGAGGGTTTGAAGGAAATTTTATCTGAAATGTTTAAAAATTTTTACATTAAGAAACTTTCCATGTATGGGTGCCTGGGCGGCTCAGTCGGTTAAGCAGTTGCCTTCAGCTCAAGTCATGATCCCAGGGTCCTGGGATTGAGCCCTGCATAGGGCTCCCTGCTCTGTGGGAAGCCTACTTCTCCCTCTACCTCTGCTTTGCTCATGCTCCCTCCCTCTCTGTCTCCCTCTCTCTCTCACATAAATAAAATATTTAAAAAAAAAAAAAACCTTTCCATGTATTATATAATTTAAAAAGTAAGTTGGGGGGGCCACCTGGGTGGCTCAGTTGGTTAAGCATCAGACTCTTGATCTCGGCTCAGGTCATGATCTCAGGGTCCTGAGACCCACTCCGTGTTGGGCTACTCGCTCAATGCAGAGTCTGCTTGAAATTCTCTCTCTCCCTCTCCCTCTGCCCCTCCCCCTGCTCTCTCTCTCTCTCTCTCTCTCTCAAATTAATGAAATCTTTAAAAAAAAGTAACTTGGCATAACCCTAAGAATGGCTTCTGAATACTTATATACCAGGCACTGAACTGCACATTTTATGAACATTGTCTTATTTCTCACAAGAATGCTAACTATTGAGATAGGTCTAATTATTATCTTTCCCTCACAGGGAAAGCAGCTGAGGTTCAGAGAGGTCCAGAGCAGCCAGGAATTGAACACGTTTGTCTAGTACCGCTCATTAAATACAGCTTTAAGTCCCTGACACCAAGAGACGTCTGACAGAGAATAAAGGAGCCAGAGGACAGCATGACACATGTCCTCTGATCTTTGCCTGTGGTGCTCGGAGCACCTAAGGTGCTGGGGACTGTAATGGCTCCAAGAGCTCCTGCCTTATCTGGAGAGGACTGGGTAGCCATTTGTCTACATATATGTATATTTTTTAATTGAAGTATAATTGACAATTGGCAATGTCATATCGATTTAGGTGCACCACATAGGGCTTCAGCAATTCTATACATTACTCAACGCTCATCGTGATAAATGTCGCCACCATCTGTCACCATACAACATTATTACAATATTATTGACTGTATTCCCTTTGCTGTCATTTTCATTTTTATGACTTATTTTATTGTTTTCTAACATAGCTGTTTCCACTCCTTCCAGGTACCTGGTAGGATTATTCTGTCCTGCCCCCTTATAGACAGGCTTGGCTACATCCCCTACTTTGGCCAACACAACGTGAGCAGAAGTGACACATATCTCTTCTAGGGAGAGAGGTCTTTGAAGCTAGTGATTATTTGCTGAGGTCTTCTCTCCCCACACTAGCCTCCATATTCTATATCATTCCGTTTGGGGAATCTCCCCCAACCTGGGTCCCTGAGGAAAAATCATTTGCACAGAACTACTACTGCAGCCCCCCTCTCCCCTGGCGTGGGCTTCTCCAAGCATGGAGAAGAACCTTTGATCCCAAGCTGGGGGTTCCTTGGAAAAAGCAGTGAGGCGGTTAGCGTCCACCTGTGTTATAACATGACAAACAGACCCTTGGCATTCTGGAGGGAGGAGACAACAGCTAACGAAGGCCTTTCTTTGCAAAGCTTGGACCCCATCTTCTGCAGAAGGGCCATTCCAGTAGGTGGGGTCCAGGGGAGGGCATACCAAGGAGAAGGCACCACTCTTCGTCTGTGAGCCTGTCATCTACATGTGACTCCTGTCCTCACAACAACACTGTCAGCCAGAAAGGGCCCATTTCCCAAGCCCACTGGTTTAGTGATAGATGGACCCACGTTTACAAGGCTACTAAGGAGACCGCTGGGTAGTCTGGAACTCGGAATTCCTGAATCCTGCTCCTTAAAAATATTTTTCTCTGTGATTCCTAATACATATTATAGAAAATATGGTAAAAAAAAAAAGTAGAAAAACAAATAAAAACCACTAATAATATTGGAATGGGTCAGGGTAGTACACATAGATCTGAAGATATGAAACATAGTTAATAAACCTTCCTTGAGAGGCAATCTGACTCTATCAAAATTGAAAATAAATAGCAATTCCACAGAAGAAATTTATTCTACGTAAACTTTTAAGCAAAGATCTATATATATGGACTGTCATTACATCATCATTATTAGCATGAAAAGACAGGAAGTCTCCTGTCTATCAGCGGGGGACCGTATCAGGCGTGGGTCAGGAGCAAGTACCAGGAAGCCTGAGTAGCAGTCACCTACATGAAGATGGACTTGCATTTCTCAGCTAATAAGCCCGCAGACCAGCTGCAGCTGGCATTGACCCGGAGAGCACACAGACCAGCATCTCTGTGATTTTCCTGGCATTGCCCTCATGGTTGTACTCTAGATATCACATCGATATTCTTGGCAGCACAGGGAGAGGAGTGGTATCTGTCCCCCTGGTGAAGCAAGCAAGAACCTTCCAGAAACCTCGTAGCAGACTTCTGCTTCTGACTCATTGGCCAGAGCCACATCATATGGGCACACTTGGCTGCAGGGGAAGATGGGAAAGCAAATACCAAGGATGCTTAGGGATCTGGGCTCTACAGTAGCAAGTGTATAAGGACTGGGAAGGAGTGTTGGATTAGCCAACCAATGGTTTCTGCCATAGGGCCTGGTTAAATGAATTATGGTGCAACTGAAAAATGTAGCATTATGTACCACTAAAAAGAATGAAGGGATATGTACAAGTAAAGAATAAGCTCTACAATATTTTGTAAAGCGAGGAAAGCAAGGTGCAATATTCTGTATAGATGACTTTTGTTTAAAAAGGAGTAGTCAGAAACCATAAGAGACTCTCAATCTCACGAAACAAACTGAGGGATGCTGGGGGGTTAGGGGGTGGGGATAGGGTGGCTGGGTTATGGACATTGGGGCGGGTGTGTGCTATGGTGAGTGCTGTGAAATGTGTAAGCCTGATGATTCACAGACATGTACCCCTGGGGCAAATAATACATTATACGGTAATTAAAAAATGGAAAAAAAAAAAGGTAGGGTAGGAGGGAGACTTACTTTTCCCTCTACACCCTTTTGTGTTGTTTGAAATTTTTTTTAAAAAGCATGTACATTGGGAGCCTGTAATCCTGCATCCATTACAGATAACTTCTATAACACTTGCTGTAGTTCATTTCAGGCTTATTTGTATGTAAATAACAGGAATTTATGCAGACATTTATATACAGGAACTATAACCCTGCACATTTTCCTCTCCATTTGTCATTTCTAATGAGTCTCCATAATGCTGCCTCTCTCTGCTTCACCTCCCCTCGTCCCCAATTCTCTAACCTAGTCTCTCTTCCTCTGCCTTTCCTTCAATGCTCCGCACCCCCAATCCCCCTGCAGCGATCTTGCTTTCCCAGTCCCAGTCCACAGTTGCGCCCAGGGCTACCCGAAGGTTGAGCCTTGCCTTCACTGGACCTAAGAAAAGGCCTGGCAGGTGGGAAAGAGGCGTGAAGGGTTAAGGGGTGAGCATTTTGCCTGTAGGGGAGGAGCCAGTGCCAGGGAGGCCAGGAGAGATTCCAGCAATTAGAAGAGTTCTAATATTTTTTGATGCCTATCCTGTGCCAAGTAATGTATTAGAGAGTTTGCATACAGTATCATATACATTCTTCCTGATAATACCACAATATAGGTTTCTTTGAGGAGCCCATGTGTCCTGGTTGGCCTGTAGCAGTCATGGTGTATGCCCACTCTCTGGCATCCCCTTCCTCTCTCTGGAAGTTTGGATAAATCGTATAGTCACCTTAACTCTCGCTGTTCTCTAAGTGACCATATTAAGGCTTAGAGAGGTTGGCAAATGAGCTAAAATTCAAACTCTCCTCTATATGGTTCTATATGGTGTATATGGACTGAAATGTTGAGGCCCTAACCTCCGACATGACTGTGTTTGGAGATGGGCCTTTGAGGAGTTGATAAAGGTTAAATGGGGTCTTAAGAGTGGGGCCCTAATCCAGTAGGGCCTGGGCCCTTGAAAGAGGAGGAAGAGATGTCAGAGATAGCTCTCCCTGCCATGCAAGCCAGGAAGAGAAAGCTCACCAAGAACCAAATTAGCCAGCACTTTGACCTTGGACTTTCCGCCCTCCAGAACTATGAAAACTGTGAGAAATAAATGCCACCCAGTCTGGATATTTTGTTGTAGAAGCCAGAGCAGACTAAGACAGGTTCTCATTTCCATGCTCCTTCCACTCACCAGGCTGGAGGTGGGGCTCCTCCTTCAGGGCCAGTGTGAGACAGGGGCTGGTCCTGGCCTAGATTTACCCCTTCCATTTTGTGTTCCCTGAGCCTGGGCCAAGGGTGGATCCATTAGCCTCTTCCCTAAACTAAAATAGGCAGCCTGTTGTCACTCCCCGTATCGGTGTGAGTCTGATCAAGAGAGGGAAACCACACCATAACTTGAGCAAGGAGAGTTTAAAGGTTATAATGAGTCCGTGATAATGAAGCATCGGCTCCTAAAAGTTAAGAGAACTCTAAAGAATATAGAAAGAGTAGACACAAGGAGGAGCCACTGCTGGTAGGGCCAAGACAGTAACATAGAGCATCCAAGGAAGACTCTCCCAATCTGCATGCTAGGCTGGGCTCCAGGCCTCACGGCCCACTGAATGGCAGAGAAGTGGCTACGATGCCATGCTGGTGGAACTTGCTAGAAATCCACCGTCTGGGCTAGAAAATTTCCCTCTAGAGTGCTGGAAACAGCTATTCACAGAGGCACTTCACAGCAGGCACTCTGCTGTGTAAGTACCCAGGGGAGAACAGCCCCGGGGGAAGCTGCTGGCTGCTAGTGCTGCCAGCCCCTGTACACAGCAAGAGCCTGGTGCTGAGGAAGCCAGCCTCCCAAGATGGCCATGAGGCAACTGTCCACACGGCAAGGGCCTGGCCAGTGAGCACATTGGAACCAGGAAGGAAATCCTTTCCCCTTCCAGTGTGTCTCCAGCACCTTTACTGACAAGGTTTAACATTCTGCCAGAGGGCAAAGGAAAAAAAATAAAGCGTCCAGATGGGGGCCCCTGGGTGGCTCAGTCAGTTAAGCATCTGCCTCCAGCCCAGGTCATGATCTCTAGGTTTGGGGATCCAGCCCCACCATCAGGCTCCTTGCTCAGCCAAGAGTCGGCTTCTCCCTCTCCCTCTGCAGCGCCCCCTGCTTGTGCACGCACTCTGTCAAAATCTTTTAAAAAAATGTAAAAGGGTCTAGATCCATTTTCATAGAACAAACAAAAAGGATGAATTGGAGGTGCATCAAATCAATGAGCACACTTTCTCAAAAAGGTTTCACGTATTAAAACTAGTTTTCCTCAACCAGTGGTTCCCCAAACCAAGCAGAGGAGGGGTACCAAAAGTATACCTTGAGATTAAGGGGCAGTGAATCTCGGGTGAAGCCTAGAAATCTGGGTTGCTAATAAGCTGTCCAAGCAGTTCTGTGGATGAGAGCTCTCTGAAACTACTCAGACTGGACTCCTCTGGCAGGTTCCTTGGGCATTCCAAGGAGAGCGGACCACCCCCTCTCCCCCGCCCCCATGCTCCTGTGCGGTAGATGGGTGTGTGTGTGTGACTGCAGTTCCCAGTCCCGGCAGGCCTTTTCTCTAATTGTCCTAGCGCGCCTCTGGCTTCATCTGTCTTCCCCCAGGGCTATGGATCTCCCATCTTTGTCGCTTCATTTCTCCTCCTCTCTTTGTGCCTGCCTCTCAAGCCCACTCTTGTCTTCCCACTTTTTCGCTTGCTGCTCCCTTTGCCTCCCTCCTTCCCAAACAGCTCCTCTTCCTTCATCCGATGAATGTGTCCTCTCCACCCTTGACTCAGATTACCTCCTCCCGAAACTGCCTCATCCGGAACCCGTCTCCCGCCCCCCCCCCACTCCAGTCTGAGAGATCCTTTCTCTGCTCCCATGATACGGCCCCTCTAACACTGCCTTTTCACCGCCTGCTTCCTTGGCTCCCGACTGGGCGATGTCTTTTTCACGAGGGCATCTTGGATACCTAGCACGGTGCTGGCTCACCGTTGGGAATCATTTACGTTAGTAAACGTGACTGTCCCTTTAGGGAGGGGCGGAGTGTGTCATCTTCACTGCGGGGCCCTTGTATTCTCAGCCCCTAATACACGCTTGACACGGAGCAGGTGGTCTGAAAATGACCAGTAGGCATTGGAGGCTGGCCTAGCCGGGTGTAGGCGGGTGGGGAGTCTCCGGCCCCGCCCGCCGGAAGGAGGCGGGGCGGCCAACGGCGGCCAGGCGGCTCCCGGCACGCGCGGCTGGGGGCAGGACTAACTGCCGGCGGGCCGGGTGGGGGCGGGGCCTGGCGGGAGGGGCGGCTCTTCCCGGAGCCCAGCCCCGGAAGCATGGCCGCGCCAGAGCTCGGAGCCCGCAGCAGTGTCGCTCCAGCAGCCGCCGCTACCGCCACCGCCACCGCCACCACCACCACATCCACATCCACATCCAGAGCCATGCCGGTGAGTGCCTCCTCGCTCCTGCCCCTCGCAGACCCGGGCTCCTGGCTGGCGCCTCGGCCGCAGCGCCCATCGGCCACACGTCGCTCTACAAGGGCTCGGGCCATCTCCGGAGCTTTTGCCTGCCTCTCTTCTCACTCCCTCCCCATCTACTTCCAGCTTTGCGACCCTCCAGAAAATCCGATCCAAAAGGGGTTTATGTAGGAGTCAGGCCTCAGAACATCGTAGATGCAAGGCCTCCAGGGGTTACAAGCCCAACCCTTCCCTGCATAGACGGGGAAACTGAGACCCAGGGAAGGGCATAGTCGCCGAGATCACCCAGGGATCCGGTGGCGAGCTGGAACTGGGACGTCTAGTCTGGGCGCCTTCCCGATTTGCCCCTGTCTGCGGAAATGGCTTGAAAGGGGGAATGGGGGAGGGGTGGGGTGGCTGTTGCCTCCTGGACCGGGCAGGTTTTCAGAGATCCGTGGTTTTCCTTCCTTCCCTCTGCCCACTCTGGCCCATTTTCAGTTCAGCCCTGGGAGACACTGAGTGGAGGCAACAGTGCTTTTAACCTTTACTACTGATCACTTTCTGAACCTGAACCTATGAACCCAGAGAGGTTAAGGGACCTGCTCAAAAGTTTTCCGTTGCTCAGAGTTTGGGGAGCAATGAGCAGGTCTTAAGGTGCCTTTGCGGCTCACTCAGTCTTAAGGCAATTACCGTGGTTGCTCAGGGTCTCCTTTTGTAGATAAGAAATTAAGCACTTTGGCAGATAAAAAGAGAAAAAGCGCGGTAACTTAGGGGAGTCTCCTTTAGGCGTTGAGTGCAGTCAGGATTAAGCCCCTTATCTTCAGGCTCCCAGTCTCTCCAGGCCTGACCACTTGGGAAATAAATGCCAGACAAAAGTAGTCATACCGGATTGAGAGTAAGCTGTTGTGCCAAGTTCATCCTGTAGATCCTGGTTGGGGTCATGTGGTGTTTAGCAATTTCCCCCAGGGTGCCTAGTTTCTGGCTCTGCTTCAAGTGGATACCCAGAGGTGTCCCACAGATGCCCTGTGTCTTAGCAGCCTAGCTTTGGGGAGCTGGCAGGTAAGCCAGAGGCCCCCTAGGCCGAGTCACAAACATCTCAGGTGTCATTTCCCTGCGGCCTTGCCAGGTGCCTTGAGACAAATCCGCAGACAGCACAAAGTATAGACAAAGAACCTGACATTATCAGCCCTCCTACTGGAGCAAATCTGCCTGTGGCAATGTTAAGAGGACAGCATTAATCACCTTGGAACTGGGATAGTCGAGGTCACCAGGTTTTCGTAGAGGGTGGCAGTGAAGGAAAGGCCCGCTTGAGGATCACTCTATTCTGTGTTCGCTTCTGGAGATTTTGACAAACAAAAGACCCTCCAGAGCAGATGGTCAGAACGAAGAGGGCACATGGCACCATGTCACAAGATGAGCAGCTGCAGAGAGAAGGGTATTAGTCAAGGGGCTGTGGTCAAAACTGGTCAGAGTGTCACCTGAGAGGCTTCTTGAACAAAAATTTGGAATCTCACAAGCCTCTCTGAAAAATCTGTGCCCTTGCTTCTCACCTGGGTGATCTTGGGCAAGCCGCTTTACTTCTCTGTGCCTTTATTTCCTTATCTGTAAAATGGGGGTAAAATCAGATCTCAAAGGATTGTCATTAGTATTACCTGGAAAAACGCCAGTAAAATATGTAGCATAGCCACTGACATAGCTCGTCCCCAAGAAACTGTAGCTCTGATGCTGACCTAGGACAAATGGGGTGGAACTAGAGGTAGGCACGTGCTAACCCCATTTTAACAAGGACCACAGTGGTTAAGCGTTTAGGCTCTGAAGACATTTTCAGTCTGGGCTCCGTTCCCTCACCAGCTGTGTCACCCCGAGCGAGTGACCTAACCTCTGAATCTCACCTCCCGTGTCTGTCAAGAAAGGATAATAATGGCCGTCTCATGAGAGCCTTGTGATGATTAAACAAGGTAATGTGTGCAGAGTGTCTAGAACAATGGCTGGCACGTAGTCTGCATTCAAATATTAGTATTAGTAAACTCCTAATCGACATTGTGTCCAAAGACTCAATATCCTGGATATTTGAGAAAGACTTCCTTCTCTGGGAGGGGGCTGGACAAGGTGACACACTGCATTTCTGCCCTTCCAGTTCTGAGATTCTGTTAAGAATTGCACAGTTCACTGGACTTTTTCATTGCTTTAAAGAACCTTACAGGTGACGGGCCTGTCTGAGGGGCTGAGGCAATAGGGGGCTGGGCTTGGGATTCTCTGTAAAGAATGGATTACTCTGTCCCTTACGTAGATTTTCTTCCAGCTCCAAATTGACTTGTGCAACCCCGAGTTGAGGTGAAGAGCACTGAATTGTAACACTTGCTCCCTAGAAGCCGCCTCCTGGCTTCTGGCCTCTACTGTAGAGGATGACAGGAGAGCCGCACTCCATAGGCCGCAGCAGAAAGCGTCACATATCTGTTGACTTTAGGTTCTTGGCACGTATCCTTGTGCCTCTTCAGGAGGTGTCCCGCTCCCAGAGCTCCTGCTGAGAGTCAGGGTCACAGGGTGGCCCCTGGCCCTGCTGTCGGCTGCTAGCAAAATGTCCCTGGAGCCAGGGAGGCCTGGGTTCACAGACTCACTCATGACTGTGGGCAGCTCTGTGAACCCCTGGGAACTTCAGTTTCCTCTAGAGTAAAATAGGGTCTCTAGCTCGATTTCCAAGCCGAGTGAGAACTAAGATTCACTGTATGGAGCATTTGGCGCACAGGGGCACTCAATAGATTCAGGTCTCACATCGGTCTTGCCAGCCCTTTAAGTCTTTGGGTGGGCGTCCAGGTGCGGACCTTTGACAAATCTCGATTGTCTGTTGGTTATAATAAAGTGAGTACTTTATTTTTTAAAAAGATTTTATTTATTGATTTGACACAAAGAGACACAGTGAGAGCAGGAACTCGAGGAGGGGAAGTGGGAAAGGGAGAAGCAGGCTTCCCGCCGCCGATCAGGGAGGCTGGATCCTGATCCAGCTGGATCAGGGCTGGATTAGGGATGCGGGGCTGGATCCCAGGACCCCGGGATCATGACCTGAGCCCAAGGCAGACACTTAAGGACTGAGCCACCCAGGCGCCCTGAAGCAAATACTTTAAATGCTTTAGGCCCCTTTACAACTACTCGGCTTTGCCATTCCAGTGTGAGAGTAAGCCAGTGGGCTTAGCAGTGTTCCAATAAAACTTTATAAAACCAGCTCACATTCTAAAACAGCATCTCATACCTAATGTGGGTAGGAATAAACTGAGTATCTTGTTTTGGGGTTTGTTTTTTTTTAAGATTTTATTTTTTTAAGCAATCTCTCCACCCAACCTGGGACTTGAACTCACAACCCTGAGATCAAGAGTTGCACACTCCTCAGACTGAGCCAGCCTGGTGCCTCCTGGGTTTCTTACTAAAATGAGGGGTTTGATTCCTCCTCTGACTTGATTCTCCCCTCTGATTCAGGAGGCCTGGGGTGGGACCTAAGATTTTGCAATTTGCAAGCCCCCAGGCCACACTGATACTATTGGTCTGAGGACCACACCTTAAAGATTTTGGAATACTTGCTACAAATCCTATTTTTCAGAATTTGTTGTGGTTGTTGTTAAGTAGTTATAGAACAAGCTAAAGAAATAAGAGGTGTTTAACATAGAAGAAAAGAACTAACCATTTTCTTTAAGGCAGGTTTTGCAGATTTGGCCTCAATAAAATAATGGAAAATGCCATAAGAGACTCCTAAACTCACGAAACCAACTAAGGGTTGCTGGGAGGTGGGGGGCGGGTAGGGATATGGACATTGGGGAGGGTATGTGCTATGGCAAATGCTGTGAAATGTGTAAGCCTGATAATTCACAGACATGTACCCTGGGGTAAATAATACATTATATGTTAATAAATTAAAAAAAAATAATGGAAAACGAAACTCTTAACTCCTGGTCTTAGTTTCCCCTGGACAGCATGATAAAAAGCCAGACCCAAACATGTTTTGAGACTTGGAAAGAGCCTTAGAAGCCATTAGTCCAGTTTTTCTCAGGTGTATGGCCTTACTTCCCTGTGTCTCCCCAGTGGGTTAAAAATGGAGAGAGTCCCAGGGCCCAGCCCAGAGCCTCAGAGCTGATAGAGGCAGCTGCTTGCAGAGTTCCATGTCCTCAAGTCCCCAAGGGATTCTTCTGTGCATTGAAGTTGAGAAAGCTTGAGTTGGCTAATACTTTTTTGGTAAGATAAGGTGCCTGGGGCCCTTAAGGCAGAGAGACTTTTTTTCTTTTTTCTTAAAGCACAGGAATTTTTGCCTGAGGTCTTCTAGCGAGAAACATTGCTTTGTCCAGAATTCCAATTGAGGTAACAAATTTGAAATATTTTGGAAAGCTTGGGTGCCTGGGTGGCTTAGTTAAGCGTCTGCCTTTGGCTCCGGTCATGATCCCAGGGTCCTGGGATCGAGCCCTGCCCAGCGGTGAGTCTGCTTCTCCTTCTCCCTCTGCCCCTTCTCCCACTCATGCTCACACACTCTCTCTGTCTCTGTCTCTCTCAAATAAATAAGTAAGATCTTTAAAAAAAAAAGCACTTTGGAATGCTCCATGAAACATGTAGCCATTGTTGTTTGAAGTGAAAGAAAAGAAAGCCATGGAACAAACTAATAATAACCCAATGGAGACTACTAGCAGGCTCCAAGCTCCTCATGTTTGTTATCTGTTGCTCCTGAGTAATGACCCCAAACCTCGGTGGTTGGAAAGGTAAACGTTTGTTAATTCTTAGTTTCTGAGAGTCGGGAATCCAGGGGCAGCTCTGCGGGGCGTCCCTGGCTCGGGTCTCTGATGAGGCTGCACGACGATGTCTGCCGGCTGTAGGCATCTGAAGGAACATCTGCTTCCATGATGGCTCCCTCTCAGTGGCTCACCATGGGCCCCTCTCTGTAGGATTGCTTGAGGGTCTTTAAGATGTGGCGGCCAGCCTCCTCCAGAGAGAGAGCAAGGAAGAAGCCCCAGTGTCTTTCATGACCCGGCCTCAGAAATCACATAACATCACTTCAGCCCTATTGTGTCAGACCTAACCCAGAGCTCCCCAGCCCGCTGTGTCAGTCATCTGCTCACTCAACAAAATGTAGTAAGCACCTACTGTCTGCCAGCCGCTGTTCAAAGGTAGCGTTGCAGCACTGAACTGAACAAAGCTTGCCATCAGGCCCTTGAAGACTATAGGATATTGAGCCCAGATGAAGGGCCGAGGAGTCTGGGTCCCCTTACTGGGCCAGCCTCCAGCTCACTGGGAGCCCAGGCCAATCCGTTCCTTCCCAGGATTCAAGGAGCTGCCCCTGACCTTGAAGCACGTGGCTGAGAGCAATGATCTCCGTGTATCAGAATACCAGAGACGCTTATTGGCCATGATAGATGCCCCAACCCACACTTGTTGATGAGAATGTGTAGTTTTTGCAAGTCCCTGGGTGGTTCTAATGCAGAAGATGATCTTCTGATGCATGAATAAGACTTCCAGATCAGCATGGCTCAGAGTCCACGGGCCCACCCATGTCAGAGTTACTGGTGATCTTGAGACAACCCTGTAGCTCGAGAACCAGGATTTTGAAGGTAAGGCTAGAAACCGACATTTTTTAAGCTAGCTTCCCAGGTGACTCTACTCTTTGTGTGCTAGACACTGCTGAAGGATTTTTAGGGATTATCTCATCTAATACAACAACCTGTGAGATGGAGAAACGCTTAACTCCACTTTGGAATAGCCTAGGGCTCAGAAACAGGCTTGTGCTGTGTCTGATGACAGCCAGATCTTTCCCCGTCTCGCTGCACTCCATCTCGGCCGCTGGGTGGGCCTGCATGCTGCTGGGGGGTGTGGGCCGTGCCACAGGACTGGCTCACGGTCCCCTTTGTTTGTTTCAGAAGCACGAGTTCTCCGTGGACATGACCTGCGAAGGCTGCTCCAATGCGGTCAGCCGGGTGCTCAACAAACTGGGAGGTGAGCGAGTGGCCCTCCGGTAGGGGTGAGGTGGGGGAGGCCAGTGCATGCAGCCACAGAGCCGGAGAAGCTGCAGTTGGAGCTGATAATAACAGGAAAACTAAAATGTATCGAGTACGTACTTAGCATGTCCCCAGTACTCCGCTTGGTGGCTTCTGTGGACCACATCATCTGTTCCTCACCAGAGCCATTTAGGTGGCTCCTTGGACTGTCAGCATTATAAGCAGGAGGAACTGAAGTTCAGAGAGGTTGAGCGACTTCGCTGAGATCACACAGTCAGCAAGCGGCAGAGCCAGGGTTTGGCCACACGGTCCTGGCACCACTAGTGAATATGTTGGTGATCTTCGGTGTGGTCATTTTGCATACGATATATTGGGAGTGTCATTTTCTACTAACATTTAGGAAATTGTAATATTTTTAAAAAATGACCTTTGACTCAAGTCACGTGCAGAAATCCTAAAGTGCTTCTTCTGGACATATTTAGGAAACAGTTATTCTCATCCAGCCCCCTTGGTTCTCAGCTGGGGAAACTGAGGCCCAGAGAGGGCTGGGGTCTGGCCCTGGGGCTCCTTGAGGTAATGACTGAGCTGTACTCAGTGTCCTGGGAGTGCTGGGCAGTTACTCTTCTAAGACTTTCACATTTAAAGCCTTAGATAATACCCAGATTCCAAAGAGCTTCCACTGGATGTGATCCCATTAGCGCTTGGAGCGTTCCTCCGAGCTGGCATTTCCATCTGTGGAATGGGGATGTTGACACCACAGCCCAGGAGGGGAAGGGACTTGCCCAGAGTGAGTCAGTGACTGGCTTCTAGTCCTGGAAACCGGAATCTTAATTCGAAAGCGTCTGAAGCAGTAGGAAAGTCCTGGCTGCTGACTGGCCATGTGACTGTGGCCTCTCCTTCCCTTTGCCCGAGTCTCGCTAGCTGTGTGTGGGCGCACCCGCGGACTTCAGCTCCTGCTCTGATACTCTGCTCGAAAGGCCCTGCAGCAGGACACAGCATGTTCCGGATGGAGAGAGGGGTGAGGGCCGGCCTGCTTTCGCTCTTGACGGCTTGAGGACACCCCACCAGGAATCTGGGCTGCAAGGAACACAGTTTGAAACTTACTGGGTTAGATGATCCCAGAGTTTCTTGCAGCTCTATGATGTCACCAAAATATTTATCCCAAAGAGGAGGGAGACACTTCTGAACCAAAAGACAAAAGTCCAGTGTGCAGCAAGGACACGGTGTGGTTTTTTTCTCCCTCAGTTTCCATCAGATGCAAATTCAGACATTATGACTAAATCTGTGCTCTGCCATGGGCTTTTTAAGGCTCTTTGATGTTTGGGGATCTCCTTTGAACTTGGGCGGTTTCTCCCCATCTTTCACTACTGTCCCCACTTGAGTGGCCTCTTGAGATGGTTCAGAAGGGTTAGTTGGAGCCTTAGATGAGCAGTGCTGGGCCTGAGGAATCACAGCTAATGGCATATGTGAACTGGAGAGACCATAGGGGTAGGCCACCCCCAATTCCTTCCTGTACAGATGGAGAAACTGAGGCCTAGAATGGGCAGGACCCACCTGCCCATGTGATCTCTGTCAAGTAAATAAATAAAATTTAAAAAGAAAGAAAGAAAGAAAGAAAAAGAAAGACTGGGTAGATGCCATGCTGTTTTAGTGACTTCTGGTGGCCTTCCACTTTCTAGTTTTATTCAGAAATATTTGCTTTTTTTTTTTTAATGGTGTCTGTATTAATTACTTTTGAAATTAAAAAGAAAAGAAACCTTTTTAAAAAAAGTTTTATTTATTTATTTGACAGAGAGAGAGAGGTCACAAGTAGGCAGAGAGGCAAGCAGAGACAGAGGGGGAAGCAGGCTCCCTGCTGAGCAGAGAGCCTGATGTGGGGCTCGATCCCAGGACCCTGAGATCATGACCTGAGCCGAAGGCAGAGGCTTTAACCCACTGAGCCACCCAGGTGCCCCAGAAAAGAAACCTTAAAAGAAACCCCAGTCTCAAGCAGGGATTGGCAAACTATAGTCTCTGGGCCAAATCTAGCCCACTCTGTTTTTGTACAGCTGAGAATGGTTTTTACATTTTTAAAGGGGTGTAAAAGCAATACACAGAGAAGACTATGCAGCTGAGTCCACATGGCCCCAGATGACTAAAACATGATTCTGGTCCTTTATAGGAAGAGTTTGCTGATCGCTGGCATGGAGGAAAGGGGAAGGTGGTTGTGAATAAGAATTCTGGAGCCTGAACTCTCTGGCTCTGACTGGGAGGGTCTCTGCTTCCTCTCCACACACCCCACTTCCTTTTCCTGCAGGAGTTGAGTTTGACATTGACCTGCCCAACAAGAAGGTTTGCATCAGCTCTGAGCACAGCGTGGACATTCTGCTGGAGACCCTGGAGAAAACAGGAAAGGCTGTTTCCTACCTCGGCCCCAAGTAGTGAGGGCCGGGATCCCTGGGCCCAAGATCGACCAAAGGGAGCAGGTGGGTGAGGCCCCAGCCCTCCTCGTACGACATATTTCATTATCCGATGCAAATCCCGTGTTCAGGAAACCCTTACAGCCCCCTGAGAGTACGCAGAGCACTGTGTTATGTCTCCCAGTGTCCCTTTTCTGACTTGGGGAGTGCATCTCATGATCAGCAGGGTTGAAGTGTAGAGTATATGAGCCTGAGCAGTGCTTTGATAAACTGTCCCATCCGAGAGGACAGCTGTGCCCTGGGCCTCATGTTCCTGTGCACTGACTAGGGAAGTTAATTCAACTTGGCCTCTCTTCCCGCTCGGAACTGCCGTCCGCTTCCTGAGCACGGCCCCAGCCCCAACCGGTACAAAAGCAGTCCTCCCTGTCCAAGCTGGACGTCCCCTGTAATTGTCCACAATCCAGAGAGGCACTCAGGTGTGGCACTGCGCGGGACCGTGCGCTGTGGCACCAGGACAGATGTCGCTTACCGAGCCAGCGCTGCTTCAGAACCCTTCACGGCACAGCCCCCCCGGCTGTCACTGCCCTTGTCCTGCGGGAATCACAGTGACTGCCACCTCCCTGCTGGGGCTCAGCGCTCAGTGCCATTGAGAAACACGAGGCCCGGAGAGGGGAGGGGACTTGACCCAAGCCACACACGCAGGCGAGTGGCAGAGGCAGGATGAGAGGCATCCCGAATCGGAGTTCTGTCGTCGCCCGTGGCCCTGTCCCTGTGCATGGGCCTGTGAGAGCCCCCCAGGCAGAAGCAGCTGCAGGAGACTGGTGGCCTGTGGCCGTGTCCTGTGTATGGGGTGATGTCACATGCAGAACATGGGGGATGTGTTTGTGTTCCTCACCCCCTTTCTGTCCGTGGACACACCCCATGATCAGGGATGAGCCCAGGATGAATAATGATGTCCTCATTTCACACCGTGACTTTGAATACTTCTTATATTCTGGAGACTCCTGGCCTGAGCATGTGAATCTCGTTCAGCGAAAACAGTAATGTCTGCCAGTTCTAAACCGTGGGTAACTTGATGGGTCTTATTTTCATAGTAGTTTTTTGTTGTTTCTTTTTTAAGATTTTGTTTAGAGAAAGAGCCGACGAGAGAGGGAACACAAGCAGGGGGAGTGGGAGAAGCAGGCTTCCCGATGAGCAGAGAGCCCTCTGTGGGGCTCGATCCCAGGACCCTGGGATCATGACCTAAGCCAAAGGCAGACGCTTAATGACTGAGCCACCCAGGCGCCCTTTCTCATAGTAGTTTTTAAATTTATTGAGGTGAAATTCACATAACATACAGTTCGAGTGTGCTATTTAATGGATTCACTGCATTCCCAATGTTGTGCGACTCCGACTTCAAACCCCAGAAAGTCGCCCCAAACCCATTAAGTGGTCACTGTCCGCTGCCCCTTCTCCCAGCTCCTGGGAGCCACTAATCTGCATCTGGCCTCTCGACTTTCGTCTTCTGGATGGTTCATTTAAAAGGAACCATACGATTTCACTTAGCATAATGTTTTCAGGATTCATCCAAGCTGTACCACGGATCAGCACTTTATTCCTTTCTATGGCTGAATAATTCTCATGGTTTTTAATTAATTTATTTATCTTTGCTTTTTTATTATGGAAGTTTTAAACATATGAGTAGTAAAATGAATCCCTGTGTACCCCTTATCCAGCTCCACTGATAAGTCATTGCCATCATTGTTCAGTTTCATCTCTGCCCATTATTTTGAAGCAAATTCTGGATACCAGCTAATTGTATCTGGGCAAGCTTGTCGGCAAGCACGTGTAGTAAGGAAAGGCTCCCGCAGACTCAGGCTGAGTACTTGGTGGGAATCACCCGTCGAGCGAGCTTTCCCCCACACATCCCCACAGCATCTGTCTCCATCTGGTTTAAGATGCTCCCCAGTGACGGGTTTGAAGCCAAGTGTGGGAATCAGAGAGAGTGTTTCTGGGTCATAGAGTCACTGTGACTATCTGTTCATCGGCAGATTGGTTTGCTTGTGATTTTGTTCATTACCTTCCCAGCGTGAATTGAAACAGGACAGGGAATACCATCCTGGCAGCCCAGGAAATCCCCCAGAAGAAGGCGTTGGCGGAGATTGGCTTCGGAGAGATTAATGGGTTTTCAGCCGACAGAACGGAGTATGACAGCCGTGGTGGGAGTAGAGTGCAGGGCTGAATACTAGGTGCCAGTTCCGCCCCAGCACATGGGTTTCCCACGTCGCCTCCCACAAGCGCCCCTTAGTGAACCTCTGCTGCTTTTGCAATACCTTCACATGCACGGCAGATGGTGCTTTCGTTCCACTTAACTTCTCGTCTCTTCCAGGCCACTGATCTCCTGCCTTCCAGACAGACCCGGGCCTGGCAGTCCTGCTCAGCGATGGCAGTTCTTGCAGAGACCCTCACTTACCCCGCTCCTGCCTAGCTTCCCTACAATAAAGTTGAGCCACTTTTGTTGGAGGCGTTGTCTCTTGCAAAGTCTGGATGTTACTTGCTCACACGCTTTGAAGGAGTTAATTACAGCGCTTACTTGGGTGGGAGTTCTCAGGGCTCCCCACTGGGAGCCCCAGGCCTGACTGGTGCTGATTCTTTGCTTCGGGACTTTCGGCAAGTCACTTCCCCTCTCTGCACTTCACCTTTCCCATCTACTAAGTGAAGATGCTGGGCCAGATGGGTGATCTCCTTTGTTTTCAGTATTTTGAAAAACTTCTATCATCGAGTGCATTGCATTGAAGGGATGTTAAATCTTAGAGCAGTTAGAATAGTGGGTAGAGGCTTGAGGACAGACTGCCTGGGACAGAGTCCAAGTTCCAGTACCTCCCAGCTGGGCCACTTAATTTCTTGGTGTGCACAGGCATAAAATGTAATAATAGCATCTACTACAAATGGTGGCCACGTGGAGTAAATGAGGTGACACGTGTAAACCGATTCAGGTCGTGCTTGCCAGTTAGACAGTAAACACTCTTTTTTCACTCATTTGTGTGTGTTTCATTAATCATAGGTCTATAGAAATGGTAGTTAGAATTCCAGTCAGCCTAAAAATTAGTGTCTCACAGAGTTCATTCAATTATGTTCATTCAATAAAAACAACAGGAATCTTACTGTGTGTAGCTTTATTTTATTAAAAAAATACATATTTCTTGAAACCAGAACTTCTCAAACTTCTATTGTCGTAGGACCCTTTTATACCCTCAAAAATTACCATTGTGTAACTCAAAGAGCTTTTGGTTATGTAGGTTATGTCTCATTAGAAATTAAATTTTTGAAACCAAGAATACATGAACATTTATCCCATTAGCCACTGGCACTAGATGAAACCATTGCACATCATTTAGATTCTGGAAAATTTCACCGTATGACTGTAAGTGAAAGGAAAAGGCATCTTATGAAAATAGTTTTTCCCCCCTTGGCCTTCTGAAAGGGTTTTGGGTACCCCACATTGAGAATCGCTTAAACCATTTATGGGGTGCTGCTGGGTTCGGATGCAACCCAGCTCTGCAGCTGTGACCCAGCTGTGACCTTAGTGCCATCACCTCATCTCCCCAGAGGCAGCTTCCTCCACCGCACGTGGATAACGCCTGCACCTCTGGGAGCTTGGTAGCCAGAAATAAGACTTCGTTCCAACTCTAAGCTGCGTCTAGCATAATTTTGGTCTCCTTATGAAAATATTAACTCTCAGCCCCTTCTGCCTTTGTGGCCTCAGCACAGAGACACTCCCAACCCTCATCTGGCTTTCTTGGCCACCAGATGGCAGTGTCCTTTGGGTTTGGCGTTAAAGACCAGTCCAGTGAGTTCTGGGAGGATGAACAGGAGGGTTTTTCCATTTTCAGAGCCTCCCGGGAGGCCTGGTTCAGGCGGGCTGGCCCACTGAGAATGAGTGTCCCAGGACTTAGGGACTGGTGCTGCTTGGGACAAGTGGGCCGGGGAGGAGTTACCCCCCTTCCCCCCGCCCCCAGCGGGGTTTCCAGCTGAGGCCCTGGGTTCTGCTCCCCGAAGCAACCACGCCTACCAGCAGCGCAGCTGGCCGCCCACGAAGTGAGATCTCCCGGCAGCCAGAGTGCGGGCTTCTGCGGGGGTGGGAGTGGGGAGCCCCTGTGTCCACATACTACTCAGGGCCTCCTCCAGCGCCTGACCCAGCCCTCGCTGCAGCCAGACCGCTCCCGTGTCCCCTAGGGATGGTGCTTTTGGTCGTGCTGCCCCTATAACCGGAGTGCCCTCCGCCGGCCTACCCACCACCAGCCTGTCTCCATGTGCAAATTCCTTTCTCTCCCTCACATACCACAGCTTCCATGAAACCTCTCCACAACTGGAAGTAATTTATTTCTTCTCCTGGCCCTCACAGCACTGATGCCACCAGCCTCAGGGGTAGGACAAGGCTCTTTGTCCACGTGTCTCGGGCCAAGTGAGGAACAGGCACCGAGGGACTATCTGATGGCTGTGTAATAGGTGCCACTCGGGGGGTGTTTACTGTCCCCCATGCCCTTCCATTAATGTCATTCCATCCTTTCCGGTCCCCACGCGACAGTGGACGAGGACCGACCCTGGGGCATGGTAGGTACCAGTATGTATTTGTTGGGTTAATCTTTCAAGAGGAGGAGATTGCCCGGTCTAATCCTTTCTGCAGGCTTAGATTTTTGTCAAAGGCCCCTGGTGGTGAGGACAGCAGGCCAATAACTGTCATTGTCACTGTTTCTGGGACTGACGGGGTAAAGCTCCCAGCCACTTTGCCTGTGCAACCATCCATCCTGTGGCCAGAGCCGTGGTTCGCCCAGTGCCGACAGAGCCCACGGCTACAGAGAAGCCATCTGCCCCGCAAGGGGCTGGAGGCAGAGCCTGGGGGCTGGACGCGAGTGAGGCTGCACCCCCGACCCGCGGTGGTGTGGGCCCTGGAGGGAGGCCCTGCACGTGCTGAGTGAGCTGAAACCACTCACCTTCTCTCTTGACTCGCTAAATCCAAGATTTTTATTTTCGAGTGTTATTTTTTTTTAAACAGCTTTACTGAGGTATGATTCCTTCCATTCAATAAATTGCACTCACTTTAATGTATGATTTTTAAAGATACAAGCAAACACATACTCATGAAACGATCACCACAATCAAGACAGTGACTAGATCACCTCAGAAAGTTTCCTCAGGTCCCTTGGCAATCCTCTCCACCCCAAGCAACGACCATTCTGCTGTCAGAAGTAGTTTAAACGTTCTAGACTTTTATATAAGTGTGATCATACAGTATACACTCATTTTTGGTCTGTTTTTTCCCACTCAACATGATTATTTTGAAATTCACCTGTTACTCTGCGTAGCAACAACTCATGTCTCATTATCATCGAGTCGTAAGTGTTCCATCGTATGGCTGTACCACAAGCCATGAATGGTTATTCGTTCACCTGTTGCTGGACACTTGAGTTCTTTCCAGTGTTTTACACTGCTCTCTGGTACTGGCCAGGTTCCCCAAAGGCTGTGCCTCGCACAAGGGAGAGTCTCAGTGGGCTGGACTCTTCCAACCCAACACACCCAGACCCAAAGCGAGGCAGGCAGCTCAGCTGATAATTCTATCAACTTGGCTTTCTCCTTCAGCCCAGTCCTACATCCTCCGGGCTTCAGCAGTTCTGGATTCAAATTCTCCCTTCGCCATCTAATAACCACAGTGACTTGGGAAAGCTATTGATTCTTTTGTGCAGCTCAGTTTTCTCACCTGGAAAATGGGGTCATAAGAGGACATACTCCATGGGGCTATTGTGAGCCTTAAGAGCATCACATGCCAGGGCGCCTGGGTGGCTTGGTCCGTTAAGTTCAGGTCATGATCCCAGGGTCCTGGGATCAAGTACCACATGCTTCTCCCTCTCCCTCTGCCCCTCCTCCCCAGTCGTTCTCTCGTTCTCTCTCTCTCTCTCTCTCTCTGTCTCTCTCTTGCTTTCATACTCTCTCTCTCTTGCTCTCGCTCTCTCAAATTAATAAATAATCTTTAAAAAAAGAAAAGATCATCACATGCCAAAATATTTGCTGATGGCATTCCACAAATGAAGCTTTTTGTTTGAATGAGAAGTTTCACCATTATACAATTTGAAGTTTGAAAACTGGTGTTTGGAAAGCCATCTGATCTCCATCGTGTTGGCCGGGGCAGACAACAAAAAGTACAAATGAACTCTCAGCACTGCCCTGCGTGGGTGTGAACAGTTGGTTCGGGTCGCTGTCCTCTCTTGTGTTCTCCTTTAATTAGTGCCAGTTGCCTACAAATCTCAAGTCTGCAATTTCTAGGGAGTGTCTGTCAGAGCTGATTTTAGATTTCCATGTCCTCAGGGGCGGGGCCACTTAGCATAAGTGGACAAGATGAGTTTCCTAATCTGCTATCTAAGATGGGGGAGGTCTGCAAGTCTCATGACTGCCTTGAAAAAAAATGTCGAAGTCTCTGGAAATAAGGATCTATCTCCTCTTGGTCTGCTTATCATGGGTTCCTAGCATCCCGACCCTATTAGAACAGCTGATCCCCAGATAGCTAGAAGCAGGCTGTGTCTTGGATAAGAACGCAGGCCCTGCAGACGAATGGGTTCAGTCCCAGCCTGGCTGTTCACCAGCTGTGTGAACTTGGGCGAGCTGCCTAGCTGCCCAAGATCTCGGTTTTCTCATCTATGAAATAGGAATAGTAAGAACAGTAGCTTTTCCTTAGAGTGAAGTGAGAAATGCACACACACAAACGGTGCTCACTTTGGCTGTCATTATCATCACAGGACCCTAGGGAGGGAGAAGACCTAGGCGGTCATTCCACCCGAAGTCCACATCCCCTCCCTCTGATGGGTGGCCCCACGCCTTGACCGGCCCAGCAGCACTAGCAGGGTGCTCTGCCCTGGACGGCTCTGTGAGGGGAGGACCTGGTGCCGAACCCATCCTTATGTCCCTGGCGCTTCTCATGAGGGGGCGGGGTTAGTCCTGCCCTGTAGGGCATCCGTCTAGCCCTCCCCTGTGGTGGCTCCTCAGAGGCAGAACATGCTTTTCCGGGGTGCCTGGGGCGCTCAGTCGGGTGAGTGGCTGCCTTTGGTTCAGCTCATGATCTCAGGGTCCTGGGATCGAGCCCCACATCGGGCTCTCTGCTCAGCAGGGAGCCTGCTTCTCCTTCTCCCTTTGCCTGCCTCTCTGCCTACTTGTGATCCCCCTCTCTCTGTCAAATAAATAAATAACATTAAAAAAAAAAACAAAACATGGTGTTCCTTTCCTATCCCTACCACCCCTCCCTGGTCTGCCTCATGAGGAGTATCCCAGATTCCTTCCTCAACCTTTCAGGGGCAGAGGTGGAGTTAATGGACCACCTGGTCACTAGCCTCTTTTTTGATGCCTTCTTGACAGTGGGAGCTGAGAAAACATGGAAAAGGCCAAGCAGTTCTGGACAACGACCCCCGCCCCCCCATCCGATGCCAGCTCACACGGTTCCTGGCTCAGCATGGAAAGAGCTGGACGAGTCCCTCAAGCAGAGAGAAGCTGGGCAAGTTACTGCATCTGTCTTCATCTGGGAGATGTGGCTCCAGGAGGCACGCAACCCACAGGTAATGGGCACAGAGGGCCCAGTATGTGGTCGACGTTTAATCAGTGCATCTCAAAATTCACGTTGCTGAGGACGTGTCCCTGAATCAGACCACTCTGGAAGAGGACTGGGCTGCCCACTCAGGCCACACCCACCAGCAGCCCTGACCCTGACTGTGCTCAGTCGCTGCCCCTCCCAGGATCCAACTTGGAAATAGCCCTCACCCAGGCAGTCTTTGTGGGTATCTAACTCCTTTTCTGCTCTAAACAGAAGCTGTGGTTCCCTCTATGTTCCTGGTAATTAGAGAGGCCAGAAAAGCCACTGAGATGGTAGGAAGGGCTAGAGGGAGAGGTGAAGCCTTCCGGTCAACAGCTGGCTATTAGTAGTTAAGTTTTTGCATAGTCAAGAGTTATACAAAGATGTTCAGGGTGCCTGGGTGGCACTGTCGGTTGAGCATCAGACTCTTGGTTTCAGCTCAGGTGATCTTGAGGTCTTGGGATCAGCCCTGAGTCAGGCTCCACTCTCACCACAGAGTCTCCTTGAATTTCTCTCTCCCTCTGCCCCTTGCCACCGCACACTCTCTCTAAAATAAATAAATCTTAAAAAGTTATACGAAGATTTTTCAACTATGCAGGGAGTCAGGGCACGTAGGGGGGTCAGGGCATGCAAGGGGTCGGTGTCCTAATCCCCATGCTATTCACAGTCAACTGTATATATAAGGAAACAAAAATGGGTTTCCCATTCATAAATTAGAGAATTTATGGCAGTTCTGAGAATTTAACAAGATAATCCAGGTAAATCATTTACTATAGCGGCTAGTGTGTATTAGGCATTCAATGAGCATTAACCATTTTTTTAAAAAAATCTCTCAACAGTCTTGAATGAGATTGGTTTTTTTTTTTTAAAGATTTTATTTACTTATTTGACACACAGAGAGAGAGAGAGAGAGAGAGATCACAAGTAGGCAGAGGCAGGCAGAGAGAGAGGAGGGAAACAGGCTTCCCACCAAGCAGAGAGCCCGTTTTGGGGCTCAATCCCAGGACCCTGAGATCATGACCTGAGCCAAAGGCAGAGGCTTTAACCCACTGAGCCACCCAGGTGCCCAAGCATTAACCATTTTGTTAGTATTTTTGTAACCTGCTTCTTTCACTGAATTGTGCACAGCCACACCTTCATCTCTAATGTCTGTTGTCCAGGGCCCCACCTGCGCCGCACTGGCCGAGTTGAAGAGTTGGAACAGACACCGTATGACCCGCAAAGCCTAAAATGTTTACTGTCTTGCCCTCTATAGGAAAATTTGTTGGTCTAGATCAGTGATTTCAAGCTGTGTTCTACGGAAATCTAAGGTTCCATGCAGGTACTTCAGGAAAAAGAGAGTAGTAGATGGTGGGGCATTTTTGTACCAAGACTACTCCCCTTATTTATTAAAATTAACTGGTTGTTCTACCGAACACTTATAAGGAAGAAATTATACCAGTTCTCTACAATCTGTCTTAGAGGATGAAAACAGAAGAAATACTAATTCATACTATCTATAAGGCCAGCAATACCCTGACACCAAGATCAGACAGACATTACAAGGAAAGAAAACTATGGACCAATATTTCTTATGAACACAGATGCAAAAATCCTTAACAAAATACTAGCAAATCAAAGCCAGTGATGTATAAAGAGAATTACACATCATAACCAACTGTGATTTATTCTAGGTATGCGAGCCTGGTGCAACATTTGAGAAATCACTTATTATAATACAACATATCAATAAGCTAAAAAAGAAAAAAATCACATGATCCTATCAGTAGATGCAGAAAAAGGATTTGACAAAACCCAGGACTCATTCATGATAAAAGCTGTCAGTAAACTAGAAGAGAGGGAATACCTTCATTTGATACATAATATCTACAAAAAACCTATAGCAAACATCCTACTTAAGAGTGAGAAACTTAAAACTTTCCCACTAAGATCAGGTCCAAGATAGGGATGTCCTCTCTCACCACTGCTTTTCAACATTGTACAGGAAGTTCTTGATAATGCTATAAGGCAAGAAAAGGAAATAAAAGGTACACAGATAGGGAAGGAAGAAATATAACTGACTTTATTGGCAGATGAATGAGCATCCATGTCGAAAATCCAAAAGAATTGGGGTTCAGAGAGCTTCCAGGTTGGTGAACACATCCATGTACTGGAAGGTGGTGCACCCCAACTCCACCAAGACAAAAGCACCTGTGTTTGGGGCTCTCGCCCTATGTATCTCTTCATTTGGCCATCCAAATGCATCCTTTATCATTTCCTTTAATAAACTGGTAAATGTAAGTTTTTCACTGAGTTCTCTGTTGTAGTAAATAATCAAATCTAAAGGGGAGGGAGTAATGAGAACCTCCAGCTTGTAGCCAAGTCAGATAGAAGTTGTAGGTAGCCTGGGGGTCTCTCACAGATCTATTACATGGGACTGGCATTTGAGTAGGGGGAGTCTTATGGGACTCAGGCTTTCATCTGTGGGATCTGACACTATCTCTGAATAGAGAACGTCAGAATTGAGTTACATTGTAGGACCCTCAGCTGGTGTCACAGAATTGCTTGCTGTGGGGGGCAGGGGAACACAAAAAAATACAACACCCCACACATTTGATGACAAGAAGTGTCCAAAGTGTTCTGTGTGAAAGTAGAGAAGAAAGACACAAGAAGGGAGCTGTAGGGTTTTCTAGTACAACCACATATGGCAAAATGTTTCGATGGGCCAAACCTGCAGGTAGATACAAAGATTTTTGTTTGGTTGGTGTTCAGTTTTTTTATTTATTTTTATTATGTTTTTAAAGATTTTATTTATTTATTTGACAGAGTGAGAGTAGGGGAAGCAGCAGAGGGAGAGGGAAAAGCAAGCTCCCTGCCAAGCAGGGAAGCCAACACAGGGCTCAATCCCAGGATCCCGGCATCATCAGACCTCAGCTGAAGGCAGACACTTAACCAACTGAGCCACCCAGGCACCCCTGTCTTTTTGGTTTTTTTAAGCAGGCTCCATGGAGACCGACATAGGGCTTGAACTCACAGCCCTGAGACCTGAGCTGAGATCAAAAGTTTGACGTTTAACCAACGGAGCCACCTAAGTGCAAAAATACTAACTTTATTATCCTTTATAAACCTTTTTCGTATGCTTGAAATGTTTCATAAATTAAGAGAAAAAGCACTTGATATATAAAAGTGGAAAATATTGCCAACCGTTCAAAAGGCTATACAAAGGAAAAATAAGGACGATGTTCATTTTAGATCTGTGATCCTCCTCCTTAGAAACACTGATTATTACCAATTCATATGCATCTTTCAGGGGCAGTGTGCAAATGCAAGCTTTTTTTTTTTTTAAATTTAAAATTCAAGCTAGTTAACATACAGTGTACTGTTAGTTTCAGGGGTGCGCAAATGCAAGCTCTAATATCCGGAATCACTGCTCCACTGGAAGCTTACGTACACACATACCTACATCCTTACGCATCTCCATGTCTGATCCTACTCACTCGTGTGCGAAGCAGGCCTGCACACCGAGGCCTTCCATGTGGAAGATCTTGTGACCCTTTATTATGGACAATCACTGTAAACCACTCTTTCTTTTCTCTGTCAGTGGACCTGAACCCATTGCATAGTGTCTTTCCCAATGGGTGACTATTTGGGCCTCTCTTTTTAACCAGGGTCAGCTTCTCTGGAGAATGACTGCTTATCTCTTTGAAGCATCCTTCTCAGGCTCCTTTGAATGAAGTTTTCAGGGGCGCCTGGGTGGCTCAGTCCTTAAGCGTCTGCCTTCAGCTCAGGCCATGATCCCAGGGTCCTGGGATTGAGCCCTGCATCAGGCTTCTCCCTCTCCCATGCCCCCCGCTTGTATTCCCTCTCTCACTGTCTCTGTCTGTGTTAAATAAAAAAATGAAATCTTTTAAAAAAAGAAAAAAAGAATGAGGTTTGCATATGCCAAACAATCCATATTTTAAGTCAGATCATCCCAAACATGTCCTTAGAATTGGGTAAAAATCAGTCCAGCCATTTTCTTATGATACGATACACTAGAAGTCACAAACTTCACTTTATTACATGAATAAATCTCCCACTGCTCCTCTGCTCTGACCTTTAAGGGGAAAAGAGAGAGAGAAAGATAGCAAGAGAGAAAAAAAGCTTAAAAATGAGAACACACTTGACTTTCATACCTCACCTTGTTTTTCTTATCACTATATCATGCGGTCGTTTTGTGCTTCTTATCATTTTTGCCTTTGTATAAATACTGGTCCGATTTCATTTGTGAATATACAAATATACTTGTATCTTTTCTTTCTAAAATAAAGTCTTAATTTCTGTTAACTGTAGGGTGGCCAACTCATCTTTTTGCCTGGGATTTTGCTCAGTCTTATCACATAAAGTCCTGTGTCCCGGAAACCCTTCTTTACTTTTGTCCTAAAATAAAATAATTAACCAACTATTGTCCATCTAGAATACATGTTTTCCTAGGACTTGCGAGTGTTGGGGATTGCCTCACACTTTTAGGTGGCTACGTAGTATTCTGGGGTATGACTTTGCCATAATTTTATTAAGCCCACTTGCTACTAATGGACATTTTGTTTCTTTCTAGAGTTTTGCTGGAACAAACAAGTCTTCCATAAATGTCCTTGCTTATTTGTTCTATAAACTGGTAAATTCCGCATGATAATTTGTTTTGAAAATAAGGCTTTCCTGCTAAAAACAAAACTCAAAAAGCCACAAGATTAAAGGCTCCTTCATCTTGGGCTCTCTGTGAGTCTCTTTTTCTTCAGGTGACTGACTAGGTTAAGGATGAGTTTAAAAAGCGTTGGCAGCCAAAGTCTGGGAAAAGAGCCCAAGCACAGGAGAGGCTTCCTGGGGTGCACGAGGGAGAAAAACAGCCCAGAGCTGTGCTTTCCAGCGTGGAGGGGCTGTTTACCAAGGCCAGTGGGAGAGGAGTTGGCCAGACTTCGAGGGGTCCAGTGTTGGCCAGGAGTAGGCCAGAGAGACTGGAGCCATTCAGTGGTGTTCCAAAAAGAGCAGGGAGAGGAAGGAAAAACAAGCCCAGACACACACTGGGTGGCTGCCGGCTGGCCAGGGCTCTTGGTACAACAAGGCTGGTGCCAGGCGGTGAGACCCGGCCAGCCGTTCCCCGGGGATCCCACCCCAGACGGGGCAGGGTTAGATCAGTTCCGCAATTGCTTCTTGGAGCTATAAGGAATGGAGTTTTACGGAGTAAGGGGTACTTCAGTACTTTTCCAGAGAGATGGGCTACCTGGGCCAGAAAGATGATTTTCTAGGCATGGGGGGTGTGTGATATCTGTGTATCAATGCATCCTTTATCCTTCAAAGGGGCTGGAGCATCACTCGCCGAGGAGTTCTATGCAGGCTGCTATGAGGGCAACACCAGATCTAAAAGTCAAAAAAACTTCTGGAAACAGCAAGTCAGGCAAAATCAAGCAGAACTCTCCACTGTGGGAATTCTCAGAGCCTTCACGAATGCTAACACTGTACTTCCTGATTCTTTAAAAAGGAGATAAAGTATACATGGTTTCCTAAACATTGTGTCTTTGGAATAGCCCCTGTCCCCTCAGGGAACACATAATAACATCCTTACTGGAGGGTGTTGGCTAATTCTAGTCCATAGGAAAAGGCAGAGGCCATCCAACAATCTGGGACAGAGTGGGCTAGGGAATCTGGCCAGTGAGAGCTATCGGGTTCTGCCATGTCCTACAAAAAAGTGTGATGAGCATCTTTCACAGTATAAAATAAGTGACTTTAGTGAGCATGAGCGATTCCTCTGGAATTGAGTTAGGGCAGCCCCACACTGGTGAGAACAGTTGAGTAGATATGATGGAAGAACTCAGGCTTGCTTCAGCCTGCATCTCCGCCTCTCACTTCTTCTGCTCCCAGAAATTGAGCATCAAACTTCACCACAGTGACCTCTGGGGCCTCTGTGTGTTAGGCTCAGTGCGCACAGCACCACGGGAGAGAGGCCCCACTTCATCCAATTATCGTCGCCACTGTGTGGCCTCCGTCTGACGCTTCTGTGACCTTTGCTGGTGAATTTTTTAGGTTAAAGGGCAAAGCCATCTGGGAAGAACAATTGCCAAGGTCCCTACGGAGCCTCTCTGCCCTGAGATCTACGTGGAAAGAGCCAGATTTGGTGTTGGAGGATGGAATGTCCGCTAATAGAGGCTGTGTTGGCAATTCTTCTCTATCTTTGAGTCACTGGATAAGGCTGGTACCTCATATCTAGGGTCTTTTCTCCTGGTAAGAACTAGAAAATGAGATGCTAAAGAGTTGGAGAGAATTGAGTCTTAGTTCACTCTGCCACTAATTTGCTGATTGACACACGGAGAGTTTTTCCTCTCCCTGAGCCTTACATTCTTCCTCTGTGAAATGAGGTGGTCAGGCTATTTCAATCATTTTCTAATTTTCTGATCAGAGGAAGACTTCTGTCAAACAAAGTCTTAAGAGTCATTCCATCTAAAACAGATAAAAATGCTCTTCGACCAAAGTGTTCTTAAGGCAGAATTACATCATTATATCGTGAAAGTATTTACTATAAAAGTCAGGTGCTTTTGACCTGAGAGAGGTGCTTTTAGGAGCAAATAGTTTGTTGTCATTGGGTCAAGGCACAGAGAGGGCATCTGTAAATTTCTTGACTGGAGTGGGAATTACAAGTGGTGTTTTCCTTAGAATCTTTCAGTAAACTATAAAAATGTTACTAATATGTTATAAAGTGAGAACACAACTGTGTCAATTAGGTTTAGCTGCAAGAGGCAAAAACTCCAAAAATAGAAGTGGCTTGGCAAGATAGACATTTATGTTTCCTTCATACAGATGAAGTCTGGGGTGAGCCATCCAAGGCACTCGATGTGAACAGGGAAGAGCTCAATGGTCATCAAAGACTCAAGGCTCCTTCCCCCTTTTGTCCACCACCTTCAACACAAAACTTCCAATCCAGAGTCCAAGATGGCTGACTGATCTCCGCCATCACGTCCAAGAAGAGGGATGAGAAGAAGGGCATACCCTCTCACGTTAACCCCCAGAAGTCACACTCACAATCTCTGCTTACATCCCGTTGACCAAACCTTAATTACAAAGCCTTACCCAGCTGTAAGGGAAGCTGGGGAATAAAGTCTTTAATCTGAGTGGCCATGGACCCACCCAACTATAGTTTCCACAGCAAAGGTAAAAGAAAGAGTAGATTTAGGGGACAACCAGCAGAATCTGCCACAATATATTAATGGATTATGGTTTCTGATGTGTTGAAATTAATGGATGATTAATGTGGGTGTCTTTGCAGTTTTTCAGTCCCAGTTGTAAAAATAGCTCGAGGTATACAAAACGAGATGAATATTAATAGTTTAAGGCACTGCAGAAGCACTCACAGAACACGGCTTAAAATCCCCTGAACTAGAAACTCCCTAAGAGTTTTTCCAGCTTTGACATTCTAGAATTCTATGAAAGCCCTGCCCCCTTCCATGAGCTTACAGAGGGCTTTGTCTCTGGGGACTGGCAGGGGACTTCTTGTTACCTTTAGGACCGAGAATTGTGCTCATTGTTTCTTCTAAGTCAGCACCTGGCCAAATGTCCTGAAAAGCGCTCTGCTGTGTCGTCCAGCAGCCTTTCCCTCTGGGGCTGGGACTTCCCCAGAGGAGGTGTCATTTACTGAGGCATTGAAAACTCAGCATTTCAAAGCAAGGACTGTGTCTTTGTGTCTTAGCTGGGAGTGGCTCAGACTTCCCTTCAAGATTTTCAGAGATCTTTATAATGGAAGGGCCTAGCTTTGGTTCAACTCTTTAATTTTTTTCAGAGGAGGAAGCACAGATGCAGAGTTTCTGAGGTCACCGGCAGTTTATAGTAGGGCAGGGCCACGCGCCGACTTGGCCTGATGCTCTCCGCCACCGCTAATTACAATAGCTCGAATTTAAAGTACACGTCCTACGTGCCAGGCTGTGGGCTAAGCACATCACGTGCAAGATCTCATTTAATCCTCGTGAAAACCCTGAGAGATAGGTACATTTTTTTTTCTTTTTTGGCCATTTTATAGACCTGCTCTTTGACCTCTGTGCGGAGAACGACTGCCTTCCACTCTTGCTCTTGTGAGGAGGACAGACTACGACGGAGCAGGAGCCCTTCATCACCTGGATGGCACCACTCGCGTATCACATCCCTTCAGACCCCCCTCTGCCCCAAACCTGTGCTGCGTCCTCAGCAGCTTGATGTCTGATTCCAGACGTCTCAGCACAGGGAATGACGTGCACTGAGGTGTGGATACCAAACTTCCCACCAGCACGAGAGCCCGTCCCTCAGATTCACCACGAGCCCCTGTCCTATTTGTCCTACGCTGTCTGGGCGAGGCCATCCTCCAACACCACAAATAAACGGAGCATCAGGACCAGCAAATGTCCTGACCCTACGTGTGGGGACGTGTCTCACCACCTCCCCATCTCTGGACCGTCTCTGGACCGTCTCTGGACCTTGCCTGAGCGGCTTGCAGCAGGTCCCCCTCTGTGACAGCTTTCGGGGTGGGATGCAGGGGCACCGCAGCCCCAGGGCCTTTCTGCCTGGCTGAGGAATTTGTCTGGCCTAATGGACAACAGGAAGCTGTCCAGACAAGGAGCACCATGGACTTGCTGTGGAGACCCGAGAGGTTTAGCTCACCCAGCTCTTCAGGTTTCTCCTTATCCTCCAGCACAGGAAGCTTCTAATCCGTTCCAGAGGCCAAGGAAGGATGATGGGATGAGGTAATGGGCCTGAGAGACTATCTTAGAGAAGATTCTAGAAAGGCCCAGAGGGTCGAAGTTATTGTTTTTGTCCTTATTCTGACCACCTTTCTGAGAACAATGTTGGTGGGGGTTGGGCACGCTGGGCAGTCCGTTCAGAGGACAGTGGGGGTTGGCACAGTGAAAGGCCATCAGCATCGCTGACCTGCCTCTGTCAAGAGCATAACCCTGGAAAATCCCAGAGCTTCACATGGCCCAGCCTGTGCAGAGTCCCAGTGGAAGAAAACAGTCCTGCCGTCACGAGTCATTTAGAAGCTCTGTAATCTTTAGCTCTGTATCTCTAAGAGCATTAAAAGGGATCTAATTAATAATCCATACCAAACTCCATTTCTGTTCCATCAGATTCCTTCGTCTCCTCATTCCTATTGCCTAACTCTCCTCACTATAATAACAGTGTCCTATTGCCAGGACACTGCTAACCCCCACATCTAGGACCTGCAGATTTTTGTCTCTTCCTCCCTTCCTGTTAGTTAAAAAAACATCTCTTTAGAACTTTTTATTTTGAACTAGCCGTTGACTCACAAGAAGTTGAAAAGACAGTAGTACTCAGGGGTCCATGCACCCTTCACCCAGTTTCCTGCAATGGTTGCATCTTACATAGTTCTTTCCTATTAAATTTTAATTATTGCTCATCTCATTCTTGCAACAGCTCCATGAGATCACTGTTCTCATGACCATTTTATATAAGAAGAAACTGAGTCTCAGAAAAATTAATTGTTCAAGATCCCCAGCAACTTGGTACAGAATTAAGACTTAGAGTCAGATTTCTTTTTTTTTAAAAGATTTTTATTATTTTTTTTGACAGAGAGAGATTACAAGTAGGCAGAGAGGCAGGCAGAGAGAGAGGGGGAAGCAGGCTCCCTGCCGAGCAGAGAGCCCGATGTGGGGCTCGATCCCAGGACCCTGAGATCACGACCTGAGCCGAAGGCAGAGGCTTTAACCCATTGAGCCACCCAGGCGTCCCTAGAGTCAGATTTCTTGATTCCAAAGTTTGTCCTCGCTTACCTTAATTATTATTTTTAATAATTATTATCTTTAAAATTTATTAATTATTCATTAGCTATTAAAATTAATTATTAAAATTAATAATTATTTAAAAGTTATTATTTTTTTTTTAGAGAGAGAGAGAGAGCACACACATCCGGGGAGGGAGAGAGAGGCAGAGAGGGAGGGAGAGAGAGAGTCTTAAGCAGGCTCTACGCTCAGCCCGACGAGGGGCTGGATCCCAGGACCCTGAGATGGTGACCTGAGTCAAAATCAAGAGCTGGACACTTAACCAACTGAGCCACCCAGGTGCCTCTACAATAACTCTTATTCTTCCCGCATCCTCTCTCTCCTGATCCTCTTCAGGAAAAAGAAAAAATTCTGAAGAGGCCTAGCACCTGAAGGAATGCAGTTCTTCACATGCCTCAGAAGAGTAAGGGCCAGAGCTTGCTAAAAGCTGGAGAGCCTTCCCTACATAGCTTGACTATGGAGTCACCAAAATGGTTCTCGTGACCCAGACGGCAGCTCCAGACGCTGCTTCAGCTCCTTTCCGAAGCTGGAACCAATTTTCCGCCCCTTAAGGCTGCTCCTTGTCTGGTGTCTTTTTTCCTCTCTCCCCTGCCTGCTTTGATGTTTCTCTGAAGCCCCGGGGGTGAGTCTCCTCCAACAGGTATCGTCATCTCCTTTCTCTTACAGGTCTGACTGTGGCTCACCTTGTCTCGCAGACACGAGAGATGGCTGTATGCTTGCTGAATAAACGTGAGACCTCCTCAGAGCCAGAAATCTGGTTTCTTCTCTTGAAAGCGACAAAAAACCCAACCCGAGAGAGCAGAGGCAAAAGATGGATCGGCTCCTGTTCGCGAGAAGTCCAGGAGCAGGGCTGCCTACCATTTAGAGGGATTGCCCTGGGCTGTATGTCACAGACGCTAGATTCTAAAAGCTTTTACCTCACTTTGCAAAGCACTCTTGACCGTCTTGGGATGCTGCAGAGCAGAAGTGCACAGTGCTGCTGCAGCTCCTTCCATCAGCCCGCCCTGGTGGCCTGCGTGCTCCTGTCTGTAACCCCAGAAGGAAGGGGACGCCAGAGGGAGTCTCCCTCCCTCCACAGCCTTCCCCAGAAGCCCCAGACACTGACTTCTGCAGCAAGTCATTGACCAGAAGCAGGTCACATGGCCTCCCTGCACTGCCAAGCCGAGTCTAGGAAGTGGAGTATTTGGGATTGGACGTTGAGCTCCCAGAGCAAAACCGAGGGTCTGTTGATTAGTCCGAAGACCAGACAAGTAGCAGTGTCCGCCCTAGGCTGGTTTAGGGGCTCAGGCCAGTGTCCCAGGGCCAGTTTCTGTTTCTTTCTGTCTCTGTCTCTCTCCACTTTGTCCCCCTTCCTGTGGGCCTCTTGCTCACGTAGGCCTCTGTGTGATCTCAGGAAGGCTGCTGCTACTTTGGGATCTGACATCCACTCCTAGTCCAGCCCAGGAGGAAAAGGCCAGATTCTGTGTTGCATTCCACCTCGTGTTCCTCCCTGGAACATTTCCCGTGGCCGTGGAGAATGGGATGACTTAGGCTAGTCTCATGCTCTTTTTCTAAGCTGGACTAAGATAAGAGTGCAGGAGAAGGTATTACCCGAGGAGGAAATCAAGGCATAGTTTGCAAAGAAGGGGAAATGGATGCTGGTGGCCCTGAATCAAACCCAACAAATCATAAACAAATATTCTCCTGCTGAAGCTCAGGCATCCTTATGTTCAGAGATTCTTAAATCATGAAGGAGTAGAAGAACTCCCTAGCCATTTGATTAAAATTTCATGGTTCAGATCAGTGGTTCTCAAAGTGTGATCCGGGGTACCCAGGGGTCCCTTTGAAGGTCCAAACTATTTTCATAATACTCCTAAGATGTCATTTGCCTTTTTCACTCTCATTCTGCCACAAGTGTCCAGGGGAGTTTTCCAGAGGTTACATCACATGCAGCTCTGACACCTGGGGTATTTGCATATTCTTGTGTTTTAGAAAGATCGAGCTTTAATTTCTAGTACAGTAAATACTGATGGTTATAGCCCACTATATGAAAGTTCTTTAAGGGCCACAATAATTTTTAAGAAAATAGAGGGGTCCTGAGACCAAAGGTTTGAGAACCATTGGGAAGGGTAGCAGAACCCACCACCCCATGTCACTGTGGCCTATTTTGAAGTAGCGCATTTCTGCCATCCTTTAACTGTTTTAGATATTGCTTTTACTTGAAAATCTCAAATAAGACACTCTTGAATCTTAAGTAATGTTACATAAGAAGTTTTTTGGTCTGCTTTTTGGTTTTTGTTTTTTTCCCAAATGTTTATTTTATTTTTTCAGTGTTACAAGATTGATTGTTCATGCACCACACCCAGTACTCCATGCAATATGTCCCCTTCTCAATACCCACCACCAGGCTCACCCACCCCCCACTCCCTCCCCTCCAAAACCCTCAGTTTGTTTCTCAGAGTCCACAGTCTCTCCTGGTTCATCGTGCTTTTTGTTTTTTAAAGATTTTATTTATTTATTTGACAGAGAGCATAAGCAGGGGGAGCGGCAGGCAGAGGGAGAAGGAGAAGCAGGCTCCCCACTGAGCAAGGAACCTGACCTGGGGCTCGATCCCAGGCTCCTGGGACCATGACCTGAGCCGAAGGCAAACGCCCAAACCGACTGAGCCACCCAGGAGCCCTTACATAACAAGTTTTAACACATTCTGGGCCCTCATCGGTTACACTTTTCCTATCAGTCAGGCTTAGCTGTGAGTGACAGAAAACCAAAAGTAGCAATGTCTTATGTAAAAATTTGTCTTGCTCTCAAATAAACAAAATGTGGAAGCAAGCGATCAAGAGCTAGGACTGTGGCTTCGTGATCATAAGAGACCTAGATCTGCTCTATTTTGATGCTTGGCCACACTCAGCTCGGGGGTTAAACCTCATGTTCCAAAGGTTAAACTTTGGAACTGCTTAAACTCCACCCATCCCAACTGCATTCTGCCAGGAAGACATTTCCAGAAATTGCATATGGCACCACCGCTTATACTCTTTTGGCTAGAATGGAGTCATGCTCCCTACCTGCAAAGGAGTCTGAGAAATGTAGTTTTTCAAATTCTGTTCATCATATACCCAGTTAAAATCAGAGTTTTTATTCTCAAGAAAGAAAAGTATATAAAGTATCAGTGGTCAGCTATGAGATTAACTTGTTTGTGCAGAACTTGGAATAAAATTTCTCCTTTATTCTCTATTTAATTGCAAAATAGCCTCTGTTTCAAAGTGGGCTGTTTAAAAATGGTGACCATTTACAACTATATCTCATCAAGTTGGTATTTTTCTCAATATCAGGCAATAAATTATTGCTCAGTGAATTGGCTGCTGAGGCTGATTCAAGTCTGCAGTTGTCATCCAAAACACAGCTTAGTTTCAAGTTTTTGTGACCATCAATGCCTATTCTTCTCTTTGGCTGGTTTTTTTTTTTTTTTAAGATTTTATTTATTTATTTATTTGACAGAAAGATCACAAGTAGACAGAGAGGCAGGCAGAGACAGAAGAGGAAGCAGGCTCCCTGCTGAGCAGAGAGCCTGCTGCGGGGCTTGATCCCAGGACCCTGAGATCATGACTTGAGCCAAAGACAGAGGCTTTAACCCACTGAGCAACCCAGGTGCCCCTCTTTGGCTGGTTTTAAAACAAAAATAAAACAATATGTTTAAAATCATAAAATAAACTTATTTTGAAAAAAACACTCCCTTTTATTTATTTTTATAATGGGATCCTGTGTCTAATTTCATTTGGAATTGGGGCATATTATTAAAGAGTTTGATTAACAATGATCTTCTGAAGGTCCCAGAGCAGAAGATGTATTTTGCCTAGCTATCACTGTATTCTTAAGCATTTTACACTTGATCTTAGCCAAAAGGCCAAGAAATGATATATTCTTAAGCATTTTGAATTTGAATGGCTCGAGACAGGCCATGTACCTCTCTGTTTTACCACAGGACCCAACTGACCCTTGTGAATTAAACTTCGGACTTTACCAACTCTTGACGTTTGCCTGATTTCTGGAGGCAAATGAAATGCCTATCAGATTGTAACACGGGAGGAAAGGACCCGCCTAAAATCCAAAAAGGAGGGTGCCTGGCTGGTTCAGTTGGGTAGAGCATGTGACTCTCGATCTCAGGCTCAGGAGGTAGGCATAGAGCCTACTAAAAAATGAAAGAAAGAACAAGAAAGAGTGGGAAAAAAAAAAAGAAAGAAAGAAACAGTTAAAGTCCAACAAGGATTTGTTGAACTTGGGAGAAACCAAGAAGTGGGGAAGTGTCTTTACAGAGAATAATCACAAAAGTATGAATCAGGCACGGGTCAGTTGTTGGAGAGTTTGGGAGGTGAGCTGAGAATACTTGCTCTTAACCAAGTGGGTGATGGAAAAATGACTGATGTTGACTTTTAAAGAGTTCAGAATTGTTAGGGGGGTTCTGGGGAGCGCCTCTTTGAAACCAAGGGTAAAACAATCTGTTCTGGGCAGGAGAGTAGAGCACTTTAAAAGAGGGCAGATTGGACGCCCGGGGTGAGTAATTAATGGAGAGAAGGGCTGGGTGTGTCTGACAAGGGACGGGAAAGTCTTCAAGGAAAACAAGGGGGCAGATCTCTCCCAGCATCTGCAGGCATGGCCGTTAGTATTTTAATGAACACACATAAACAAGAATTTGATTGGTTTCCTGAGAGTTTTAAGCAAAGCTGCTTGGGCATTCAACCCAGGGGATGACTCAGGAACAATAAATCGAATGAGCAAAGGCAGTGCTGGGTTTGCTGGGTCCTCCGGGGAGGCTGGGAGCAGGGGTCACAGATAATAAGGTCGTGCTCCAGGGCAAGCCTGGAGTTGTTTTCTAAGTCTCTTGAGCAGGACTGGGTGGACAAGAGGTACTAAAACAACTGCCTTTGACTGAGCCTTTTTCGCGTGCTGGGCATTGTGCCAAGTCTTTTACAGAAAGTATTTCCCTGAATCTTCTTCACTGCTACATGGGGATAGATAGCATTATCCTATAGTATAGGAGAAACCTGAAATAGAGAGGCTAACACAATTTTTGGGGGACTGATTTCTATTAATGGGGTTAGTTAAAAAGCATAACTGGATTTCTGTATGTTGTCTCTTCTCTGAGGAGATAGGAAAGTTCCATATGTTTAATCCAGTACTCCCAGTGAGATAGGAAAGGCAGTGGGGCTTGATCCCTTCCCAGTTACAGCACCCACCTGTGCGGGATGGGAAGGCCCTGCGCCAGCCCCGGGACCAGAATGCCCCCCAGAGCACTGCATGCCCCGGTGGGAGGGGGGCAACAACTGCTCCCTCGGGCCCGTTCTGAAGTGCAGGCCGTCTGGGGAGGAGGTCAGGACACTGAGAAGGCAGCAGCTCTGGGAGAAAGCGACCTCATATTCCTTCCAAAATGTACCACTAGGGCAATGTCTACTTCCAGAAGAGCTAACATGCTCTTGGAAATGGCCGATTACAGCTAGACCGGAAGCTCTGGGAAGGCAGGGGCCAAGTCCAGGTGCATGGCAGCTCAAAGCACAGTGCAGAGTAAGTGTTCAGGATATGATTGCCGGTCCACTGGAGGCGCTGTTGGACACCTTGATCACTTACTGAATCCCAGCTTGACGGGACTGGAGGGATCCCAGAGGCCTTCTAGTCTTATGCCTCTCATCTTACAGAAGAAACCGAGGCAAGGGGATTCCCGGTGAGACCAGAACCGAGTGAGAGTTGGGCCTTGGACTTCCTGACCCTCCGTCCAGGGCTGGCTTTATAACACCAGAGCTTCTCAAGGTCGGGGTTTGCCACATTTTGTTCCCAAGTGTATTTTAGCATGAAATTGCACTGAATCCACAGATAAGTAAATTATCTCCTTTTATGATCTTTCCCAAGCTTTCCAATCACATGAAGGAGAAAAGTCTTAGTTTGGAGCTATTAAATTGCTAACACCTTTCTAGCATACGCTGATCTTTGTTTTAACAGTAAGGGAGTCAACCTTAGGCTCAGAGCCCTCACAAGGAACAGAACTAATTTAATTTAATATTGTTATCTTAACGTTTCGTGGAAATGTTCAAGCATGCTTCAGAGCAAAGAGAATAATCTCTAACCTCCCACGTGCCCATTTCCCGGCTTCAGTGACTCTCCACATTTTATCAAGCTTATTTTACGTACCAACTCCGTCACACACAGTTTTTCAGGAATATTTCAAAAACAATCTCATACGTGATATCATTACACCCATAAATAGTTCGGTATGTGTCACTAGCAAATAAGGACTTTCTTTTCAAACTTGCTACAATTCCTCAGCTCACCTAACACCATTGAAAGTAACTTCTTAGTATCACCCAATACCCAGCTTTTGTTCAAATTTTCCGGATTATCTCAAAAATGTTCATTTATATTTGATTGATGTGATCAAGATACAAAGAAACCCACACCCTATACTTTATTTTTATTTATTTTTTATTTTTTCCCTATACTTTATTCTTAAAAGAGACCGAGAGAGAGAGAGAGAGAGAGAGAGAGAAAGAGAGAGAAAGAGAGAGAAAGAGAGAAAGAGAGAGAATGCAAGGGGAGGGGCAGAAGGAGAGGGAGAGAGAGAATCCCAAGCAGACTCCCCACTGAGCACGGAGCCTGACTTGGGGCTCCATCCCACAACCCCGAGATCACGACCTGAGCCAAAATCAAGAGTCAGACCCTCAACCAACTGAGCCACCCAGGTGCCCCTACCCTATATTCCTATGTCGCATTTAATCTGTTGGAGTTCCTCCCCACCACACATTGCCCCCCACCTCTTTTCATGCCATTTATTTAATAAAGAATCTATGTTATTTATCCTGTAGAATTTCCCACATTCTTGATTTGCCTGGTCGGATACTTGTGATGGTTGTTGGATCTTGTGGTGATTTTATTATTTTTTTTTAAAGATTTTATTTTTACATAATCTCCACACCGAACGTGGGGCTTGAACTCACGACCCTGAGACCGAGAATTGCCTGCTATACCGACTGTGTCATCCAGGCGCCCCCTGTGGTGATTTTAAGTATGTTCCTCTATCCTTTTTTAATTTCCTGTAGAGGCAGATTCAGATTGATATGAAAGTGGCTCCTGAGGAAGAGACTCTTAAAGATGGGTTTTCTGAGTTGATTTTCTGGTTGGATTAGATTTAAAGGCACTAATGACCTTGTTTCCAGTGCTAAAGTTACTCAAACTATTAGCTATAGGTTCCTGTAATCAAGTACCTAGGGAAGGCAAGGCTCTGAGATTCTGTCCTAGAATGTCTTAGTGAGAATAAGGAGTGTGATGTGTTGGATTGGTTGCTTCTGAGGGTGCTGGAGAAAGGAAGGAAAGAAAATCCTGAGCTCAGGGCTGCTGATTTCCCAGCTCAGATAACTGGAGGCTTTCCTTTCATTTTTTATTTTAAAATTGATCTCTCAGGCTGTAAATGTTGGTTGCTAATGATATTAACACAATTGATTTATCATACATAACTACTTTATCCTATTGTTTCAAAATACTGAAATTAATACTAAGAATAAGACTATTAAATATGTATATTCCCTAGTATATATCTCACTAAGGACGAGTGGCTAAAACACTGTTACATTTACTTGAAATAATGATTCTCAGGATGGTTATGACCCTAACGTGGTGTACAATTAGGCTCATTTGCTTCTTTACTTTCTTTAGAATTTATTTTATCTCTTTGGTATTCTTAATATTTTTAATTATGTAAAACATTTAATAGTTCCAAAGTTAGAACTATATAACAAGAGATATTCAGAGAACAAGCTTTTATAAACAACCTTTCTCTCCTCTCCCTATAAGGGAACTATTTCGATTAATTTTTGTTTCTCTTTGGAAATATAAGCAAATACATATATGGTTGACCCTTGAACAATGTGGGTACCAAGGGCACCCACCCCTGCACAGTCAAAAGTCCAAGTATAACTCTCGACTCCTCCCCCAGATTTAACTACTAACAGCCTGCTATTGGCAGGAAACCTTGTCAATAACATAAACACATATTTTGTTTGTGTTGAGTAACACATATTTTGCATGTTATATGCATTGTACACTATTCTTCCAATAAAGTAAGCTAGAGAAAAGAAAATGTTATTAAGAAAACTACAAGGAAGAGAAAATACATTTAGAGTGCCGTACCGTATTTAGCGAGAAAAATCCATGTGTAAGTGGACCCGAGCTGTTCAAAACCATGTTGTTCAAGGATCAACTATGCGTGTTCTTATTTCTCTCTCCCTTGCATTCTAAACATTGTTCTGCAACTTGTGACTTGTTTATTTGTTTTCCACCTAATATATCCTGAAGATCATTTTATAGCATTATGTAGAAATTCTTCTTCATTCCTTTTTATGTTGAGTTAGAATTTGATAGCATAATTTTATTAGCACTATGTCAACTGCTTTCTATTTATGAAAAGTGTATCAGTCAGGGGTCTGGCAGGGACAGATGGCACTTTCAAAATGAGTGATCTGATAAGTGAATCAAGGAACTGTTCATACAGATGTGGGCCCCATGGAGGCAAACCACGGGGATGGTGCAGTTTCTCAGGGCCAGCAAAGGCCAGGGGCCAGAGGGGCAAGGGGAGAAGTGGTTCCTCGAACCAGAGAGGGACTGATCGTCCAGCAGGAGCCGGGCCCTGGGGCTGACGAGCACCGCCAGCCTGTGCTGATCCTGAAGGACAAGCTGGAGGAACAAATACTCCAACCACACTCTTCTTTCTTTCCCTACCCAATCCCCCACTGATGCTCCCCGTCGACCAGTCCCAAAGGGCAACCGAGACCATGGGAGACCGCTGACGGGAGCTTCGGGTCAGCCTCTGTGCCCCAGAGCAGACAGGAGTGGTGGAGAGCAGATCCAAGGGACAAATGGGACACAGCCCGCACGGCAAGTGATTATTTTTTCCACTTAATAGTGATAAATGCTTTCCTTTAAATTCAACATATTTAGGTTTCAAATATCAGTTGAAGTAAAGTGAATAATGCAATACGTGTTATGAGGCCGTGGCAGAACAGGGAACGTGGTGCCAAGTGACAGAAGTCCGGGAGCCCTGCTCAGGACCACACTGCCCTCTCGTATTTTAGGTGATGGCCTCCTCTCCCTCCTGGCCCCTCCCTAACCGACCTTTGAGAGTTGCTGAGAAACATTAGGGAAAGGATATTTTTAATTGGAAAGAGCAGGAGAGGCCCTGGGAGGTCACGGGGTGAAGGGGTCTGAGAGCCCCTGAAATGGACCCATGCTCTCCTGGGCATTCCACTCACTGCTCCCCCCACCTTGCAACCCACGCCCTTGGCCACCCTCCCAGAGAGCACAGGCACCTCTTTCTTATTCCTCGGCCAGCTGAGACGCTGCTTGTCATTGGGGCTGAATGTCTGGGTGGGAAACTGGAGAAGGATCTTACGGGGTGGAAGAGTCCCTGCCTGTGTTCAGTCCCAGCCCTCCCTGGTCCTGGCTCCCAAGCCAGCCGGGGCCTCGGGGCTGAGTAATGACTGCAGAGAAGCTTCGGTTTCTCTCCAAGAGCCCAGGGAGGCAGAAGGCTGTGCAACTGGGGGGTGGGGGTGGAAGGGATAAAAGAGACCGTTCTAAAGGGAGGCATTCCTCCTGCCTGTCCACGCATCCATCTCTAGATACAATCGCCCTTGCTCCCATGACTGACTGAGACCTTCTGTGCTGGGGTTATGCGAATGCTGGGGACACAATGGGGACAAGGTCTGTTTCTCCATCTGGAAATTCCCAGTACAGTGGGGGAAGACAGGTGAGTAAACAGTTACAGAGCTCCTATGAGAGATGCCTGACTCTGAGGCTGGAGAGGCCAAGTTATGCGGGTACTGGCAGCAACCTGATGGAGCTTGTAGGGTAGCCTGCGGGCAATGAAAAGTTTAGGCAGGGGACTGATATAACCAGATTTGTGTTCAAGAGAATCCTCATAGTACCCTAGCAGTGGCTCTCAGTTTGTCCCCACATTTCTATACTTACTGTCCCTGGACCTCAGCAATAGCAAGTTCTCCCTCCCACCCTTCCACAGAATCCCCCAGCATGCTGGGCCTCTGCTCTAGGTGAATCTCTCCTTCCCTTGTTTCTTTCTTCATTCCCTCTCTCCCTCTTTCTTCCTTCCTTCTTCCCTTCACCCTCTGTCTTTTCTTTTCCTTCCTCCCTCCCTCCCTCCTTACCTTCTTTCCTTCCTCTTCTTGATTTAGCAATATATAATTCACGTACCATACACTATAGGCTGAATTACGTCCCCCCAAATCCATATGTTGAAGTCCTAACCCCTAGTACCTCAGAATGTGATCTTTAGAGACAGAGTCTTTAAAGAGGTAATTAAGTTAAAACGGTTAAAATGAGGTCATTATGGTGGGCTCTAATCACACACAACTGATGTCTTTATAAGAAGAGGAAATTTGGAGGGAAGACCGAGTGAAGACACAGGGAGAAGACGGCCATCTACAAGCCAAGGAGAGAGGCCTCAGAAGAAACCAAGCCTGCCAACCCCTTGATCTCAGACATCCAGGCTCCAGAATGAGGGGAAAGTATACTTCTGTTGTTTGAGCACCAGTCTGTGGTACGTTGTGTGGCAGCCCCGCCAATCACACATCATCCCGGTGACCCATGTAAGGTGTATAATTCAGTGCGTATTCACAGAGTTGAGCTGCCGTCACCACAGTCAGTTTTAGGATACTTTCTCACCCCAAAAAGAAACCCCACACCCATTAGCAGCAATCCGCACCCCCTCAGGACCGCACCTCCCACCCCCTTCCTAGGCAACCACTAACCTTCTGCCTGTTTCTATAGATTTGCCTATTCTGGACATTTCATATAAGTGGTATCATGCAATACATGGTCTTTTGTGCCTGCCTTTTTCACTTAAGCATAGTGCTTTCACGGGTTGGTCAGACTACTTTCCTAGTGTCTTTAAGCTATGTGCACGTGTGCCCTTTCTCACCCACAAAGATCAGTCATCCATGGGCACAATTCATGTCTGATTCATGTCCTTATTGCCCATAGCACGTCCTTGCCATATAATGAATTAGTTTTTCTGTGAAATCATTTTCAATATAAATAAGGAGAAAAAAGTACTTTAAAAATTAATATACTGTCCTTAGAAAAGATTACATTGCGTGACCTTACCTGTAGTTAAACATCAAAGTAAAATCCCAGTTAACCCTAACATTCATTAGCATAAATTTCCTCATACTAATTGTAGCATTAAGCCTTAAACTTTCTAATCTTTGCATCGACGAAGACTAACTTTGTTAAATGGTAATAAAACAAACATAACATAAAATTCCTATGGTGAGTTCCTGATAATGGAAAAATCATCACTGTCAAATCGAAGTATGTCTTGTGTGAAGCACAAGGACTGTATCAGTGACCAAGACAGATAAGGTCCCTGCTCACGTGGTGCTTAGATTCTGGAGAGCGTGAGATAGAGAACAAGTCCATAAATAAACACACAAATTCATTTGATCTTGTGATTAGTGCTATAAAGAAAATACCCCAGGGTGGTATGGTAGAATGCTTGGAGATTGTGGGCAGGTAATGAATTCCATTGAGATTAGGTGCCTAGTGCAGGTTTCTCTTAAGAATTAGTCAAGCTGAGATCAGATGGATGGGAGGGAGGGGGTTGTAGCTTGTCTGTGAAGACCTGAGCTAGGAGCACTCCAGGCAGGGGAATAGCAAGTGCCAGGTCCCTGAAGTAGGAAAACAACCATCATGCTTGGCATAGAGAAAGTATGTAAAGAGTATGGAGCAAGGGAGAGAGTGGCTGGACCTGAAGCCTAATAAGCTGGGGCCAGCTTCAATAAGACTTTGAGAGTCAAGAGAAAGCATTTGGGTTTTATCTTAATGGATAGGAAGCACTAAGGGTAAATCAGTAAGAACTAAGTTTGGCAACATATAATAGAAAACCTCAAAACAATAGTGACCTAAACCGATAAAAATTATTTCTTTCTCAGGTAAAATTCCAGAGTTGAAATGGCAGCTCCTGGTCATCAGGCACCAGGCTGTTTTTTTCTATCACTTTAGCTGATAGCTTCCATCCTTAAGAACACTTTGTGGTCCATAATGGCTGCTGGTGCTCCAGCCATTGTGTCTGAATTCCAGGCATCAGGAAAAAGGAAGAAAGGAAGGGCAAAAGAGGTGGACTTCTGCATGCTAATCAAAGTATTACTAAAGTTAACAATAATGCTGTCCTTCGGAGTCCCTTTTCATCCCACCAGAAGTGACTCTTTGCCATCTTGGGGAGAAGAGATGAAGAGGCCCAGCTTAGTCTGCTCCACCTGCTAAGAGTGAGCATGAGGAATCTGAGGAGGAGAGTCCACAATACATGAGACATTTGGATTTATCCAGAGGCAGAGCTGCTTCTAGGGTGTACATTGCCTCGGCCAAATTTTTTGGTGGGTGGAGTGGGGCCCCATCTACATAAATAATTTGATTTATTTTATTATGTTTTAAACAGTTATTTTTATTTTTTTAAAGATTTAATTTATTTATTTGTCAGAGAGAGAGAGAGAACAAGCAGAGGGAGCTGCTAGCAGGCAGAAGGAGAAGCAGGCTCCCTGCTGAGCAAGGAGTCCAATGCAGGACTTGATCCCAGGACCCTGGGATCATGACCCAAGCCTAAGGCAGAAGCTTAACCAACTGAAGCATCCCAACGATTTGATTTAAAGGAAAAAAAGATGGACTTCACAAGGGAGTCAAATTCCTGAAAGGATCCCTCTCCAGCTCCACACATCTTGCTGGCTAGAATATGGATATTGGGGGATAGGATTTTGCAAGGGTTTTAAGCAGGGCAGGGACATGAAGCGATTTACCTTTTAAAAGGATCATTCTAGCTGTGTGTAAAATGGACACTAATGACGCAAGAGTGGGAAGAATACCAAAGAGGGAGTTACAGACTTGGTTCCTGGTCCGGATGTTAGACAAACCAACTGCGTGACCTTGAACAAGTCTCTTCCCCTGCCTGGGCCTGTGTAACCTCATTTCTTAAATTGGGTTGGATCTGACAAGCACTCAGCTCCTTTCTCCTTATGAGGCTAACCTAGAGGTGGTTGCCTGTGGGCCTGACCACTCTCAGAGCTGGGTCTGGGTGCGGGAGAAGCATCTCCAGTGCCCAGATTTCTTCTGGGGGGCTGTCCTGTCTTCCTTCAGGCCTGAGCATGCGGATTCCAGAAGGAGGGAGAAGGTCCAGCGCCCGCTCCTGTCTGCCCCTCCATCTGCCCCTGGTCTTGTTGGTGCCTGCTCTGTCCGTGTCCCCCGATGCCTGCCTTCTCCATGTTTGCCTCCTCTGCCTCCTCCTCCTCCCTGCCTCCCACACGGTGCCGGCTTCCCACAGGAACCAGGCATGGTCCCTGCCCTCGGAGCCTTCCATTAGAATCTGGCTTTCCCTGCTTCTCTGACTCTTGATGTCGTCTCTCTTTGGTGGTTTCTTTTTCTCTCCCAGGCTCTTTGACTTTCCTCTATGTCTGATTCTCTATTTTAAAAGGATAAATGCTCATAGGAAGTGAATGTGAGGGTTCCCCTTCCTTCTGTTTTCCAACCCCCTGCCCACGAGGGCCGGCGCTACTTCTGGTTGTGCGCGTGCGCATGGCCGCCCGGGACTTTCTGTGTGTGGGTTGAACTGAGTCCGACGCCCACTGCCCTTCTCTGTGTGTCTCTGTCTCTTTCTCCCGCGCTCTCTCAGTGTCTGTCGATCTTCTAACTCTCCTGTGTGTCTTATTCTATTTCTGCCTCTCTTGCCAAAAAATATATTTTTTTAAAGTTAAAAACACAGCTCTTATACAGATTAAAAAAAATGAGCACATGTCAATGATTTCTTTACCCTGTTAGAGAGGGACAAGGGATGGTAAAGCTGGTTCAAAGAAAATTCATCTACAAAACGGGTTAATGTCCTGAAAGTCACCAAAACTGTAACCTCTGAGCTTCTCCCTTTAACTGGACAGAAACCTATAGGTTGCTATATACCTGCAGTCAGTCCTAATCAGTGGTAAGTAGCAAGTCACACAACAATGTGTCCCCGAGGGGGGCAGATGGTCCCCGGATGGGCCTGTCAGACCACGCTCCAGGCTGACATGGCGGGGACACCCAGTCACCTTTCTGTCTTACTGCTAAGTTGGGGGTCAGTTTCTCCCACGCCTGTGTCTGTGTCCGTCTCTTCCTGTGTCTACCTCTTCACCTCTGTGTCCCTCCCGATCATGACAGACTATCAGTGTCTCTCTGTCCCTTTGGCTCTACTGTTCTGTCTTGATCTTACAAACTCATTTTAGCCACTTTGGCCCCGGGAGTCAGCTATGTGCCAGGACCTGCACCGGCAGCTATGGGGAGAGGATGGAGCCGAGTCCGACATGCCCTTGCGCTCTGTCTGCATTTCTTTTCAGAACTGGAAGGAAGTCAAGTGGAAATTCTGAGCACTTGGAGGAAAGGAGCTCAGGGTGTGGGACGTGGCGGGGGGAAGGGAGGGCCCGCCAGTTGCTGTGGGCTGGGAGCGAGCTCCCGGCTTCAGCTGGCTGGGGCGGAGATGATTTCACACCACAAAAATGTCTGAATCAGGAGAATAACCCAACTTGGGATGCGGCTGGGAGGCAGGCAGTGGAGTGGGGGTGTGGGGGCTGGAGATCGGTGTCGGGACCAAGGGCCAAGATATGTGGCTGGCTACAAGTCATCATGGCCCTTGGGTGTCCCTCATTGTTCTGGGATTTCAGGAAAAGAAAGGCTCTCTTCTTTCATGTTGCAAATGAGATAACAGAACCCGGCCTTGAGAGAGATAGCAGGTTAGATTCAGGGTTGCAACCCTGACGGATCATAAGCTCTGCTAGCAAACCCGAGGATCTGAGCAAGGGATCCAAGGGAGGGAAAGAAGCAGGAGACAGAAGAGAAACAAGAGGAAACACTGAATCTAAAGACTGGAAGGCCTTCAATTAAATGACCTAGGGAATTTCAAGTTGTATTAGCTATAGAACCCTTTGTTCACATGAGAGACGGCTATTAAAATAGCCAAACGACAGCTGCCTCTGGGGCTTCTAGGGGGAAGAACCTGAGCCTCTTGGTCCTCTTGGTCCTCATCACTCACTGTTCAGAAATTATGACCTAATCCAACACCCTCCTTTTACAAATGAGCAAACTAAGACCCAGAGAGAGCAGAAGACATGTCCCAGGCATTATGGAGTGGGTGAAGAGTCTGGGTCTCTCGACTCCTTGCCCAGTGCTCTTTTTAAAAGGAAGGGAAGGACAGAAAGAGGAGCGGTCTGGGCAAAAAGAAGGAGAGATAAGAGAAGATGAAAGAGAAGAGGAATAGATTAGGAGAGAGAAGAAAGCAAGAGGCTCGGACTCTTTCAAGCTTTCCAAAGATAAATGGAAGATAAATGCTAGCGGTTCTCCCAGAAGAATACAGAAGAGGGATCGTTAATTCCTTTAAAGAAAGGTGACGCCAGCCCCCGTAAGTAAAGGTACCTAACTGGTGGTCCAGTTGGATGCTCACGACGTCACCTGCCTGTCCCTGAAGACACTGAGCCTGCCTGCCTGGCAGCCCTGGTTTGTCCTACAGGATGGACCGGGCTGGGGGCAGAGGTAGGCACTACCAGCCGTCTGCCCAGGGTGAGCAGACTTGCAAGCTTCTGGGGAGGGGGCCTGACATCCTCCGGGGCTCCCACATGGCTCCTGGAACCTGCCCCTTCCCGCGCTGCCCAGTAGCATTTGTGATACTCTGCGTCCTCGACATAGAACCCGTTCCCTCCACGCTCATTTTTTTCTTTGCTCGTAGAGCCGGTGGGCCGAAAGTAAATTTGTGCATTTCAGGGTTTTTTTTTTTTTCTTAAGTAGTGAAACCACAACGTCAGATGGAAAGTCCAATATGTCAGATGGATAATAGCAGTTCTGGTGTAAGCAGGGTGGGCTGGGGGCCTGGAGATCTGCCCCCTTAAGGCTCCTGCTCAGAGCTCCTAGAGCGGCACAGAAGGCAGTCTGAACACCATCAGCATGGAGCATCGTGAAGGTTCCTTACTAGAAGCCCCGGTCTGAGCAAAGTTGTCAGATCCAGGAGTAGGGAGAGAGCACATCATGAGGCAGTGCTGGACCAGCCTCAGAAGAGGGCAATGAGGGCTCCGCCTTGGAAGTGATAGAGAAAAAGAGACCATCATTGGAGAAGAGGGTTGGGGCTCAGCGGCTTAGTCCAGCTCTCCTTCCTCTCATCCCCCAAGCTGTCCCCTAGGTCGGCTGAGTCACCGCTGCCACGTCGCTGGGCTGGCGGGAGGGCCCTTCGCGCTCCTGGTTGCAGAGCTACTAAAACGGCAAGAAGGTTTGGTTTGCGGGCCACGTCAGGCAACAGTTAGGAGCTGCCACGTTGGAGGGTTGGGTTATTGGGCTTTCCCCCTCCTTCAGAAAAGACTTCCAGGCGTGTGGGGTTTCAGAAGAAAATTGGTGCCTGCGTGTGAGTGTTCCCTGGACCTGGACCAGCAGCTGCAGCGGGACAGAGCCAGGGACGGGAGCAGACAGAACCAGTCCACCGCCGAGCTCCTCCAACCCCGCCCCGTCACCGGGAGCCCCGCACCATCAGTCGGGGAAACGGAGCCCCGGAGGAGGGCTGAGGGACCAGCCAGTTCCACACAATACTGTGCACATCTTTAACATTTGGGGACTGCGTGTCCACATCAGTAGCAGACGACATTTTTCTCAGTGTCTAACAGAAAGAGCTAGAGGCCAAAGAATTCATTAAGTTGGGTCCTGCCCCAGCTCTGCCATTTACTGCAGGACACCTTCAAGGACTTTTAGTTTCTTTTTAAGACAAGAGCATTGGAAGGGGCGCTCAATTGGTTAAGCATCTGCCTTGGGCTCAGGTCATGATCACGGGTCCTGGGATGGAGCCCCACATCACCTCCCTGCTAAGTGAGGAGTCTGCTTCTCCCTCTCCTTCTGCCCCTCCTCCTGCTCGTGCACGCTTTCAAATAAATAAATAAATAAAATCTTAAAAAAAAATAAAAGAAAAGGGCATTGAATCAAATAAACTTTTCCCAGGGAGTTCTTCACGGAACGCAAGCTCTGGGATGCATTCACAAATTCATGAAAAAGACGGCTCTGTTCAGGTTCAACAGAGTTCAACAGGTTCAACAGAGTTCAACCGGCTTCTCTTCTGCAGACCTTCTCAGAGCCTTTAATGTTCTGATGGGCCTCAGGAATATCCATGAGCAAGGCGACAAACGCCACATTTCCCGAACTCCCTGGAGCCAGGGTCCCCCTTTTCCCTGACGACTGATATTTTGTGGAAGACACTTTGGGAAATGTTGACTCTCTCATGCTCTAATGCTAAGGGAGCCAACAGTTACGGGCAGCTCAGGATATGCAACAGTGAGCCAGATGCGTGACATCGATGATCTCATGACTCCTCAGAAGAAGCCTGTTAAGTGGGGGTTTAGCCTGCACACTTGAGGAGCTGCAGCTGGAGGTTAAATAGCGTGCCCCAAGTGTCCAGAGCTCAGTAACTTGCCAGAGAACCCAAGCCCAGAGATCTGACTCCAAAGCTGGGCCTCTTACTGACTCTCTAAAACCCACCTCACTTGAATATTTGAATATTTGTACCCAGGAAGGTCAAGGGTAACCATGCTCATTTTACAGATAAGGAAAGCCAGCTGGAGAGGAGAGATGAGCTGTGCAAGGACATAGGCAGGGCCTGAGGGCACAGGTCCTACTAAGGGCAGAATCCAACTGGGAACTCGGGTTGGCACTTTTCCTCGGGTGGGTTTGTGTCAACATGAGAAAGTGCGGCCATTCGTCAGCTCAGTGAAGAAGGGGGCTCTGTGAGTCGGTTAAGTGTTTGACTCTTGGTTTCACTCACGTCATGATCTCAGGGTCGTGAGATGGAGCCCAGCTCTGCACTCAGTGGGGAGTCTGCTTGAGATTCTCTCTCTCCCTCTGCCCCTCCCATGCTCTCGCTCTCTAAATGAATGAATGAATGAATAAATAAAATCTTTAAAGAAAATTTGAAAGTCCTTTGTGAACTGTGAAGAGCTGAGGGAAAAAATCCGAAGCCTCTCGGTGGGACTGTTACAGGTGGAGCCCAATGAAGTGACATTTCATGGCGCTCTCTGTTTGGCCTTGGCCCAGTCAGCACCCACTCTGCCCAGGGGATGGAGGGCCAGATGACAATGGGGTTTTTGTGCCCTTCAGCCAATGGAGGACCTTCCTGGGGAGAGATACGGTAACGAGACGACAGGCTGAGTCAGTCTCTATGCACTCAGGCAGCCTTGACTTTGAGCCCGAATTTCAGAGTTTTGATACATAATCTTCAGCCCAGAGGGATCAGCAGGTCCAGTCCCTGCCTCCAGAGACTTGGAGCAGTCAGAGCTGGCCTCAGGCTGGGCCTGGAGTTGGGGGACCAGGGCTCCAGCCCAGTTGTCCCCACTGTGACCCTGGGTTCCACGATCCTCACATTCCTTAGACCTGTAGGGAAGGTGTAGGTTTGAGTAGGGCTTCCGGGCTTATCAGCTCTAAGCACTGAAGAATAGGAGAGATTCAGCCTAATCTGGAGCAGGTTTGGGGCAGATGGGGAAAGGGAGGCAGACTCTGGTGTGGGCAGAGGTGTGTGTACAGAAGCAATGGACAGTAGGGGGTCTGGAATGGAGACACAACGGTGGGGCTCTGAGCAAGTGATTTTGTTCTCTGAACCTTTGTTTCCTCATCTTTGAATATATAGATATACTTTTAATCCAACAGAGAGAGAGTGAGCACAAGCAAGGGGAGCGGTGGGCAGAGGGAGACACAGGCTCCCTGCTGAGCAAGGAGCCCTCTTCGGGACTCAATCCCAGGACCTTAGGATCATGACCTGAGCCAAAGGCAGACACTTAACCACTGAGCCACCTGGGCGTCCCTGTTTCCTCATGGGAATAGTAATTGTACTTACCTCAGGTAGACCAAATAACAGCCCCCCAAATGTGTCCGTGTCCCAGTCCCCTAACTGTAAATATGCTATCTTACCTGGCAAAGGGGTCTTCGAAGGTTAAGGGTTTTGAGAAGGGAAGATTACCTTAGATGATCTGATGGGCCCAACATAATCCCAATCCCAAATCTTTCTAAGAGGGAGGCAAGAGGGGCAAAAGGCAAAAGTCCAGAAACAGATGTGATAAGGAAGCAGAAGTTGGAGTAACATTCTTGGAGGATGAGGATAGGTCACCAGCCAAGGAATGCAAGTGGCCTCTAGAAGCTAAAAAAAGCAAAGAGACGGTTCTTCCCCCAAGCCTCCAATACCTAGATTTTAGGACCTCTGACCTCCAGAACCGTTAAAGTAATGAATGTGTGTTTTAAGTGACCAAGTTTAAGAGGAAATGAATATACTACCTGAGTATATATATTAAGTGAAGATTAAGTGGGATGATGGACATAAAATGCTTGGCCCAATGTCTGCTTAGTCTTACTGGAATTATGATCTTTCTTCCTTATTAGTCATAATTGTTCCTTCAGGACCTGGTCCCCCAAGGGCCTTTGGGTTCCCACGCGCACAATTGGTCAATCTTCCTACCTGCAAGGCCCATTCAGGATTTATGGCCTGGAGATCCGAAACACTGAGATTCTGACCCTGTTTCTGATGTAAGGCCTTAGGGGATGTTTCTTGGCACTGCTTTTATTTACTTAACTTTCTGCTTGGTTGCTTTCCTTCTTGCCAGAAGCCAAACCAACAGAGACACCCTGATCTACTTCCAGAGTTCAGGCCTCTTGCTCCCTGTCCAGGTACTGCTGCCCATTGATGCCTACCTGGCCCCGGTCCAGCTCCCAGAAATGGTCCCCCAGGTGGTTCAGGTGACAGAGACTTTGGAGTAACCCAGCACAAAGACAAGCACGATCTTGGTGGGGTTGAGAATCTGCATCTGGGTCAGGGGTTAGGAGACCTGGCCCAGAGCCCCAGCTCCCCGGGATGGTTGGGGCCGCAGTTTCCCCATATCTACAAGATAAGTTGTGAGCCCTACCCTGCCTGACTCCCTCACCGGACTGCTCTGTCACTCACGGAGATATTACGCAAGGAAATAACCTTAGAACGGCTGGAAGGGTGTAAAAATGGTAGGAATGGGGAGGGGAAAGAGGAAGGAGAAAAGGAGGAACAGGAGGAGAAGGAGGACCTCCAGTGATTGGCAGTTCTAGGCACACTTTCGGTTACTTGAAGAGGCCAAGCTCTCCCCGCCCCAGGGTCTTGGTGTTCATTCTCCCCTTGCTGGCAATGTCCTCCCTGCAGCCCTTCTCACTGACACACCATCAGCTCTTTTCTCCAAGTCCCCTTCTTCTGAGAGGCCTACCCTAACTACGCTATCCGAAGTAGTTCCCCCATTACGTTTTCATCTCATCCTGTTTCTCTCCTTCATAGAATTGACCACCACCTGAAACAGGTTCATTACCCGTAGTAGCTATCAGAATGTCTCTGTCCTACTTCCTGCTGCGTCCCCAGTGCAGCGGAGCCAATAAAGGGATGAGGGCGGGAGCTGATGAGCTGATGGATGTGTGGGGACCCGGATGTCGTGCACGCACTTGTGGGCATTCCCAAGGCAGTGGCTGGTAAAGCCCCCTTGAGTCCTCAGGCTGTGGCTGGGCGCCAGGGTCAGGAAGGGCAGGATTGAGGTAGAGTAGGTCATACCTAGAGAGCAAAGCTAGAGAATGGCTGGACGGGGTGGTGGGAAGGCAGCGAGGATCCCGAGGTACTGACTTCTTATTTTGCAAGCTGACGTTGGGTAAGCTGCATTCTCAACCAGGAAGAGGGGTACCAAATGTTTGTGTGGTCTAGGGTCCACAGATGTCAGGGCTGGAGGGAAAGTTAGGAGGAGGCAGAGTGTCGTGTTCGAACACTTGGGTCCCTTAACCCTGGCTTTGAACCTCTGAATTGCCACGTGCTGGGAGCATGAGCTTGAGTATACTATTGATCTGACCTGAACCTCGTCTTCCACATCTATGGAATGGGGATGATCAAAGTTCCTATTTCATAAAGGTTAGATCTGAAAGTATATACAAAGAACTTAATTCAGCGTGTTTAGTAAATTCCGGCTTGTAATACTACTATCAGGCTGTCTATGCATATGACAAATGGCAAAGTTGTAGTTCAGGTGGGGCTGGGGCTGAGCCCAAAGTCATTCACTGTCTCAGTGGCAGAGCGGGGACTCAAACCCAGGTCGACCACCCGTGGCCCAGCGGCACTTCTTTCCCTTCCTCTAAAGCCCTTGGAGGTGGCAGGGGGACCAGCCTTAGTCCTGGCAGTTTCCCTTCCTAGGTCAAAGTCATTCTGGCTTCAGAGGCTCCTGCTTCCCCAGCGGTGCTCTTATCCTAGATATAAAATCTACCTAGCCTTCCTCAGAGGGATCCTGGCTCACGGTATCCCCTCAGGGGCCTGTGAGTCGCCCCTGAATGGGACCTCTGTCCTGGACTGTTAGTCCAGCTCCAGCCAGCTTTCCAATTCCTGAAGCAAAGGCCACATGGGAATAGCTCCACTGGCTCATTCTCATCAGAAACATTATCTCAGTTTATGAAGGAAAAACAGAACGCTTAAGTTAATTTTAGACCCCACGATGCCCGGGAGCTATAGCAACCAATCGTATAAAAATATGCAGCTGTCCAGATGGCGAAAGTTATCAGAGGAGTCTTCCAGAAGCCTGTATGGAATGGCTAAGACAGAGCATCAGCTCTTGGCCCCTGGATCAGGGAGAGGCTTTGGGGATCACGGGGAGCAGAGGTCCTTTCTGGAATTCCTGATTAGTGCCTTTGAGAACCTGAAGAAAGCCATGGGCCTTTTCCGCAGAAAAATGCACAGACACCCAAACTTTTATGATCAATTTTTGCAGGTTTGAGGGTCTTTGGAAGACTAGCGTTGGGCACTGTTCCAGGCTGGAACGCCGTTAGAAGACAACCCCTCACTGAGTGAATGCCAGCTCTGTGCTGGTCGCTGTTCTAGACACTTCGAGCTGTGCAGCAAACCCGGCACACGACCCCCTGCTCTCGCGGATCATTTGTCTGCAGGGGGAGGCAAATGGTTTTTGAGCAGGACAAATGCCGGGAGGGAAGAGAGACAGTGTAAGTCGGTGACCTCTGCCTGTGAGAGAGTCTAGGAGGCTGATTCCCACTGGGTGGGCGGCAGGGGTGGGGGCGGCTCCTCTGGGCAATGACATAATAACAGAGACCTGATGGGTGAGGAGAGTCCAGGGACAGGACATTCAGATAGACGACTGACCCTGGCAGAGGTGAGAGCAAGTGCAGAGAACCAGGGGTAGGAACAACGTTCGGGTTGTTGAAGAACTGCATGGAGGCCGGTGACCTCGAGTAGAGCGAGGAGGAGAGGAGGATGGCAAGAGAGGCAGGGGCCATGTTATGTAGAAGTGTGGGTGTATGCATAAGGTATGCCCTCTTGGCAAGTTCCAAAGCTTCTGTAGGATAAGGACCAGATATTAATTTTTGTATCCCTCAGAGTTCTAGGAAGGCACTCGCAAACCTTCAACATTCATTAAATATCCTCATAAAGTTTCAACTAAGACCTGTTGCACCAAGAAGTTCATGTAACATAAGAGTGAACCAGTTCAACCGTGGTAGACTCAGCCTGCTTACACCCCTTTAAACCAGGTGGTCTTGGACAAGCCACTTAGCCTCGCTGAGCCTCTGTTTCCTTATTAGAAACATGGGCACAGTAACAATATCTAAGTCAAGGGGTTGCTGGTGAAGATTATGAAGCCTCAGTAAGCCTTGGCTATTGTTAGTTACTTCTATGATT
>CM052809.1:100180379-100208366 GCA_028533885.1 Nasua narica
AGAGGTATTCACAGCCTTCAGTGTTAAGATATACTGCAATGGATGAAGTCCTCCAAGAGCCGGAGGACATGATGGTGTGGGAGACGGGAGTACGGGATTGGAAGCAGAAGTATATTTGCAGGAGGATCAACAATTTTGAAAGAGAGTGGTTGGGGAAGAGAGGGTTAACTCACAGTGCTCCGCTGCCACATCGACAAAGCCCTAGCACAGGGAGGGGGGCGGGGGAAGGGGTGCCTGGACTGGAGAAGGAATCAACTTTTGAAACTTTCTCCAAGTCCCACCCACAGAAAGGCTCTTCTTTGCTGTGACTCATTCTGGGAGGAATGTGAGTTGCCACGGTAACCTTTTTTTCAGGGTCTCTGCCTGCTGGCTGGGAGGGGACACTGAAGCACTCAGACCTTCAGGCTCAGTCTGTGTGTCCCCCACCCCACTCAATCCCCAAATATCAGGACAGCAAACTCTAGGTCCTGCCCTGCTGATCTCCCAGGATCCCAGGGCGGCTGTGGGGCTGTGACAAGACTCCCTGACCCGGTGTTTGAAGAGCTGAGTTTTAGTTACACGGCTGTCCATTTGGGAGGTGCCATTTGACCTTGAACTAATGGATTCTGCGTTCTGAGCCCCAGTTTATTCCTTGGTTAAAGAGTGGTAACAACGGTCACCTCGAAGAAGGGATATCGTATCATGTGGAAGAAATGGGATGATACGCAGGAAGCACTTGGTACATTATGGCCCCCACAAGCCCCCCATGCAGCGGGTTTTTAGAACCGATAAACTTAGGGCATCCAAAGACTTGGGGAAGTCGTTTCCAGCTTTTTTGTCTGGCAGCTCTATCTTGAGGTTTGTTTATAACTTCTCTTTATTAAAAGTGCTAACGGGCACACTCAAACGAAATAAATGTTGTCTAAATCCATTTTGATTTGGGCACCTTCGTATTTCCCAAGAGTGTTGTACCCTCCAGTGTGAAAAGAGCACTGGCCAAGGGGATGGTAGAGGCGAGTCATAATTCACAGTGAGGGACATTGTGTAAGACCCTTCCCCTCTCTGGGCCTCCCTTTCCTAGTCTAGATGGTCTCCAGGGGTCCTTCTAGGTCGGAAGTCCTGCAAATCTAAATCCCAGAGGTTGCTTTCATAAGAAGAAATAGCTGGCCTACATTTTTCACCCTGTGCCCCTTCTTGGAAAGGAAACGAGAGGAGGGGCTAAGGGGTCTTGGGTTGTGTAACAGTCCTGCTAAAATCTTTATCCATCTGTAGAGGCTTGTCAACCAATAGCATGGCTGGGGTTTGCTATTTACAAGAGCAGCTTTTCTTACTGAAAAATAAGCTATAAATAGGAAAAGACGGTGGAGAAAAGGCAAGAGCTCAGGACGTGAGGTAAACAGGAGAATATTTGGCCTTCATGGTTATTTAGCTAGGTAGCCAAGTGTTCAGGGATCAACAGGGACCGACACAAACCCACAAGGATGTAGACCGTAAACATCGATTTTACCAACAGGCGCCCACTGGCACAGCTAAAAATAAATGCCTCCATATGTGCACCAAGATAGAAGGCCCCGCTCTCACACGCCTTCCCTGAGCCACACGTTGACTCACAGACAAGTTCCAGGCATACAACCTGATGGACGAACAAACCCGGGCGCTGACCGACATGAGCCCCAACAGACAGGTGCTGAGCCTGGTGGACACTCAAAGACAGATACGCGGCTTCACTAGAGGTCCTCAAGGTCACGGTGATGGACACACTGCCAGGTGCACAGACGCAACTGCCACTTGTAACCACACAGTGATGTGCATAGTCAGACCTAACTATGGGTTACGATGATGGGTTAGACACGTTGGACACATACAGGACCAAATCACTGGCTGCACTTTACAGGGACAGAAACCGAGGACCAGAGAGGGAGGATAATCACTGAAGGTCACACAGCCACCTGATGTCTGAGCTTAACTTCCAGATGTTCAGAAATATCCAAATTTTCCTTCCTTTCTTCTTTCCTTCCTTCCTTTTGTTGGTTTCCATCTGGTCACTTTGGTTTCACACCCGTCCTTCTATAGGCAACAGGCGCTGTGGGCGATCAGTGACAGCGGTACTTTCTCTCTCTTTGCAGGCCAGTGTGGCCTGTCCCAGCCCTCCGGGCTTTGCCATGAGGGCCCCACGATGTGGTTAATGGGTAGCTGCTGGTGTGCTTTTTCCTGTTCCTCCCTTCACCCATCTTTAAAGGAGGAAAGAGAGCACTGAGGCTGAGCTTTCAGCGACCCTGGGGATTAATGAAGCTACTACCTTTTCTCTGTAGCACAGAGCCCAGATCCCGACCCCAACCCTGAACTCAGGGATGGCTGGGCTGGGCGGAGCCAGAGCCAGCAAGAAGGGACTTAGCAGAATTATTTAAAAAAGGAGCGTCCTCCTATCCAGGAGCAAGAGATGCCTTAGATAGGAAATTAGCTCTACCCTCACTCTCAAGGCATGGAGCTTGGTGTCTATAGAAAAATTACGGATGGAGATAACCAACTCTGTCCAGAACAGGGTTCTTTCAGAAACTTGATGTCAACCTATATCATCTGGGGATCCCTCTGGGTCCTCTCATGATAGTCATGGCATTAGGATCCCAGACTGATCAGAGGAAAAAAGAAACAGAGCCAAACAAGGTGAACATCTGGGTGTTTCCAAACATCTGGGAGTGCAGTGTTGATACCAGCCTGCTGCGTGACCGTTGAGTGAGCTACTTTCCTTCTCTGAGCCTTAATTCCTCTATCTCTAAAATCAGAAGCAGAGCAAAGAGGTTTCTCCTGGCTTCACAACAGCAGTCCATTGGTAGAGGTTGCTAGAAGAACTGTGTTCAGGATTCAGATGCCACTCTGCACTTTAGGGGAAAAGGTTATGTGATCGATTAGTAATGTCTGCCACATGCACGGCAGGTGGAGACATTTCCACCATGTATTTGCTATCTTTGGTATGTGACAGCCTGGATTCTGGTGTTCTTTCTCATCCCCTCCATTTGTGGTCACTCCGATGCAGCAGTGGCCCCTAGAGGGAGCCAAGGAAGAGAGCCCGAAGCTCCACCCTGGGCCTCTCCTAACCACCACGAAACAGTGAAACGTGGCATCTTCGATGCTTTTAAACTCGGTTAGGCTGATTCTTGTCCCAAACTCCAGGGCTGCTTCAGAGTTGCCCCAGAACCTCTTCACTCCTAAGCTTAAGCACCCATAATATCCTAAAAGTTTCCCTTAGCTTCTTCCTTTCTGGCAAGAAATATTAAAATTGGAAGCGAGTCAAGGGACAGGTTTAGGGGGGTGGAGTGATACTCTGAAAGGCTTCTGCCTGAGCTGACATAGAAAGTCAGGGCTGAAAGAAACCTCAGGGACTACCTTGGCCCAGGATTTTCAAACCGTGTTCATAGGAGAACCCAGAGAGGTCCCAAGGCTTCTCAGGGGTGTCTGAGTGTGGAGGACTTTCAGTCCCCGTCTCAACTCCCGTGCACCTGCTTTTGTGTTTGTAATTTCAAGCTAATTCATTGAACAGCTGTAAAATTTCCATTTTATAGATGGAGAAATGAATTGAAGCCCAGAGAGGGAGAGTTCTTTCTGAAGGTCCCATAGTTGCTAAGTGGTAGAGCGAGATTATAGTGAACTCATGTTTCAACAAATGCAAAAGGCTTTTAGCTGCTTCAAATATTGGACTTCGCAGAAGACCTCGTTGAAAGAGAGGGCTTACATAATTTTGAACAGCGCCGATCCAAAACAACCTCCCCATTGTGCAGATGAGCAGGGCCAGCTGTGGTCCGGGGGGGAGAGGAGCCTTCCCTAAGTTTGCACAGTGAGCTGGGAGCAGTGCTGCCAAGACGGCATCCCGGGACTCCCGACGTGCTTGTCACGAGACCACCTCCGGGTGGCTGTGCTTGCTCCCGGGCGGGGGCCAGTGCAGCCACACCGGCTGCGGTGGCGCCTCTCTGGCCTGGCTCGGACCTCCTTCCAAGTCCCAGCTCCCTGGTGGGCCTGTCTCACAGAGGGGGTTCCTTTATTAGCCTCCAGACTTGTTTTTTCTCTCTTTGGGCCTGTTTACCAGGAACGTGTGTTTTTGGAGCCCTTGTTTCCAAGCCAAACCGTGGGAGAGAGATGCTTGGTTTGCGTCAGCAGCCCAACTAAGAGGCCAGCCTGGGGCCCAGCCTTCGTCACTGGGTTCTCTGGAGGCTGGGCTGGTGTCCCCTTGATAAGAGAGGAGCAATGTCTCCTTTGTTCCACCCCAACATCCTTTCTCCCTGGGCCAAAGACAAAGAACCCGGATCTTGCCCTGGATTCTTGAGGGGGATGGGGATTCTGGGATCTGCGGATTTTAAGATGCTCTTCCAAACAACATTGCTCACTTCTTATATTCTCTCATATAAATCACCCACGGGCCTTTCAAGGTAGGTGTGTTATTTCCGTTTTATAGATGGAGAAATGAACTGAGGCCCAGAGAGGGAGAGTCCCTTTCTGAAGGTCACACAGCTGCTAAGTGGCAGAGTGGGGATTTGAACCTAGACGTGCTGTCTCCAGAGCCCCTGTGCTTGCCTTTATGCTACGTTGCGTAACCACTCTGCAGAACCACAGGTTACCTTATAAGCACTCTGATGTGGTAGCCACTAGGCACATGTGGCTACTTAAATTTAATTAAAATGAAATCTAATTTAAAATTCGGTTCATTTACACCAGTAATATTTCAAGTGTTTGGCAACCACATGTGGCCAGTAGCTATCATATTGAATGATGCTGATATAGAACGGATTCATCATCTCCAAAGGGTTCTATTAGACTGCACTGCTCCATAAACCTCTTTCTACTCAGATCGGATTTGATGATTACAACTCAGATTCTGTGCTTCACATTCTTAAGAGCCTTTGATTCCAAGACTTGCAATCTAAAATTCCATGATTCTGAGATTCCCCCAGTTGTGACATTCAGGGACTTTTCAGTGTCCAGGGAGAGCCCGAAGGGGGCCCTTTATACTTAGAGGGAGATGAATTGGGGGGCTGGCTGTACTTTTCCATCCCCAGAGTCTTTCTAAAGAAAGAGAAGTGACCTCGGCTTCGGGTCCTGCTGGCAGCCAAGGACGGGTTTTCAGCCATCTCCAGAGCAAATAAAGGCAAAAGGAAGGGACTCGATGTACGGAACAGGGGGAGGAGGTGGTGGAGGGGTGTGGGGGTAAGCAGTGTCTGCGTTTCGATGACCACCAAGCCAAGGGAAACACACCTCAGGTTCCCACCCTGGCCCAGGCTACTTTCCCTGCACCTCGGCCAGTTCGCAGCCCAACTGGGCTCCGTTCAGGTGAGCACCTGGGAGGGAGCAGCTGCCAAGAGAAACTGTGTGAGACGAAGGGCTGGCCAGTGGTGGAACAGGGCTGCCTGGGTCCTCATTCAGCCCTGCCACTCACTCCCTGGTGCTCTCAGAAGTTTCCTCCCCTCTCCGGGCCTCAGTCTTCTCACCTGTGCTGTGGGACAGCAAGACATGCCTTAAGCCTCCAGTGGCATGCTCGGACGTCAAAATACTCCGGAAAGGATAGACCTAGGCATCCTCACAAACTAAAGAGATACAAAGGAAGGATTTTTCACTTAATACTAGTCATTTCTACAAAGCTGTTGAAATTTTCACTGGGCATACCAGATCTAGGTTTGATTGGCAGAGGACATGTTCCAAATGCTGGGGTCTGATTCTGTGTTCTGACTTCCTGGGATTACTGCTGCACTCCATGGGCTGTGCGGGCTGGGTCCTCGACCCGTTTCAGAGAGCTTCGGGGCGGGCTCCTACACATGTGCGGGAGGTACGGCTATGCGGGAAGAGCCGTCCAGCTGTGGCCCTTCCCTCTCATCCCATCGTCTGGACGGAAAGGGTTCTGGGACTGGCGATGGAACACTGGGCACTGGGCAGAACCCCAGATTTGGAAAATAACTCTCTAAGATTTGGGCTCATTTTTTAAACACGGGCGCATTCTGCCTTTCTCCTCCACTCCCACACCGGACAGAACATAGTCCCTATGAGGCCCAACCCAGCTCCATGAGAAGGGGGTTAGTCAAGGCAGTCTGACTTGCAAGAAGCCTGAACGTGGCACGATTTCCAGCTCTCGACCACAGGCTCATTGGGAAAGTGGGACTAAGGGCCCTCCCGTGCCTCGTCTGTGTCCGTGGGGACAGCATGTATGTGAGGCCTTTAGACACTAAAAGCACTACAAATTTAGAATTATTTTTCAGTTCTGGCTGCAAAAACCAGCGGCGAGAAGGGTGAGCATGTCACTGGGAAAGAAGTGCGGGAAGAGGGGGAGGCAGGACAGACAAAAAAGCTGACCCACCGACCTTTCCCTGGTCAGAGAGGGGAGCGTGGTTGCTCCATTCACATGGGACACGGACCCCGGTGATGTTGGTCTTCTTGGCTCTTTGACTGAAAGCTTATTGCATTTCCAGTCCTAGCGTGGACTAGTCAAGTCCATGACATGACTTCTGTCATTGGATCCCAGACAACACCTTCCTGTGTTTCTAGCTAGCAGCCTCACTCTGCCCCTTTGACTTCAGACAGTCTCAGACAAGTCCTCCATTGATGCTTTCTCTTCTGTTCCAGTCATAAAATCATAGGCCGGGGTTGTTCTGCTTATATCTTCCAAATGGGAAAGCAAGCAGGGAGATTTTTCCACCTCGAGGCCTGGGAGGGAACAAGCATACAACTGTATGGGGCAGGGACATTCTAACAACTGTCCGGAAAGGGAAGACTGGACTCCTCTGGGAGTCAGAGCCAGGGTAAAGCAATGCCAGGCCCCCAGGCTGATTCCTCTAGATTTCTGTGAGTTTTATTTCATACACATGCCATGAAATAAGAGGTGAGGTTTTGTGTCTATTTTAATACAATAAAGGGCCAGTATGAAGTCTCCTTTTCCTCTGCCTTTCTCTACTGTTCACATACCATAATCCAAGTGAAGAAGGGTTATACCACAGGTGATGACGCTGGCTAAGACCAGCATGGGCCTGCAACATTTTAAGGGCATTCCAAGAACCCAGCCTACAACCTCAAAGCTTACCTAGTCTAACCCTCACAATGATGGAAGTGGAGACAAGGTCCAGAGAGGACAAGAGATTTAACCAATACACCCAGATAGGCAGAACAAGGACCCCTGACATTGAATTCCAAGTCAAGTGGTTTTTTTTCCCATGATGCCAGGGTACCTCCAAGGTGCTTGGGCAGTTGAAAAGTCTTGGAAAGAACTAGGGATGATGAGCCCAATATAGAAGTTTGTGGGGTTAAAAGAGGGAAAACATAGCTACTGTTCACCTTGACTAAAAGCTGTTGAGGGCCAAGGGAGCACTTTTGTTTTGTGTACCTACAGGAGGAGCGGAGTAGACCAGATGTTTGAGGGAGGCAAATTTAGATCCATACAAGGGAGAGCTTTCTAAAGCCATTTGGAAATAGAAGTCCGTCTAGTGAGAACACAAAATAAAATGTCCCCATTATAGTTCTGTGAGAGATGGCATTTTGGCAATGCACCGTCAGAGAAGATTCTGCTCCCAAATCCCCTGTAGTCGTGAGATTTTTGAAGTGAAGAGCTTGGAATCTGGAGAGTAAGGTCTCAGCACTGTCCAGAGCAGGAGAATGTTCTAGATCTCACCTAACATCCTTTAGCTGTGAAGGGGAAAGAGGTGAAAATATGAACACATGCAAATATTTGGATAGTTTCCCTAGAGGATCCAGAGAAGTGCTGTCCCTTCTGGGTAGAAAAATGTGGCTACCCTCAAGTGTCCTCTGGTCACACTCCAAGACTATTGTTCTTTGTTTTAGAAGGTAGATCTCATTGTCTCAAATTGGCAGGAGGCTTCTGCCTATTAACTTCCCCCCTTCTTTCAGAGGGAGTAGGAAAGAGGAGGAAAAGGAAGGGGAGGAGGGTTAGGGGGATAAGAAAAAAAAAAAATAAAAAAGAATCCTAGAACATCAGGGATTCAAGGGTCCTTGACGAGGATCTGACCCAGTATCAACCAAGTTTGACCAGTTAGCCAACCACCTTTGTTGAGCTGCTATTTAAAAACTTCAATAAATGTATGGACAAAATAGACTTCACATCTTTACCATAAATGGAAAAGTCTTTGTCTTTTGTCATGAATGGAAGGAAACTATAAAAATAAACACAAAGAAGAAAAAACAACTTTGTTGAATTCCGGCTGGATATAGTTTCCTGTGGAGGCCCTGAGCCAGAGGCCTGCTCTCTGTTACAAAGGAGATAGATAAGTGCTAGAAACGTATTAAAGACATCTTAGCATCAAACCAAGGCTTTCTCTTCGTATAGTCGGGATTGGAAGAGAACTGAGTAGAAACAAATTTCTTTAGCATTTTTCACTAGAACATGCACCATCTAAAATCACCTCGCAAATAAATAAATAAAAAAAAATCTTTAAAAAAAAAAAGGGGGCGCCTGGGTGGCTCAGTTGGTTAAGCAACTGCCTTCGGCTCAGGTCATAATCCCGGAGTCCTGGGATCGAGTCCCGCATCGGGCTCCCTGCTCTGAGAGGAGCCTGCTTCTCCCTCTGACCTTCTTCCCTCTCATGCTCTCTCTCACTGTCTCTATCTCAAAATTAAAAAAAAAAAAACAAAAAAAAAACTTTAAAATCATCTCGCATATCACAGGAATTCAGTGCCAAAAGGAGCTCTCCATCAGGAAGACACCCACTTACTCAACTCTCAATCTCTGTCCCCTCATAGGGTTCCCAGCACCATGAGGGCCTGGATCTTCTTTCTTCTCTGCCTGGCCGGGACGGCCTTGGCAGCCCCCGTAAGTACCTAAAGAGCATATCTGCTTGGCCTTCCTCCCACTACCAGCTCAGTGACACTGGCCCCTGGATGCTTGGAGCGGTCAGGGACTTCCCTATCTCATGATTTCCCTTATTTTTTTTAAAATAGATTTTTTCATACATTAATAAGCGTAGGAGAAAAATTGAGATGAGCACCACTGGATGGAGAGTCCAGGGAAGAGAGATTTCCATATAAGAAGAAGGTGAACTTTTAGCATCCACATAGAGGGCTTGTTAGTTTCCAGATCAGTGAGGACTGTTTGGTTGCAAGCAAGAGGCTCCAATCTGGCCAAATGGTGGGTAGGGGAAGGTTACAGGGGTAAATTTTAAAGTCGAAGGTGTTGGGGAGGACTGGAAAAGGGCACGTTCAGGATCTGGGAGGTAAGAACAAACAGCTGGTCTTGGCGATGTTATCACCTGAATGGTCCTGCTCCAGCAGTTTCACATCTCGGGACAACTGTGCCAAGAAGACTTAAAAACAACTCAAGGAGAGCCCATCTGGTTGAACTTGGGTCCTGGCCCTGCTTCATGGCCAAGGGAGTGTGGAGCACCCTGCTGGACAGACACCCTGCTGGACAGACAGTTGCTCCAAGACTTGGATGCAGGGGGCTAGTAATGGTCGTCCAAAGCTAAACCGAAAGCCATTACTGGAAGAGGAAGGAGCGTGGGGCAGATAGTTTCTCTCAAGCCCTGATTCCCCCATCCCCTCTCCACTAGGAGGTGTGAGTGATGCTAGACTCCGGCAGGTAGATTCTGCCAAAAGATTGGGCAGGGTTAGCATTACTTTTAGAAGAAGCCCAAGGCAGCCAGGCACCTCGAAGTTGTATGTTATCTTGCTTCTTCTTACTCCAAGTTGACACGGCAAGAAGGAATCACAAAATCACAATAATAGTATACTTGTGGGGAAGAGAATGACTTCTGTTAAAATGCATGATGTTCCTGCCCCATGGGTCTCTGTTTTCCCACTCTAAGCTGAAAGGAGATGGGTTGCATCAGTGGTTTTCAGATTCATAGGAGCTCAAAGCAATGGAAATGCTTTTCTAAGCTAAATCTTCGATAGACACACCAGATATAAAATATAGAAAGGGGGTGCTCCGAAGTTCCATAGGGCCCCTGTGTTTGGCTCTCCTCTGAGACATAGCCTTGGGGATCTCCAGTGAGCTGCTCTCCTAGCTCCCTCAGCTGGAGGCACTTCAGAGCCAAAGCTGGCCTTGGCCCTGACCTCTCTGAAACCCGTTTTCTCTTCCCAGCAGCAACAGGAAGCCCTGCCTGATGAGACAGAGGTGGTAGAGGAAACCGTGGCTGAGGTGGCAGAGGTAGGTGGGTGGGGACCCCAGGCTTCCACATGCATTCCCTGGAGAAGCCAGATGGGTGCTGTGGGGTCTTGACCCCGAACGGAGCATTTGCCCCTTCCCGTGGGCCCACACAGCACAGAGGCGAATCCCATGTGTCCCCCAATCCCGACACATTCCTGCGTGTGTCAAACCTTCCATGGAACCCTAGAGTTGGGAACTACGATTTTGAAATTTTTTATTTTTAAGCCGCGGGACAATTTTTCTTAGGTGATCACCCACAGTCTCCCCATACATAAACATAAAAAGGGAGCTGCAATGGTGCGGCTGGCGGGGGGGGCAGGCTTGGTACTCCTCCTGTCCCAACACCCCTGGTGGCCTCTGCGGCATCTCGCTGGGCCTGTGTGAGTCCATCTAAATTCTGCCCCCTGGCGTTTGTGCTCCCTGTGCCCTGGGCCTGGCACAGCTTTCCAGGTTGTCTCTCCTCTTGTGGGACCTGAAGCTCCGGGCAAGTCCCCTCCAGAGTTAACCCCCGAGGGTAGGAGCCGTTTGACTCACCCTTCTCCCTCCACCCCAGGGACCCGTGGGAGCCAACCCCGTGCAGGTGGAAGTAGGAGAATTTGATGAAGGTGCTGAGGAAACTGAAGAGGAGGTGGTGGCTGAAAGTAGGTCCCTTTCTCGTGTCTTGTCGTACCCGGTCTTTGTCCTCTGCCTCTTGAGCTTGGGGCACGAGGACGGCCTACATGAGGTTCCTTCCCAAGGAAATTCAGGGTGGGCTCCTCCCTGCAGGGTGGGCTGTGGAGGAGAAACAGTGTGGACGTAAAGGCTGGGAATCCTCTCTGGAATCTGGTGTAGCCAGATCTATGTCTAGCAGGCTGTCTATGCTCTGAGCGGCAGGAAGGGATGTTTCCAAGCTGGAAATGGCCTTCTCCCCTCCCAGCTATTTGCCCTGATGCCAAAGTTGGGTTTCACGTTCCCACTGAGGGCACAGGTCCCTCGTGGTCACTGCGCTCCTTGACGACCTCTGTCTCAGCCCATGCCCCAAGTGGGTGCAGACCTGAAGGGACTCCAGGGGTCTGCATACAGCTGGGAGGAAATAAGGCGTGGGAACCTGACAGAGCTCCTATAATGCTACACTTGGAGTTGGTGCCAGAGAGGAATGTCCTGGGGCTTCCCCCTCCAGCCCACTGTGCTGGCTCCTCCATCCTGCGGAGTGGAGAGGCATCATACCCAGGGGCACTTGGGAGGCAAAGCCACCTAGGTTTGCCTTTAATCTTGACTCCCGCTGACAGTGCCCTCTGACAGCCTGCTTAGCTCCTCTGAGCCCAGCTTCCTCGTCTCTAACACAGGACCGATGAAGCCGGTAGACCCTCACCCCACGGCTGTTGGGGGGTTATGAGATAAGGCACAAGAGAGCCCTTGGCCCAGTGCCTGGCAGGGCAGCCATCCAATAAAGAATGACTCAAATACCCCACACCACGCATCAGGAGGAAACGGCCAGATTAAGCTGTCATCCCGAGGGCACAGAGTTTTTGTTGGAGCAGATGGGCATCTACGGAGTCTGTTCCTTCCCTCCTCCAGGCCCACCCTCATCCGGTGTTTACCAGACACAGTGGGGCTCTATTGTTCGGTGTGGGCCTCAGGGCGCTTCTCCCTTTTCCTTTAGGACCACTCAAGTCTGTTTTGCTTGGCCTTACAGCTCCCTGGCTCCCTGACAACAGCCAATTTTCCAAGTCATTCCAGAAAGTTTATTTTATTTTATTTTACTTATTTATTTTTGAACGTTTATTTTATGATCCCCAAATGCCCCACTATCGCTGAAGAACAGAGAGCTGAGAACACAGTTGTTGCTTCAATCCTTAAGGGAGTTAATTACATGGTACCAGTGCTCCTAGGTCCCAGATGAAGCCTGCAGCTCCCCAAAATGTGCCTGACCCTGACCCTGACCTCACACTGAATCTCTAATCCCCAGATTGAGCCAACTTCTCCCTTAAGCGCCAACTGCTAGGCTCAGCAGAAGAGAAAGGAGGACTCAGGGCTGCCCAGAGCGAGGAGTTCTGCCCTAGGACCCACCTGGGTGGGTTGGGCCGGGCCGGGCAGTGCTAAGTACAGGTGCTTGTACTCTTCCAGACCCCTGCCAGAACCACCACTGCAAGCATGGCAAAGTGTGTGAGCTGGACGAGAGCAACACTCCCATGTGCGTGTGTCAGGACCCGACCAGCTGCCCTGCCCCCGTTGGCGAGTTTGAGAAGGTAAGGTCAGGGGGCTGGGGGTTCGAGCCTTTGCAAACACGGAGTGGGCTGCCCAGAACACTGGTGGCTCGGTGGCTCTTTGGGGCCGCTCCAGTCTCAAAAGTCCCCTTGCTAGATAGTCACAGCGGGAAAGTGGAGGTAAGGCTCTGCCCGTCACTGGGTCCTTCCAGCAACCAGCAAGAATTTCTTCGGCACCAGCAGGTTCCCAGCTCCACACCAGATCCAGAAAAGGAATAGATCAAGAACCTCAGACACTGAGATAGGGGCTTTCTTGGCTTGGGGGCAGCTAGCAAAGCATCAAGCCCAAAAATGTGGGTTCTGGGGTCAGACTGGAGGTTGACTTCAAACCTTATCTCCACACTTGTTAGCTGTGAGATCTTAGTCAAATGCAGAACCTTTCCAAGTCTCAGCTTTTTCATCTCTAAAGTGGGGATAGAAATGGCCTTTATTTTTTAGGACTATTGTGGGGATTTGTTAGGTAGTACTTAGTACTTAGTATCCAATATATGCTATTTTTCTTTTTTTTAAGATTTTATTTACCTGAGAGAGAGAGAGAGAGAGGGAGAGCATGAGCAGGGGGGAAGGACAGAGGGAGAAGCAGACTCTGCACTGAATAGGGAACCCGACTCGAGGCTCCATCCCAGGACCCTGGGATCGTGATCTGAGCTGGAGGTAGATGCTTAATGGACTGAGCCACTCAGGCACCCGCCCCCAATATATGCTATTTAAACAAAATCTTTCAAACCCATTCATTCTGCTTCCAGTAGGACTCATCCATCCATCCATCCGTCCATCCATCCATCCATCCATCCATCTGTCCGTGCAATTATTTATTGAGTGCCCACTCATGACGACCAATGTGCTAGCACTGACCCGAGCTCAGGACAGCAAATCTGGAATTGGCATTGTTCCCACAACCTCCTATCTGGGTTCTCCAACTTTAGTCTCTCTCCAATACAACTTCTCTGGGCTCCACATTTTAGCATCATTGTCAACTCTTCCCTCCTCCTTACCCTTTTTAGCCCCATCCCCCTGGTCACCAGTGCCCATCAACTCTGCCTCTGCAGTAATAGATAAGCCATTCTAAGTAAGTAGGTACAGGAGGTACGACCCAAGCCTCCTGGCCTCCTAACACAGATACTGCCACTGTCCCTGTTCAGCTCTCGGCACCTCTGCTCGTCCACCCCTGTGGACAGAGATCCATTAGGAGAACTCACGTGACTCAGTGCAGGGTTGTACTCACAGCGAAGACTTATTACAGGGACATCTTAAAGATACACAGCCAAGTAATAATGGAACGAGACATAGGGAGAGCCCGGAGAATCCATGTACGGGCTTGCTTACTTTCTCCACTGCCTGAGGGCGTCTCACAAAAGGCGCTCTTTCCCCAGCTGTGAAGATGCAGCCCCATGTGAGCAATGTTTCTGCTCAAGGAAGCTCGTTATTTGACTTAGCACTCAAAGTGTTCATTGAGTGCTGCCTAGCACGTCCTCAAATTCCAGACTCCCAGAAGGAAAGCAGATGTTCAGCATAAACTGTGTTGTTTGTACAAGCGGTCTAGGCACAGTGAGGCGTCCTTATCATCTGTGGAAAGTTTTAGAGCAGTGCAGGGACTTGCTTACCGGCCACACCCTCGGATGCCAGTCAAGGTCCAACATCGCAAGCAGGCCTTTCTAAGCATAAGAGTCCCAGGCTTGCTGTGTTAACTTCTTCCTGTACACTCTGCCTTTTTGCCATCCCCATCTTTAATTCATCCTTTCCAGAGGTGGCAGGTTTGTTCTCCCCTATCTCAGCCTGATTTGGACATATCAGAATCTGAATCTGAACTCTGCTCAGAGAGCAGCAGTGGCTCTTAACATGGGCTCGACATTGATCTGGGAGCCCAGAGAGTGGCTTCTTGTTGCAGCCCCACCACTAACTTCCTGTGTGATCTTGGCTAATCACATCCCTTGTCGGCCCTTTGCGTCCCCATCTCTGAAATGGGCAAAGATGGTGGTACCTGCGATGGGCTCTGGGAATGGAGGTGAGGTACTCTATGCTTTGCCAACAGGTGTGCAGCAATGACAACAAGACCTTCGACTCTTCCTGCCACTTCTTTGCTACCAAGTGCACCCTGGAGGGCACCAAGAAGGGCCACAAACTCCACCTGGACTACATTGGGCCTTGCAAATGTGAGTCTATCCTTGGGTACTACCAGGCTCTCAGCTCACGGAGAGAGCCCTGAGCTGGCCCTGCCGCTGGCCCTGCCGCCCCCCGTGCTGTGTGACATTGGGCAAGTCTCTTCCCCTCTCTTCCCCTCTTACAGGATTGCCATTTATAAAATGAGAGGATTATCTAGGAGTAGCTTCCTCTCAACTCTGCATTCAGGACACCTCCTCCTAGAAAGGACCGAGCAGTTGTGGAAGCATAAGACCAGGGAGGATTTTTCATTAACGTCTAAGACAACTCATTTTTATTCTTTAATGACGAGGATGTTCTTCTACGGGGCTAACCCAAACCTTTACTGCTTCAACATTGTAAAGCAAAAATGATGTTCTATCTGGACCTATAAAGGGGTTTTTGTTTTTAATATTTATTCATTTATTTATTTAAGTAATCTCTACACCCAATGTGGGGCTCAAACTCATGACTCTGAGATCAAGAGTCATGTGCTCTTTTGACTGAGCCAGCCAGGTACTCCTGGGCCCATAAAGTTCTTTAAAATATTTGAATTTGAATGCTTTAAAGTAGGGGGCATGCCTGTTAGTTCCCTTTAGGCCCTATTACTCATTGTTGCCGTACCTTTGGCCTTTTCACTACATCACATTCCTATCCATCTGCTTAAGACATATGATTAACCACCCTCTTCTAGAAACCTGGGAAGTGAGGTGTTTGGGGGAAGGGATGCCAGGGTATTGTCTAGCTTTTTGTTAGTGATGCCAGGTCCAGATTCCATGGGCCCAGGTGCCTCCTTCAGTGTTGGGAGTCTCCTTAGCATTTGAACACCCAAGGCCACATCCGGTCCCCCTCCAAGATAACACCCACGTTGTGTGTCTGGTACGCTCTGGCACTAGATGGCACTGGGGAGAGCCACTCGCCTGCCTCAGGCGTGCAGGGTGCAGAGCGGTGGAGGAGAAAACCAGGTTCTCCTGTGGCCAGCCCACTCTCCTGGTTATGGGGCTCAGGGTGCGAAGGGCGAAGGCCCAGGAAGGAGGCTGGGGGAGGAACATCAATAGGAACCTTACGCAGCGAGACTGAGGAGTATGCCAAAGGACCTTTTACCAAGTGGCCTTTGCTGTCCTTTGGGCGTATTGCTCACTTGCTCCAACTCCTAGTGTGTCCCCCACAGATGCTCCCTTCCACTCCCCAGCTGGTGGGGGAGAAGTGGTCCTAACCACAGAGGGAACTTTCCCTAGACTTAGGATGAGGGAAGAACAGGCCTTTAAAACATCCCTAAGCCCTGGATGGTGGAAGAGCTCTGATAATGTGACCTTGAGCAAGTCCCTTCTCCCTAAGCTGACCTTTAGTAAGTCCAACAGGAGGGTGGACTTGGTCCCACATTCTGGAATTCTAAGTTCCAAAGATTAGGAGGGAATCATTATCACAAAGAACATTCTGTTGGCTAAGCAGTCCTGACCTCCCCACCCCAGCCAATCTGGGCCTATGGATAGACGTTAGTCCTCAGCCTCCAGCTTTGAACCCCGCCCGATGGTTGGCACCACCAGCACGGGGCCCGGCCCCTGCCTTCAGGCCCCATCACACAGAGAGATGCAGGCGTCACTGGGGTGACCCATTTCCCACAGCAGGTCGGATCAGGCCAAGGGGAGAGCCAGACATGTCTTTGCGTCCCCATTTGCAGAGCATTCTTCCCTCCACAGAATCTCCTATGCTCACCGTGGTGTGAAGAAACCGGCCCAGAGGGGCGCCTGGGTGGCTCAGTGGGTTAAAGCCTGTGCCTTCAGCTCAGGTCATGATCTCAGGGTCCTGGGATCGAGCCCCACATCGGGCTCTCTGCTCAGCAGGGAGCCTGCTTCTCCCTCTCTCTCTGCCTGCCTCTCTGCCTACTTGTGATTTCTCGCTCTCTCTCTCTCAAATAAATAAATAAAATCTTTAAAAAAAAAAAAAAAAAGAAACCGGCCCAGAAAGGCCGAGCCACTCACTGTGCCAAGGCCCCTGGCTGAAGCATCTGGGGGAGGAGGCCCCGCGGTGGGAAGTGGGGCCTAGGTAGCGTGTCGGCCCTCAGGCACGGAGCGTCCGCGTCTGTGCTGACGACTCTTGTGTTTCGGACCCTAGACATCCCCCCCTGCCTGGACTCCGAGCTGACTGAATTCCCCCTGCGCATGCGGGACTGGCTCAAGAACGTCCTGGTCACTCTGTATGAAAGAGATGAGGACAACAACCTTCTGACTGAGAAGCAGAAGCTGCGAGTAAGTGCTCTCTTCCCAGCCTGTCCCGGGCTCCCTGCCTGGCACCGAGGTGGCTCCTGGCCCCTGGCTGGCTGAGGCCCACAGTCCCGTTCCTAGAACGAGGCCCCCACGTGTAAGCCTACACCCCTGCTCTGATGAACGCCCTCATCCTGGGTGCTGGACACAGACTTCTCACGGTCTTTGGAGGCCGAGAGTACGCATTCACTTCTTAAAGACTCTGAGAAGTCCTGTAGTGAAGAGATCGCTCACTTTGTTTAGCCCAGTGTCAAACAAAAGGGACACAAAGTGCCCTATTCCTTTTCCCTTCCGAGTCTGTGGATCTTAAATTTTACTGGATCTATCAAGCACTTGGAGTGCGGATAGAGTGCAGATTCCTGAGCCCCCTCCGGCCTGCAGAATGAGTCCCTGTGGAACCAGGCCCAGGGAGCTGCACTTTCACACACTCCCCGGCTGAGTTGGATGGGACAGCTCTGTGGAGATAGAGCCCTTTGAGATCACCCCAGGCCTCCACTCCCGCGGATGAGATGCTGGTACCCGTGTCTGCCCCTTCCCTCCCTCACTTTGAATCTTGGCCGTGGCTGGTCTGTTCCAGCTCTGGCCTACTGTCTGAGGTGGAGGGGCCCTAACGGGCCCGGCCCAACTCCCCTGGACGCTTCGTCACAAGGCGTCTGCTCCCGCAGGTGAAGAAGATCCATGAGAACGAGAAGCGCCTGGAGGCCGGAGACCACCCCGTGGAGCTGCTGGCCCGGGACTTCGAGAAAAACTACAACATGTACATCTTCCCTGTGCACTGGCAGTTTGGCCAGCTGGACCAGCACCCCATTGATGGGTAAGACGTCTGGCTCTCAGGATCACAGGGGGCTGCGCTGGCTTGGCGCAGGAGTAGACAGTGGCACAGGCCAGGGCCGGTAGGCGCCCTGCGTCTGGCCGGGAAACCTCTTAGCAGCCTCTGCTGCTCCCAGCCCTGGGGCCCACAGTCTGCGTGGGGGCTGAGGCAGGAAGGACCAGGCATAGCAGAAAAGATGCACCCCCGAGAGGAAGAAAGCCACAACACGTTTTCATGCCAGAAGAAGCAGAAGTCGGAGGTAACCGAAAATCCCCCCTGACCCCTGAGCGTGCTGGCCTTGGGTATTCATGAGTTGAGAGAGCGAGCTAGGAAGGGGCGCAGACTCCATGGGGCAGTGGGGTGGGGGTGGGGGTGGCAGCTTGCATGCTCCCAGTCCTTCAGCAAGACCGGAGACCCAGCCCCAACAGGGCGAATGGGCCCTGGGGGTTCATATAAAATCCATAGAGCTAATCCCATCCACATTGCAAGCCCTTGGTTTAATCGTTCTCGCCTCTGGTCCGAATGAGTTCTGAAGCGTCATGGACAGGCAGGCAGCTGTCAGCAAACGAACGCTTCCTGAGAGTCTCCGACGTGCTCAGCACTATTCCAGGCGAGGGATTTAACAGTAATCAGAACGGATGCAGTCCCTGCCCCTGGGACGCTCACACTGTGGGTGATGATCTGTTTCTCACAATCAAAGGAAAAAGTGAAAAGGCTCCCAGAAGGCGCAGGCGGTGGCTTGGTGCCCCGGAGGCGGCGTGGTGGTGGTCAGACCCCCATCGCAGCTTTCTGGTCTCCTCTTGCTGTGGGTTCTCGGAGGAGCATAGGAAGGAGGGCCACCCTGTTTACATGCCTGGAGGAGCTCACTCTGTCCAGGGATGCTCCTCTCCGGGGGCTTACCCCTCGTTCTTGGTCCAGGCTGTGTGCCTGGAGCCCACCCACCCTGGCAGCAGTCCCCCCAGGGCTGGGGTCTCCTGAGCTCTGGGAAACTCCCTGCTGCCTCTCTCCCAGGCTCTTTCCATGGCTGGGATCCAACTGAGTCACTTGCGGTGGAGGGGGGAGGACATCTGGAGCTCAGGCTGAGCGACTGGGTCCCACCAGGACGGAAGGACCAAGAGAGAGGCTTCCAGCGGGGGCTACAGGGACTGCGTATCTGGGAAAGTGCTCCAGCCTGGGTCAGGGGATCCATCCGCCCCTCTTCTTGTCCCAGAGCTGCATGGTGACCTTGCCTGAGTCCCTGCCCCTCTTGGGACCTCAGTTTTCCTGCCGATATACTATGTAAGGGGAGGGAGTGTTCCTTCCAGTTCAAACATTGTGTGGTTCCTTCCGTGAGTTGGGTGGGGCAAGAGGGTCTGGGGGTTAGAGAGAAAACTGGAGATGCAGCGTGGCCCCTTTGGAGAGAGTATGTTGAGGACCACTAGTTGAGGGCTCTGGGAAATAAGGAAAAAATTCATACATGTGCTCTGGAGTCAAGGCTGGCCGGAGGAACAGGGATGGCGGACAGTGGGAGAGAAATGAGAAGGCCTCCCTCTCACACATTATGATATATAAAAATTAAAGCTCTATGAAGTTTTTCAGTTCTTTTGACCCTCTTGCCAATTCCAGTCCTTTCCCACTACTCCCCAGAAGGCAGCTCTGTTATCATTTTGATGTATCTCTTTTTAGAGTTGTTCTTTTTTTTTTTTTTTTTAAAGAGAGAGAGTTGGAGGGGCAGAGGTAGAGAGAGAATCTTAAGCAGGTTCCAAGCACAGCACTGAGCCCAACGTGGGGCTCGATCTCACAACCCTGAGCTGAGCTGAAGTCAAGAGTCAGACGCTTCATTGACTGAGCATCCAGGTGCCCTTGGACTCTTTTCTATGCATTTGTAGCTACATAAATGTGTGTCCACCAGAAACACGCATTGTTGTTTCATAGCAGATTTCAATCTACCAATAGCAGAGTATTTTCATTTTAAGTTTCTATGCCCCAATTCTCAGCCACTTAGGAAGCAGTTAAATGCACCAAGAGCCCTGTCTTATGAATCCATGGGCTCTCAGAACTGGAAGGGCCCTTAGACATCATGGTCAACTCTGCCTGCTTTGGTGGAGGGGAAACCAAGGCTCAGAGTGGGTCAGGGCCTGCTCCAAGTCCCACAGCAGGTCAGCAGGCTCCGTCTCCGCTGTCCCGGTGGGAGTGCCCTCAGGCCTGCCCCCTCCTGCCCGCAGGTACCTGTCCCACACAGAGCTGGCCCCACTGCGTGCGCCTCTCATCCCCATGGAGCACTGCACCACCCGCTTCTTTGAGACCTGCGACCTGGACCATGACAAGTACATCGCCCTGGACGAGTGGGCCAGCTGCTTCGGCATCAAGGAGAGTGAGTGTCTGAGCACAGGGGCCACCGTCCTCTCCCCACCTCCCCTCTGCCCCCTCTGTCATCTGTGTGCCTATCCCCTCGGCCCAGCTCTGTTCTCTGTGCCTTGATAACTCCTTTCTCTGCTCTCCCTGTCTGGGTGGGCCTTGCTCTCCCAGGTAGCTTCTTGCCCATCTGCTTTTCTCTTTCCCTTCCTCAAGCATAGCACTCAGTCCATGCCTAGAGCTATTTTGGGAGCTGGCAGGCACCTAGAGAGGGGACAGGAAGTGTAATTTGGCAGCATGTGTAAGTGACAGGAACAGGCCAGGGGCAGGGAGACCAAGGTCCTCAGTCCCCAACTTCCTGCGTGACCTTGGTCTAGTCCCCTGACCCTTGCCGGGGGATGGGTAGGACCTGCCAATTCCTGGGGAAGCGCATCTTCCCCGGTACGGGCCTCATTTCTAATTCTGTTTTCTTGTCTTGCTTTGCAGAGGATATCGACAAGGATCTGGTGATCTAAATCCATGCCTCCTTCCGCAATACCGGATCCTCCTTCTTTGATCTTCCCCTTCCTGTTTCCCCCCATGTTTAAAATGTTTGGATGGTTTGTTGTTCTGCCTGGGGACAAGGTGCTAATATAGATTTAAACGAATACATTAACGGTGCTAAAAATGGAAATTGTAACCCAAGTCATGGCATTCTTAATCATAACACGGCTGTCCACGCCTCTTGCTCACTCACTAACGGTCCCATTTTTCTCTCACCATTTGCTGCGCTGCCCCATGTCCTAGTGGCGTATGGGTGGGAACTTTGATCTGCTCAAGTCTGCCTTTAACACATCCTGCATTTTCAGATTTTTCTCTCCACTTCTCCGTTTGAAACTAACACTCACCACCTTAGTCTTTGTGTTCATTTTATTTCAAGGTATTGGTTGCCAGGGGGTCATCCCCACGTGGCCTGAAGGTGGGCAAAGGGCAGAAACAGGCACGTGATGCTGCAAGGATGTTTCTGGGACTAGGGGACTAGTGGGAGAAAGCCCTCCAGGACCCGCCAGCCGGAAGTGCAGATAGGAAGACTGTCACCCAGAGAAAGGACCTGAGTCTGTGTTAGGAAAACATACTAACTCTCACATAAGCCCAGTTCCTCCCCATTCCCCACCCCTTCATCTTTCAGTGCCCTTTCTTTTCACGTTAGGCTGTTAGTCCAAACTTTTGGGAGCCGGGGTGGACCATCAGCTCTCTGGAATCCGCCAGGCCCCTGGGGGGTGGATCACCACACCCTGCAGGGCTTCTCCCCTCCTAGCGGTCTTTGGGAAATGCAGGACTGGGAGGCTGTTTCGACCAGGAAGGCCAAGGTCAAGAGTGAGGTGTAGAAAATTGTAAAGTAGAAAAAGTGGAGTTGGTGAATTGCTTTTGTTTTGTTTTTTCACATTTGGATAGCTGTCACGAGAGGTCTTTCCCTCCGTTTCTAGCATGTTCCTCCTTTTCTCCCTCTCCCCACCTTTTTTCCTTCTATTAATCAAGAGAAACTTCAAAGTCAATGGGATGGTCGGATCTCACAGGCTGAGAACTCGTTCACCTCCAAGCATTTCATGAAAAAGCTGCTTCTTATTAATCGTACAAACTCTCGCCACGACGTGGGGAGTTTGACAAATCTTTCAGAATAAAAAGTAACGACTTAGAAACTGCCTTCCTGAGTGATTTTGCATGCGTCTCAGTCTTACACACCTCATTATCCTGACCTGCAGACACGGACGGATGCGTCTACATATAACGGCACAACTGCAAACCTTTGCAAACATTACTATGCTTTGGTGCACACGCAGACTTCTTTATACACAGGGGATGTATCTGTACACAGAGAATGTATGGTTCCTATAAGCACAAATTTGGCTCATTTTAAAGATTTTATTTATTTATTGGGGGGGGTGGAGCAAGGGGATAGGCAGAGGGAGAGGGAGAGAGAGAATCTCAAGCAGACTCCCCACTGAACATACAGCCCGACACAGGGCTTGATCTCATGACCTTGAGATGATAACCTGAGCCGAAACCAAGAGTTGAATGCTTAACCGAGTGAGCCACCAGACGCCCCGAGCTTACTTTTAATTTTATGAACTGTGTGCTCAACTTCTTACATTACTGCACTTCATTATCAGAAACACCAGGCTAAGCAACTATCTCCTTCCACCACCCATCCATCCTCTCCCCCCATACCTATTTATTTTAAAATTTTATTTAAATTCTAGTTAGTTTACATTAGTGCAATATTGGTTTCAGGAGTAGAATTCAGTGATTCATCACATACATACACACCTAGTGTCCATCACAACAAGTGCCCACCTTAATACTCATCACCCATCTAACCCCTACCCCACCCACATCCTTCCATCAACCCTCAGTTTGTTCTCTATATTTAAGAGTCTCTTATGGTTTGTTCATCCATCCATCCATCCATCCATCCATCCATCCAACCATTTAGTCAACAAATGTTTATGGTAGACCTACTAGGCACCAGCTCCCATGCCGGGTGATAGCCTCCATTGTGGCAAAGCAGACAAAATATTTGTTCTAGAACTTCTAGTCTAGTGGGGAGAAGATTAAATAGGAAACATGAGAAGATTAAGTAATTTCACGACTAAGGGTACCTGGTTGGCATGGTCAGAGCACGCAACTCTTGATCTCAGGGTGTGAGTTCGAGCCCCACACTGGGTGTGGAGATTACTTAAAAATAACATTTGAAAAACCTTAAAAAAAAAAGCAGTCTCACAACTAAATATAAATGATGAGAAGTGGAAAGTGCAGTAAGGGAAGAGTAAGAGAAACCATGCATATGTACAACAGGAGGACGTAGCATTACTCAAGAGCTTCACTGTCCACATGGTAGCCACCACCCATGTGTGGCTATTTAGATTGAAGCTTAATTAATTAAACTTAATTAAAATTAAGACTTCAGTTCCTTAGTTACATTAGACACTTTTCAAGTGCCCATTAGCCACATGTGAATAGTGGTTACCTATTGAACATGGTAGATCTAGAGTATTTTCATCATCGTGGAAGGTTCTATTGGACAGAGCTGTTCCATGGCTTCTTTGAGAAAATTGGAACTGAGTCACAAAGGAAAAGAGGGGATTAAGTGTGTGGAGTAGGGATAGAGCAGGGAAAGTGCAAGGAAAGAGCATTTTAGGCAGAGGGCACAGCATGTGCAAAGGCCCTGAGGTAAATGGGGAGCAAGATGAGTCCCAAGCTGGTAGGGCTGGTGCACAAAGTGAGGGGTGGGTCATATCGGATGAAGCTGAAGAGGTGGGCAGAGGCCAGACCATGCAGTCTCATAAGCTATGGTAAGAAGTTTGGATTTTATTGTTTTTGCACTGGGAAGTCACTGAAGGGTTTTAAACCAGAGAGACAAACAGCATTAGATTAGCTTTTAAAAGAGCACTCTGATCAGGAAAGAGTTAATGACCTTGTAAGTCCACAGAGCACTTCTCAAAGTTCATGTGTGTTCATTGTGCTAGTGTGATAACTCGGGCTAGTAATTCAAGACTCCCGTTAGAGATGGAAAAATGAGCGCAAGAAGTGGGCTCCACTGCAGTGGGCCACAGAGCTGAGTCTTCAGGTGTTAAGTTGTTCCCCCCAACCTTTTATTTGAAATTATTTTCAAATCATTAAAATAATCCAAACTCATAAAAAACATCAAATTGTATTTTCATGTTCTCTTTTTTCAAGAGAGAGGAATTGACTTGCTTGGTCTCGGCCATTTGAGGAATGCAAGCCCAGAACTAGTAGTCTCAGTCTCTAGGGATCCAAGCAGAGACCGATTAAAGTTAATTCCAGTGTTGGCTCATTCATTCCTCCCTTCAGTGGTATCAGGTGACTGCAGGGTGCTAAGCACGTCCTACATGCTCATGAGTAGGGCAAGTGTTGGTCCCTGCTGCCTTGGAGCTTTCCTTCTAGCCAGGCAGACAACGCACAAGTTAAGGAATAATATCATGTCAGGTAGAAACACGAGCTGTAAAGGAAACAAAGCAGGGGGCTGTGATGGAGCATGGCTTTACAGAGTGTTTGTTGGGTAAGGAGGGAGATGTGACCTCTGACCTCAGGACCTCAGGATGTAGTCCTTACGCCTTGATTAACCCCAGGCAGATTATCCGAGAGATACGTGGCACCCATGATTATAACAGCTCTGCCACCAACTTACAGATGAGCAAAGAGGTTCAGGGAAGTTGAGTGACTTGGTCATGTGATGAGACAATGAGAAAAGGAGGAAACTGGAACCCAGAGCTTTCTTCCCCATACGGAAATGTCTCCCTCTGGGAGCTTTTTGAGGGCAAGGCAGCATCAGAGGGGCGTAAAGCATGAATCTGCTGGCTGCAGAACCACTGATCAACTCTGTTAGCAGGGGCCCTCTGAATCTAGAGTCCTTCAAGGCAGTGTTTCTATACCCTATTTGTGCTTTCCCGGCCTTTAAATCAAATCATTTAAAACAAAACAAAACAAAACAACTTAATATTTAAAGGAAATTATTTCATCACCTTAGGTAGCAAATCAGCATCATTTACCATAACTAGAGATAAACCATAAAGATAAATACAGTAAAAGTAAAAAAAAAGATAAATACAGTAAAAGTATAAATACAGTGAAAAGACAAAGTTATGCAATTATGAATGTGTCCCATGCTTGAAGGGTGGTTCCGCTTCTTATTAAAAGAAAAAAGTCCAGGAGATTTTCTCTTTGATAACCAGATGGCCCCGAAGAGAACTGAATGTTAACTAATGCCAAATCTGTAAATCTAAAATCAGCTGGGCCAGCGTTGGGGCGGGGGGTCTCCCTCCCTTTGGGCAATTCCTCTCTGCAGGGAAAAGAGTGTGGGTCTTTTGGAGACCATTTGAATCCCAGGTAACAGAAGGCTTCTTCCTTCTGAATATCTGCTGCAGATCTGGATTGAGCCCTTCGAGTTCAATGACCCAACTTCGAGCTTGTTTCTTGTGGATGATAATGGTCCCTCGTAGGTCATTGTGTCTGACACAGAGGAAGCCAATAATAATAAAAAGACTAATACTTCTAACTTAAATGTGAGGTGCCCGCCCTCACCCCAGACTGATCCTTTGTCCCTGGATCCTTTGTCCCCCCACCCCAGACTGATCCTTTGTCCCTGGTCCTCTCTCAGTTGTAAGGTTTCCTGCTTCAAGGCCACATTCCTTTTGTGAAGGGGCTCCATGCTGGGCGGCCTGGTGTCGTATTGGTTTTGGCTACAGGACTGCAAGGGTTCAACGTGTCCAGCAGGAAACAAGGCCCCCTAAGGAGGTAAAGGGCCCTGGTCAGGGAGACAGGAGTCTAGTTTCCAAACCAGGGGTGTGGGACTGGACAAGTGCCTTCCCCTCTAAAGGTCCAGTCTCTGCTTCTAAATAATGACAGAGGGAGCTGGATGAGATGGTCCTTATCTTCAGAGAGTCTGTGAGATTTCCCCTTCTTTCCTCGTGAACAGGCTGTCCTAGGGATGAGTAAGGCCCCAGGGCCATGGAGGCCTCACAACCTGGTTTCCAGATGGCTCCCCAGAGCCAGCGGGACCCATTTGTCTCCTGGCTGAGCCACAAGCTAGCCAGGCTGTTGAGGAGGGTGAGGGCGCCTCCTGGCGGGACTGGGGAGAAAGGCTCTCAGAGGTGTGGGATGAGTCTGAACTGACTGCAGGAGCATCCAAGTCATAAAGACCCATAGACGTCATCGAGCCCAACCCCCTCTTTTTCCACATGGGGTAACTGAGGCTCACAGGAATGAAAGATATTTCCTCAGGTAGAGTTGTCAGGTAAAACACAAGATTCGCAGTTAAATTTGTTTTCAGATAAACAATGATTTTTTTTGGGTAAAAGTATGTCCTATGCAATATTTAGGACATACTTCTTCTTTTTTCTTTTTTTAAGATTTTGTTCATTTATTTGACATAGAGAGAGAGAGAGCACAAGCAGGGGGAGTGACAGAGGGAGAGGGAGAAGCAGGCTCCCGCCAACACAGGGCTCGATCCCAGGACCCTGGGATCATGACCTGAGCCGAAGGTAGATGCTTAACTGACTGAGTCACCCAGATGCCTCTGTATTTTATTTCTTAAGAAACAAAAAAAAAAACAAAACAAAACAGAAGCAAATATGGATGAACAATAGGTTTTTAAAAGCAGAGAGTGAGTATGTAAATACATACATTATTCTATTTGCTATAACATAAATATTTCACTAAAAATACTTGTAAAACTTAAGAGCACTTTAGGGGACTCTGATGTAGGGGACTCCGAAGAACATCGCTTGAGAAACACTGGCTTAGGAGGCAAGAGAGTGGAAAGAGCTGCCCACTTCCAAATACATATTGGTTGCCTTCCATGTCTAACAGCTGGGAGGATCAGGGAATTTATGGGGTGAGCTGGACAGGGCCTGGTCTCGAAGGGTGGGAAAGATTCAAAGAAGCTGAGGTAAGTATCACAGTCAGAGAGCAAGTAGTCCGAGCAAATGGGTAAGTGCCAGGAGACCAGGGTTGTGTCTTGTTCATAGCTGGTGTCTAATAAATGACCTCTCTAGCCCTGCCTCCTATCACTAACCCCTCAGTTACTACACTTTAGCCACAGTGGCCTTCCTTGTGTTCCTGAAACATGACAAGTTCTGCCTGCCTCAGGGCCTTTGCATTTGTTGTGCCCTCTGTCGGAACTATACTCTTTCCCCACTTTTTCCTTAGTGCCCACCTCTTTATCACTCTCAGGTCTCAGTTCAAATGTTACTTCCTCAGAGATACCTTTGCTCTTTACTCTTCTTACTCGCATTTTCTCTTCTTCATATCAACAATCACAACCTGTAATTATTATCTTGTTTATTCACTTTTGTTGCCTGACACCCCCATCCCAAAGCAAAATGTAAGATCCATGAACACAGGCACCTGATCTCTTTTGCTCACTGCTGTGTCCCTAGCTCTGAGCATATTTCTTGGAACATATTAAGTTCTCCTTGTCAATATTTGTTAAATGAATGAATGAATGAATGAGAGGTGGGGCAAGGCGTGAGTAGGGAAAGCTCTTGGAATAAAGGCAAGGGTAGGTAGACATAAAGGTCTGAGAAAATGCAGGGAAAAAGCTCCTTGACATTGGTCTTGGCAAAGATTTTTTAGATTTGACACCAAAAGTACAAGCAACAGAGCCAAAAATAAACAAATGGGACTTCATCAAACTAAAAAGCTTCTGTGCAACAAAGGAAACAATCAGCAAAGTGAAAAGGGAACCTATAGAATAAGTGAAAATATCTGCAAACCATCTATCTGATAAGGTGTTAATATCCAAAATACATCAGGAACTCATACAACTCAACAACAAAAAACCAAACCACCTGATTTAAAAATGGGCAAAGTACTTGAATAGACATTTTTCTAAAGAAGATATTCAGGTAGCCAACAGGTACATGAAAGGGTGCTCAAGATCCCTCATCATCAGGGAAATGCAAATCAAAGCCACAAAGATACCACCTCATGCCTGTTAGAATGGCTGTCATCAAAAGGACAAGAGATAACAAACATTGGCCAGAAGGTGAAGAACAAGAAACCCTTATCCACTAGTAGTGGGAATGTAAATTGGTGCAGCCACTGTGGAAAACAGTATGAGGACTCCTCGAAAAATTAAGAAGAGAACTACCATGTGATCTAGGTATTCCACTTCTGGGTATACATCTGAAGGAAATGAAAACACTATCCTGAAGAGGTATTTACATCCCCACGTTCATTATTCACAGTAGCCAAGACGTGGAGACAACCCAAGTATCAATCGATGGGTCAATGGATGAAGAAGATGTAGTTTATATATACAATGGGGTATTGTTCAGCCATAAAAAGAAGGAAATCCTGTTCTTTGTGACAACATGGATGGACCTCGAGGGCATTACGCTAAGTGAAATAAATCTGACAAAGAAAGAGAAACATTGTGAGTACTTGGTCGTGCACTTGCCAAGGGAAGGGCTACAAAAGTCCGGCAGTACAAGTAGGTCAAGATGATAACAGCGTTAATGCCGCAGCCCTTGAGGCCAGTTTATGCGACGGTGACCAGAGGCGGGGGGGGGGGGGGGGGGG
>CM052809.1:100208466-100218714 GCA_028533885.1 Nasua narica
AATTCTTCCTGCAGCGGGACTGTTGCGGGCCCTGCGGGACGCCTGGGTCTCTGCTGTGCCCCGGAAACTGTGGCGGACCCCACAACTCCGAAAGGACGCCCCAGGGGTGGGGGACAATACACCAGCCCTGAGAACAGGTTTCTTGGAAGCTCACTGCCACCAGCAGGGGGAAGCCTGACTCAAGAAATGGGAAGTCCTAGGCTTGGCCGCGGACTCCTAAGGAGGTGGGCTAGGAGGGGCCCCTCCGTCCTCAGGACCCTGAGGTGTCTTCTGCTCCACCACATGTCCCCAGTGCACACCATTCTACAGAGGAGGGAAACTGAGTCTCAGAGAGGCAGAGGGATGGGAGATTTGCTCCAAATCTACTTTAGTGGCCCAGTCTGTGAAGGGATTCAGGAAGTCCAGAGCCCTTAATGCCATCATCCCTGTGCTCTGAGAAACATTACCACGACCACCACCTCCTCTTCCTCCTCCTCCTCCTTCTTCTTCTTCTTCTTCCTCTTCTTCTTCAGATTTTATTTATTTATTTGAAAGAGCATGAGAGTGAGGTCACAAGCAGGGACAAGGGGCAGAGGGAGAAGCAGACTCCCTGCTGAGCAAAGAGCCGGCTGTAGGGCTCAATCCCGGGACCCGGTGGGATCATGCCCTGAGCCAAAGACAGATGCTTAATGGACTGAGCCACCCAGGAGCCCTGAGAAACATTATCTTCACATCCCTGGCTCTCAGCCATGGGACACACAGCCAGGCCTCCGAGCTCTCGGGTGCCCAAGGCAGGCTCCTGGGCTTAGCAGATAGTGTGCTGGAGAAGAAAGAGAAGCCAGCCTGGTCCCAACCCTGGCATTAACTGCAGGACTACCTGATTCCCGTCTCTGAGCCCCCAACTTTCTGACTGTAATGAGAGTGTGATAGGGACACCTTGCTGAGCAAGGAGCCTGATGTGGGACTCGATCCCAGGACCCTGAGGTCATGACCTGAGCTGAAGTCAGACGCTTAACCGACTGAGCCACCCAGGTGTCCTTCTGGAGAAATATTGTAATATAATATGTAAAGATACTTGTGTGTGCATATATATGCATACATATTTTTTAAAAAAGTTTTATTTATTTAAGTAATCCCTATACCGATTGTAGGGCTGGAACTCATGACCCTGAGATCAAGAGTTCCATGCTCTCCTGACTGAGCCAGCCCTGCATATATACATTTTGTTACACAGATTGGATTATATGATACATTTTATTATGCGCTTTGTTTGTACTTGAAAGTATCACTAGTAATCTTTCCTCAGCAGTGATGTGTATTTGTCTCCCTCCTTCCTTCTGGTGCCTGCACCCCATTCCACCATACAACCGTCCTACAGTTAAATGGCCCTTCTCTGCCCATCCCCCTCCAGCCCCAGGAGGGTAGAAATCACGGGAAGTCGCCCCAGTTCCAGTTCCCGAGCCACTGTGGGAACCCTGTAAGTCCTTCCCCTCCTGCCCATCCATTTTCCCAACTAGTTTAGCAACTTCTGCCTTCCCTCCCAGGGGCTCCTATGAGGGTCCCTTGAGATAACATCTTATGAAGGTCTTTGCCAAAAGCATGCCTTTTTCTGCCCCTGGAAGGAATTATTTTCACTTGTTCTGAAGAAGAGTCTCTGCATGTACTTGTAACTTCTGCCAAGAAACCTGAGAGGCCCCGAATTCCTCAGCGCCTGGATCCCAGAATCGCTTAATCTGCTGGCTGCTCCCTTCCAAGGGGTGCTGAGACGAGGGAGTTACGTGCTGCTTAAAGGCTTAGAGGCTGTCAGCTTGAAGAGAGGAGAGAGTGAGGGAGCGTCTGCTGCCACTTGGCTCGACCTCTCAGATGAAAAGTTTTGGGAGAAGCGAGTGTTTACAAGGATCAGGGCAGACACACTGGAAGGGCCAGAGTTCCCCTCTGCTTCTCAAAGATGACAGAGAATTGTCATCATCAAAGCCTCCCCCCCCCCCCCCCCCAGGAAGACTCGGACTCTTTCCATCCCAGGACCATTTAGCATCGGGGACTCTGAGTGCCTGAAGTTTCATGGGGATTGGGGAGGACAATCAGGACTACTTTACCTTGCATAATTCCAGGGGGCTCGGTTTATGTTGATGGTGCTGTGAACAGTGTGCAGGAGAGGTACAAAGTGGTGCTGATGACTGTACTACAGCAGCCAGTATGATCTTTTTAAAATGTAAAAAAAAAACACCCCAAAACAAAAAACTCATGATTTCTTGTTATACCCCAAATAAAACCCTTAAATGTCTCTGCATGATCCAGCCTCATTTTCCTCTCTAACTTTATGTTCTACCATCACCCTGGCTCACTAAATTGCAAACACATTGACCTTGCTGATCCCCAGACAGGTCTAGTGGCCTTAGCTCCTGCCTCAGGGCCTTTGCATAGGCTGCCTCTAGACCTTCCCAAGGTTGGCTCCTTCTTGTCACTGAATGTTCATCTTATTTTCAGACATGGGTTCTTTCTATACACTCCCATCTTATATTTGATGTCCCATCCGCAAAGAGCTATGCTCTTTTTGAATATGCTCTTTCTTTTTCTAGCAGCTGGCATATTAAGCTTATATCCATAGAGTCAGCACAAATGCATGGGACCTTATAGACACTCACAGTTATTTATTGAACAAATATTGACTTGAGTCAGGGCAGTAATGACACCTTTGAAACTGTAAGGTGTTGTACTTGGAAGAAGGCCATCCCACGTAGCTGAGAGCAAAAAGAGTCAGAGGAAACTTAGTGTCTCCTAGTTTCATAAGTTCTTAAAAGACAGATAACTTTTCTTTGGGGTCAGTGCATCATTTTATCCCTCCCCGCCTGCACAGGCTTATAAATGGTGGGGCTAGCAGTAATGACCCAATCCAGATCCTTTACTGTAATCGTGGGGAAACTGAGACCTTCCCAGAGGGAAAGAAGACACAGATATTAATAGTTGAGCTGAGACTAAGAACTGCTGGGCCAGTATACCTCGGTGTCTAGTGTATAGATGAAGAACTTAGTGAGTAATATACTTTGCGGGCACCCTGATCTGCCCCGAGAAACCCATCACGATGCCTGAGATTTCTAAACATTTTTCTTTCATCTGGGTCAGGGTAGTGCGTCTGTAGAAGACGCCTATTAAAACAGAAACACTTTATCAGCATCTCATCCCTTAGAAGAGGGAATTGCTAAGAAGCAATTCTTAGATAAGCAGATATAGAAAAGCTAAGGATGGGACCTGAGTGGGGAGAAAATTCTACGGGTGGTGGCGGCGGCTTTTGTGATGAAGGGGGAAGTTCACGGGTCCAGGTTTGGGGGCAGGAGAGTGGAGGTGAGCTGTGGCACCCCTGCCAACCTCCGCCAATCTCATTTTGCCTCAGGCTGGCCTCAAATGGGAACCACAGAGAACTGTTCGGATGCCAATAAACGAATCCCAGCAGCGAACAAAGAGCTGCTTGTGCTGGGAGAACCAGTCCCACGGGTGGTTTGGGTGTAGCGGAAAGCAAGGCTCAGGTTTTGGGACAGATGGCGTTTAGAAAGCTGAGGAGAGAGAGGGCCATCCTCTGTTTCCCCGGGCCACCCTGGCCATCACCCCTGAGTCTCGGAAATGGTCTGCATCGGAGACTGCTCCTGAGGGGCCGCCGCACCCCACCGGAGCCCCTGTTCAGTCCCCCTGCTCTCCTGGAGGGTGAGGTGAGGGAGCCCCCGGGGGGTCTAGCTAGAGTGCTTGGACAGCTGGAACAGGCAGAAAACAAGCAAGTTCACCAAGACTCCGATGCTCTAACTAAAAAGCTCAGAACTGTCCACACCCTACACCCTGCAGTCAACGACTAGAAACACCTCCAAGAAGCGCAGTGGAACTGAATAATGTCACCAGCAGGCCTGGGCCTGAGCATCCCCTGGTTCTGTCGGGAAGGCTTGTGCCATTCAACCTCTGCTCCTCCACAGAGGGGAAATAAAGCCAGGAACTGCCTCCAGGGCTTAGCTTGAGGTTGGCTGAATAGGCTTCCAAAGTGCATGTGTTTTTTCTTCTCTCCTTATTCAGAGCCCATCTGTTCCAAAAGGCTCAGCTAAAATCCTCTCTGGTCCACGGCTCCAAGGGCTGTTTTCCTCCCTTGGCACTTTGCGCAGGTGGCCCCATATCACCACTGGTTATTGGACGCCCAGTCCTCCTCGAGCCGCCTCGAGGGCACAGGGCTGAGCACACAAGAGGACACCCCTGATGAAAGCCTGGAGTCACCAGGATTGTCTATTCCCCTCGTGTTATAGATGCAGAAAAGTTGAGTGGGATGTGTCAGGGGCTGGGAGAAGGGGGAAAAGGGGAGTCGCTGTCTAATGGATACAGAGCTTCAGTTCTGTGAGATGAAGAAGTTACTGGGGCGCCTGGGTGGCTCAGTCATTAAGTGTCTGCCTTCGGCTCAGGTAGTGATCCCAGGGTCCCGGGATCGAGCCCCGCATCGAGCTCCTTGCTCGGCGGGAAGCCTGCTTCTCCCTCTTCCACTCCCCCTGCTTGTGTTCCCTCTCTCACTCTCTCTCTCTCTCTGTGTCAAATAAATAAATAAAATCTTAAAAAAAAATTTAAAAAAATGAAGAAGTTATGGAGACTGGCTGTATAACAATGTATATATATATATATATATATATATCCTTACTGCTACAGAACTGATTATGCTCAAAAGTGGTTAAAATGGTAAATTTTAGGTTGTACATATTTTATCACAAACTAAAAAAATTAAGTAAGTCTTTAAAGCTATTAAGTGACGTAGCAAATCATGGATGCTCCCCAAAGGCAGGGATTTTTACCTATTTTATGCACTGCTGTGTCCCTTGCCCCTCGAAGGCCGCCTGGCATGGGGCAGGTGCTCAGGACATGTTTAGGTAGTGAGTGAATCCTAGCCACTTGGCACTGATGATTTATACACAGCCCCTGTATTTTTATTATTTTTAATTTTTAAAGTAATTTCTACCCCCAACGTGGGGCTCGAACTCACAACCCCAAGATCACGAGTCACATGCTCCACTGACTGAGCCAGCCGGGACCGCCATTCATGACCCCTTTAAGTGTGATGGTGATACTGCAACCACTTTGAAGGTCAAGCCGAACTCCAGAGGGTCTTATGGGACTTGCCCTTTCCCCTACTTCTTGCCACCAGCTGGTGCCAGAGCAAGGGAGCTGACCGTGCGTGGGCTGTGATAACCCAGAACCTATCCCGTGCCAGACCTCACTAGCATTCTTATGGGGAACTTAAATAAAGAGTCATGTCTCAAAACACTCTTTGTTACTTTGCCCTATCAGGCATGCAGATATCAAACCATATCTGAAACCGGACAAAACGAAACAAATAAGTATGGCCAAATGGCACAGTACTTCTCATTTCTGTTACAATGTCTGTTCTGGCCATATTCCTTCTCTTCCCCAACATGTTTGACTCAAAGTGGGGAGCTGTGACTTGCCTTCATCCTTCAGCATGCTTATACAATTCACTTCCATTTGCTTCTTATCTGCTCACACCCACTTCCCCCTTTTTTTTTATCGTTTATGTAAACTTTTTATCGACGCAAAATATACGCAGAGAAAAGCGCACAAATCGTATACGTACAAATCAATGGATTTTCACGAACTGAACACATCCATGTGATCAGTACCCAGTTCCAGAAACAGACCATTACTAGCTCTCCAGAAGTCCCTTTGTGTCCCCGGGAAAGACTCGTATCGATTTCTGGTCCGATATTCTCATTTTGCAGCAGAGAAAACTAAGGCCCAACAGGGAAAAGGTCCCAAGGTGACAAAGCACAATGCTGTGCTGCTACCTTGTGGACTTGGAAAGGCAACGTCTCTTGCAGGGAACACACCCACTGTGGAGCCACCACAAGCACCAATGGAGCAGAGCGGCCTGGGCCCCTAATTCCCCTCTGCCTGGACAGTGCTGAGGACAGGGCATGGGCTCTTTGTGGGACTGTTGCTACACCCCGGCCATTCCCAGGGTTCTGTTCTGGCCCCTCTCCCTGACAACACGCTCCCAAGAAGCTTAACAAGATGGTGCCAGAAGGGCCCTAAAGATCTGATCATCTTTTGGCTTGCAAAAGAAAGAGAGAAAAAAGGAGAGAGAGGGAGAAAAAGAAAGAAAAGAAAGCCCACAAAATTTTATTCTTAAAATCCCCTAAATTAGTGAGTTGTTCTTGCAAAAAAAAAAAAAAAAAAACTAAACTAAAAATAGAGAAACATACTAAGCAAGCATAGAATATTCCCTTGTCTGGATTGTGAATCAGGCAGGGGTACAGGTGGCTACATGGTAGATGGGCTTTTTACGTGTGTATCTGTGTAATTCTTTTTTAACAGCTGCCTCTTTTCCTTTTCTCCTCCTTGGCTTTCTCTCAAAGTCATTGTTTTGCTGCCAAAAGCTGGATGAGAAGGAGATGGGAAAGAGATAGAGTGATGCCCCTGGCCATGTACCACAAAAGCCCAGACTTCTCATTCACTTTTGGTGTGATGACTTTGTGTGTGATAGAAACACAGAGCAACGAGGGTATTCTTAGCACCGAGATCTCTGTAAACAGGATCATGTACTAGAAAACAAAGAAGCTAGAATGGGATGCAGCTGTAATGTTCAACCACATAATGTTCAATCCTTCATATGGATGGTGGATCTCTCCGAGAATGCAGATAAAATCCAAGCCCTTTGACTCCCAGGGCAGTGCTCTTTGTACTCTTCCACCTCAGTGCTCAGGGTAATTCTGTTCAATTTTTCTATTCTGTCCTCCTTCCTCACCAAACACCTATGGGTACTGGTACTATGGGTGTCAATTTTGGATTTGCAAAACAAGGTCATCGTGGCAGTAACTCACCAAGCATGTCCCTGAAGAATGGAATTGGTTAGGGAATCCTGGCCAGTAGCATGCAAAGCAGTCAGAATAAATTAGGTGGCAAGTGACAGAAACTGAGATCAAATGACCTTAAGCAAAAAGGGAACTCATCGGCTCAGGTAACCAATGATAAGTCGGGATTTCAGGCATGGCTAGATCAAGGGCTCTCTTCTCTCTCTCCCTTAGCTCTTCTCTCTTTGCCTATTGGTGTTGGCGTCTCTTTTGCTGCTGCTAGGCTTCCTCTGCATGTATGGGTGTAGTGGGCTGAATGATGGTTTCCTAAAGATGTCCATGTCCTAATCTTCAACTTATGAGCGTGTTACCTTACATGGTAAAAGTGATTTACATGTATCATTGAGTTAAGAATCCTGAGATGGGGAGATGATCATGGGTTATCCAGGTAAGCCCAATGTAATCATGGAAGTCCTCATAAGAGAAAGGCAGGAGGGTCACAGTAGAAGAAGAAAATGTGACGATAGAAGCAGAGGTCAGAGAGATTGAGAGTGTTTTGAAGATCCCACTCTACTGGCCTTGAAGATGGAGGAATAAGCAAACCATAAGCCAAGGAATGGAGATAACCCCTAAAAGGTGGAAAAGTCAAGGAAATGAATCATTCTCTAAGGCTTCTAGAAGGAATGGGATCCAGCTGACACCTTGAATTTAGGACTTCTGACCTCCAGAACTATAAGATAATAAATGCATGTTCTTTTAAGCCACCACGTTTGTGGTAATTTGTTACCACAGCAATAGGAAATTAACACAATGGGCTTGTGTCTCCAGGTTATATCTTCTTATGTACTAATCCAAGTGGTCTATGGGGGTGGAGAAAGTTTATTTCTCCCAAAGTCCCCAGGAGACTGCCAAAGATTCTCCTTGGCCACAGTCAGGTCACGGGACCAGTGTAGCGATCACTGGTGTCAGAACAGGAAGTGAGAAAGCCGGCTCAGCCTGAGGGTTGTGTCTGGGGTGGTGGCTTAGGCGGGTGCACTGTGACTCCCGGGCCCCTTAGAATCGCCTGAAATGGAGGGACGAAGGCCTGCTGGAGGGGTAAAAACAGCACACCTGCCATGCAGTAGGGGATATCTGGAGTGATGTGAGGAGAAACCAAAGGCTGGATTAGGAGGTGCTGAGGGTAGGAGGGGTGGGTGAGCCAGAGGAGAGGCAGACAGAATTGTCTGAAAGGTTCTGGACACTTCTGAGCCACATGAGAATTTTTTGTTGCTGCATTGCAGAGTTTTCAGTGTGGATATAATGGGAGAAGGATTCTCTCTCTCTCTGTGTATGTGTGTGTGCACGCACACACACTCACATGCACATGTGCATAGGAGGTAGCTGCGTATAGTGGTTAAGCTCTGAAAAGTCTGAGTTCCTAGCCCAGCTCTGCACATTGAATAGCAGAGCAATCCTACATGAGGCTCTTCATCTCTTCTGAGACTCAGACTCCTCACCTGTAAAATGGGGACACTGAGTTGGAGGTTGAGGAGTTGCCTTTTAAATTTTCTTCTTGCTCGGGAAGCCAGGGGCTGTCAGCCCTCAGTGGGGGCCATCCCTGGGTGAGCTGGGCACTGCGGTTTTAGAAACTCTTCAGGCTCTGTCAAGTCCACATGCATTTGGTTCTGACATGCCCAGCCTGGGATTTCTTCCAGACTTTCCACTTGTAGCCCCAGAGCTCGACTCCATCCCTAACTTGTTCACCTGGAGCTCAGAGGAGGAGGAGAGAGAGGAGGAGAGGAGGAGTTCATCTGTGCTCAGTAACTGCCCCAGGAACCCCATGCGGAAGGCTTGGGAAAGTAGCTTCTGTTTGGGGATAAGATGCCAGTGTCCCACTGGAGAGTTGAAAACATCAGCAGTTGGGTCTTGGACCACTTCTTGTGTGCCTGGCCCTGTGCAAACTCCTGTCAACCAGAATTCAGCTCCACTGCATAGCAAAAAGCCAAGGAACAAATAGAAGGTTTGTCTTTCTTGTTAACAAGGAGGTTTGACACAAGAGGTTCCATATTGATGTGATGGCACTGTGCAATTATCAGGGATCTGGAATCCTTCTGTCTTTTTCTTTTTTAGGGCAGCATTTCCTCAAAGTCTTTGGTCAGTAAATTTGGGCCACACTACCTACTATAAGTCCCCTTTAGAGATGGACTCACACTGAACCCCAGCATTTTTAGGACCTGCATTGCTTCCCTGGCACTTTTTATGGATAATTTTTTTTAAAAGATTTTATTGACTTATTTGACAGAGAGAGACATAGTGAGAGAGGGAACACAAGCAGAGGGAGTGGGAGAGGGAGAAACAGGCTTCCCACTGAGCAGGGAGCCTGATGTGGGGCTCGATCCCAGGACCCTTGCATTATGACCTGAGCCAAAGGCAGATGCTTAACAACTGAGTCACCCAGGCATCCCATTTATGGATAATTTTTAAGAAATATCTGCAATCCTCAAATTTGTACGGAACCAGAAAATACCCCAAATTGCTAAGGAAATGTTAAAAAAGAAAAACAAAGCTGTGGGCATCACATTGCCTGATTTCAAGCTTTACTACAAAGCGGTGATCACCAAGACAGCATGGTACTGGCACAAAAACAGACACATAGACCCTTGGAACAGAATAGAGAGCCCAGATATGGACCCAAAACTCTATGGTCAAATAATCTTTAACAAATCAGGAAAAAAATGTCCAGTGGAAAAAAGACAGTCTCTTCAATAAATGATGCTGGGAAAACTGGACAGCTATATGTAGAAGAATGAAACTTGACCATTCTATCACACCATACATGAAGATAAACTCGAAATGGATAAAAAACCTCAACGTGAGGCAGGAGTTTATCAAAACCCTAGAGAAGAACATAGGCAGTAACCTCTTCAACATCAGCCACAGCAACTTCTTTCAGGACATGTCTCCAAAGACAAAGGAAACAAAAGCAAAAATGAACTTTGGGGACTTCATCAAGATAAAAAGCTTCTGCACAGTGAAGGAAACAGTCCTCAAAACAAACAGGCAACCCACAGAATGGGAGAAGATATTCACAAATGACACTACAGACAAAGGTCTGATATCTAAGATCTATAAAGAACTCCTCAAACTCAACACTCACAAAACAGATAATCACATCCAAAAATGGGCAGAATACATGAACAGACACTTCTCCAAAGAAGACATACAAATGGCTAACAGACACATGAAAAAATGTTCATCATCTTTAGCCATCAGAGAGATTCAAATCAAAACCACACTGAGATACCACCTTACACCGGTTAGTATGGCCAAAATCAACAAGACAGTAAACAACAAGTGTTGGAGAGGGTGTGGAGAAAGGAGAACCCTCTTCCACTGTTGGTGGGAATGCAAGTTGGTGCAGCCACTTTGGAAAACAGTGTGGAGATTCCTCAAGAAATTAAAA